>BSBN01000773.1:1800000-2328586 GCA_027924645.1 Cunninghamia lanceolata
TGTACCACGACAGGGAGCGTACTAGGGGCGCTGCCCCTGGACCCCGCAATGGCCTCCGCCCCTTGACCCCATCTTGGGGGTGTTGCCCCCAAACCCCCGTTAATTATTCAAGGGGGAAACCGCGACTGCCAAAGTCACCAAAATTTATCCTGGTGCATGTACACAAGGTGCCGACTATGCCAACTCAACATGAGATAAATAAAACAACATTAGGAATTTGCAAAGGTTGAGACACCTTAATTCCCAACAAAATTTGGCCGCAAGTTTCACCTCTGCTAGTCTACAAGCACATTTGATCATTTTCAAAGTGGAATCAACAAATTCACCATGCCACCTCGCTAATCCCGCTCACGAGGATGTTGTGGACAAGGTGTAGAGAGTGTAGCAGCTAAATAAGGTAGGGTTCGTTAGTTTTTGTGAATTTGAAAAGAAATTATTACTTTTGAAATGTTTTGATTGCATTTTTTTCTTGAATTTTCAGCCAATGAGGCACCACAAAACCCTAGTCCAGCAAAGGAGGCTAAAAACAACCTCGCTCAAACTAAGGACAACCCTCAAAACCCCCCACCTTCACATCCTCACCATCAAAGAGACACACAAGAAAACTATTTAGGGCAAATTGAAGAAAATTAAAAATAACTTGAAACCCTAATTGAAATATTAAATAATCCAAATGCAAGCACTGATCACAGGAGAGCCCTTGCCAAGTCATTAGAGGTCATTGTTTCTCATATTGAATCAATGACAAACCAAATCACCGAATGGAAGAACTATAGGGAGAGGAGTCAACAATACTATGCTAACAAATTATCTTACAAACAAGTTAAGGACAAAAAAATTATGAAATCTCAATTATGTGCACATTTTATCATTCCTAAAACTGGCCAAACACTAGAAGAGAGTTGCAAATGGTTCCTGATTCATTGGTGTGTGCACAATGGTATATCCCAAAACTTTTGGGATAGATGGTACATGGTCTTTGATGAGTGTCCTTGTAATAACAATGAGGTGCCATAAAATTTCCTAAGGAAACTCTATTGTGAGTTCATCCTCAACCAGAATCCTAATTACTTTGACATTCAGGAGTTCCAGGGAAGAGGTATTGGTTCTGCCCAAGATAGATAAGGGGAAATCAAGACTAGAATTGTATACCTAGACCCCTCATGATACCAGCACATATCTCACTCCCTTTGACATTGAAGGAGAGTGTTGAGGTGGAGACACTACATTCATTGAGTTCTCTCACCCAGTCTCTAACACAACATGGTGATGATCTTACCCATGCTGATGAGGGTGAGAGCAGTAGGTGTCATTGGTCCCCACATCTTTGCAGTTCATGTGGGAATTTGTGCGATTATGGGACCAAGGACTCCCACCATGTAGGCAATCCAGATGATGTTGTAAAGTGTTAGGGTGCTGCGACATAGAGGCAGCAGCTAGTTATGGACACATCCATATTGGATGATATTTCCCTCACAGATGTCGTCTTGCAGGAAAGATTTGGTATTGATTCCCAAGTAATTTTTTACAAGGTTCAGCTTGATTTAATATATGTGTAATTGAAATTTCTAATTAATTATATGAGTATCTATATTATAAGTCAGAATTAATGTATGTAATTGTCTACACTATAAAATTCCAAGGTCAAAGTATTCATCATGCATCTATTAGTTGTCCAATGTAGGGTTATGAGAGGAGGTCCAATCAACAGGTATGTAATTTATCAAAAGATCATAAATATAGTACATATATCAATGGTCATCTTATTTAATGACAATTTGATAATGAATAGGGAGCTTCACCACCACTACCATGATTTCCTTGGTCCCCTCCACATAGAAGCACTTTCACTGAGGTAAATTTTACCATTTGTAATTATTATGCATTTAAATAATCTTATGTATTTATTTTGGTCAAATAACATTGAACTCTATTTTCAGATGTTGAATATGGAGACTCCTCATCTTCGTTAGTCAATGGAGGTGGGAATTGGTCCAACTGTTTTGTCTGTAGATCCTTTGACTGAGGTATGAGCCAGTAACATATAAATGTCATTTTGTATTTCTTGTTTTATCTCATGGCATTTAATGTACATAAATGATATTCATGTTTAGTCAATTTTGCTTCTTCATGCTTCTCATAGGAGGTCACAACTCCAACCCATCCAGCTAAAGATGATGAGAGACAAAAAATGATCGAGAGGGATCACTATCTAGCAGTAAGTGATTGATTACATATGCCATGTTATATATTTCATGTTTTCTATATTAATGTGGAAATTGTTTGATTGTATTAATAGGTGGAGCTTCAAAAATCTCTATTGAGGAGGTCTAGTCGATGGGAGAGAGAGGATGAGTCACTGATTGACTCTCCATCTTCATGGCCAAGCAAGGGTCATCAATTATTTGATAGAAGTTCATAGGAAATTTGATTTTGGGATTTTTTTTGTATGCCTATATGGCTTTATATACATACTTTTGTATTTTACTAATGTATATCTATGTATATGTCTATATGGATTTGTTTGTACATGCGTCTATGGCTTTATATACATTATATAGTATTTTCATGACATTATGTATATGACATTTTACATTAAACATAATATGATGATCAATTATGGTTACAGGATAGATATTGTATCATGCTTAAAAGTTTTGATATTGTGTATGTGTTCTTCAATGTTTCCATGAAATGACATTATGTTCAATTATAGTTCAATATATGTGTCAAGTATGGTTTGCTTAATTCAAATATTTTGACAACATCCTTGCAAAATACATTTTTGTGCATATCTTGCAATCATTGCATTCCATGATACTGCATTTATTTGAGGCATCATGTCAAATAGTTCACATGCCTTGTCTATGCTTCCACACTTTGCACATGTCTACAAGGGCAACTGCAAATACAACATGTGACAAAAATCATATATCATTTATGCTTTGATGCTTGTCCACACCCTATTCTAAAGATCCCATTTTGGCATAGGCAAGGAGGATGTTGGATAAGGTTGTGGAATTTGGCTTGACACCTGCTAATTGCATTTTCTTGAAAGTTTATTTAAAGCCTTATAAAAAATCCATTTTGTGTATATCTTGCAATCATTGCATTCCATGAGACAACATTTCTTTGAAGCATCATGTCAAAAAGTTTACATGCCGTGTCTATGCTTCCACACTTTGGATACATGTCTACAAGGGCAGCTACAAATACAACATCTCACAAAGTTCCTATATCTTTTATTCTTTGATGGTTGTCCATACCATATTCTAAAGATCCTAATTTAGCATAGATAGGGAGGATGCTTGCAAAGGTTATGGAATTTGGTTTTGCACATGTCAATTGCATTTTCTTGAAAGTTTCTAAATCCTTTTCAAAAAATCCATTTTGTGCATATCTTGCAATCATTGCATTCCATGAAACTGCATTTCTTTGAGGCATCATGTCAAATAGTTTACATGCCTTATCTATGCTTCCACACTTTACATACATATTTACAAGGGCAGCTGTAAATACAACATCTCAAAAAATTCCTATATTCTTTATGCTTTGATGGCTATCCATATCCTGTCCCAAAGATCCTAGTTTGTTGTAGGCAAGGAGGATGCTGGCAAAGGTTATGGAATTTGGTTTTACACATGCCAATTGCATTTGCTTGAAAGTTTCTAAAGCCTTTTTGAGAAAATCCATTTTGGGCATATCTTGCAATCATTGCATTCCATGAGACAACATTTCTTTAAAGCACCATGTCAAATAATTCATGTGCCTTGTCTATGCTTCCACACTTTGTATACATATCTTCTAGGCCAGTTGCAACTACAACATCTGTCAAAATTCTCATATACTTTATGCTTTGATGGATGTCCATACCCCATTCCAAAGATCCCATTTTAGCATAGTCATGGAGGATGTTGGCTAATGTTGTGGAATTTGGATTTACACCCACCAATTACATTTTCTTGAAAGTTTATAAAGCCTTATCAAAAAATCCATTTTGTGCATATCTTGCAATCATTGCATTCCATGAGACAACATTTCTTCGAGGCATCATGTCAAATATTTCATATGCCTTGTCTATGCTTCCGCACTTTGCATACATATCTCTTAAGGCAGATGCAACTACAACATCTAATGAAATTCCCATATCCTTTAAGCTTTGATGGATGTCCATACCCTGTTCCGAAGATCCCATTTGGGCATAGACAAGGAGGATGCTGGCTAAGGTTGTGGAATTTGGCTTTACACCCACCAATTGTATTTGCTTGAAAGCTTCTAAATCCTTATCAAAAGAACATTTTATGCATATCTTGCAATCATTGCATTCCATGAGACAACATTTCTTTGAGGCATCATGTCAAACAATTCATGTGCCTTGTTTATGCTTCCACACTTTCTATACATGTCTCATAGGGTAGTTGCAACTACAACATCTAATGAAATTCCCATATCCTTTATGCTTTGATGGATGTCCATACCATGTTCCAAAGATCCCATTTTGGCATAGGCAAGGAGGATGTTGGCTAAGGTTGTGGAATTTGGCTTAAACCTACCAATTGCATTTTCTTGAAAGTTTATAATGCCTTATCAAAAAATAGATTTTGTGCATATCTTGTAATCACTGCATTTCATGAGATAACATTTCTTTGAGGCATCAAGTCAAATAGTTCATATGCCTTGTCTATGCTTCCACAATTTGCATACATGTCTCATAGGGCAGTTGTAACTACAACATCTGATGAAATTCCCATATCCTTTATGCTTTGATGGATGTCCATACCCTGTTATGAAGATCCCATTTGGGCATAGACAAGGAGGATGCCTACTAAGGTTGTGGAATTTGGCTTTACACCCACCAATTGCATTTGCTTGAAATTCTCTAAAGCCTTATAAAAAAAATCATTTTGTGCATATCATGCAATTATTGCATTCCATGAGACAACATTTCTTTGAGGCATCATGTCAAATAGTTCATGTGCCTTATCTATGCTTCCACACTTTGCATACATGTCTCATAGGGTAGTTCCAACTACAACATCTGACGAAATTCCCATATCCTTTATGCTTTAATAGATGTCCATACCTTGTTCCAAATATCCCATTCTGGCATAGGCAAGGAGGATGTTGGCTAAGGTTGTGGAATTTGGATTTACATTCGCTAATTGCATTTTCTTGAAAGTTTCTAAAGCCTTATCAAAAAATCCATTGTGTGCATGTCTTGCAATCATTGCATTCCATGAGACAACATTTCTTTAAGGAATCATGTGAAATAGTTCATATGCCTTGTCTATGCTTCCACACATTGCATACATGTCTCATAGGGTAGTTACAACTACAACATCTAATGAAATTCTCATATCCTTTATGCTTTGATGGATATCCATATCCTATTCTGAAGATCCCATTTGGGCATAGACAACAAGGATGCTAGCTAAGGTTATGGAATTTGGCTTTACACCCGCCAATTGCATTTGCTTAAAAGTTTCTAAAGCCTTATCAAAAAATCCATTTTGTGCATATCTTGCAATCATTACATTCCATGAGACAACATTTCTTTGAGGCATAATTTCAAATAGTTCACGTGCCTTGTCTATGCTTCCACAATTTGCATACATGTTGCCTAGGGTAGTTGCAACTACAACATCTAACGAAATTCCCATATCCTTTATGCTTTGATGGATGTCCATACCCTATTCTGAAGATCCCATTTTGGCATAGGCAAGGAGGATATTGGCTAAGATTGTGGAATTTGGCTTTACACCCACCAATTGCATTTTATTGAAATTTTCTAAAGCCTTATCAAAAAATTCATTTTGTGCATATCTTGCAATCATTGCATTTCATGAGACATCATTTCTTTGAGGCATCATGTCAAACAATTCACATGCCTTGTCTATGCTTCCATACTTTTCATAAATGTCTCGTAGGGCAGTTGTAACTACAACATCTGATGAAATTCTCATATCCTTTATGCTTTGATGGATGTCCAGACCCTATTCCGAAGATCCCATTTGGGCATAGACAAGGAGGATGTTGGCTAAGATTGTGGAATTCAGATTTACACCCACCAATTGCATTTGCTTGAAAGTTTCTAAAGCTTTATAAAAAAAATATTTTGTGCATATCTTGCAATCATTGCATTCCATGAGATAGCTTTTCTTTGAGGAATCATGTCAAATAGTTCACATGACTTGTCTATGCTTCTACACTTTGCATACATGTCTCATAGGGTAGTTTCAACTACAACATCTGACAACCCATATCATTTATTCTTTGATGGATGTCCATACCCTATTCTGAAGATCCCATTTGGGCATAGACAAGGAGGATGTTGGCTAAGGTTGTGGAATTTGGCTTTACACCCACCAATTGTATTTGCTTGAAAGTTGCTATTAAAACCTTATCAAAGAAACATTTTATGCATATCTTGCAATCATTGTATTCCATGAGACAACATTTCTTTGAGGCATCATGTCAAATAGTTCACATGCCTCGTCTATACTTCCACACTTTGCATACATGTCTCATTGGGCAATTGCAACTACAACATCTAACAAAATTCCCATATCATTTATGCTTTGATGGATATTCATACCCTATTGCAAAGATCCCATCTGGGCATAGATAAGGAGGATGATGGCTAAGGTTGTGGAATTTATCTTTGCACCCACTAATTGCATTTGCTTGAAAGTTTCTAAAGCCAAGTTATCAAAAAACATTTTGTGCATATCTTGCAATCATTGCATTCCATGAGAAAACATTTCTTTTTGAGGCAACATGTCAAACTGTTCACATGCCTTGTCTATGCTTCCACACTTTGCATACATGTCTCATAGGGTAGTTGCAACTACAACATCTGATGAAATTCCCATAGAACTACAACATCATAAATTTCACTTTTTCTAGCCTCACAAATCTATAATCAAACATGATAGGCCTCAAATTCCTCAAAAATATATCATTTCAAATCATAAATCATCAAAATATATCAATTTCAGTAATAGATAAGTCCTATTTGTAATTTTGTCAAACTGTTACAATGTTGTCAAATTTGTTGCAATTTTGCAACTTTACAAATTTGATGTTTCCACTTCTTCAATCTTCCTAGAACTTCATCATTCCTATCATTTTTTCTTCATCTCATCAATCTAGGTTTACCATATGGATTAATCGCACTCTATGATTGTCTATTCATTTTTTCTAATAGATGCCTTGCCTAATGAGGTGTCATGTCAAATTGTTCACATGCCTTTTCTATGCTTCCACACTTTGCATACATGTCTACAAGGGCAGTTGCAAATACAACATCTCATGTAAAATTCCTATATCCTTTATGCTTTGATGGTTGTCCATACCCTTTTCCGAATATCCCATTTTAGCATAAGCAAGAAGGATGCTTGCAAAGGTTATGGGATTTGGTTTTGCACATGCCAATTGCATGTGCTTGAAAGTTTCTAAATCTTTTTCAAAAATTCCATTTTGTGCATCTTGCAATCATTGCATTCCATGAGATCATTTCTTTGAGGCATCATGTCAAATTTGTGCAATCACGATTAGGAGGGTCCACAGAGTGAACAGTCTAGGCTGTGCAGCAAGAGTAAACACAATGAAAGCAACCCAATTATGGAATACAAATGTAGATTCAGTCATTCAGTATATCATAGATTCAAAATGCAAATAGGCCAGAAATATGTAGGCTTACAATTAGGGCTCACAAGCCTAATTCCTCAGTTACAATGTATGCACAAGATATGGCTTTGAAGTGCCTTACCAAAGAAATTCAAACTATCCAACTTGTAAATTACGATAACTACTACTAAATACTTTCCTATGCCTCTATTACATGATTATATATCATCTCCGAATCACAAGATTCCTCCGCGTCGGCCAAGGATGGCTACAAACTCTAATGAAAGAGATGTAACATGTGTACATGGATAGGTCAGACCTTAATAGATGGGAATCCTTCGCAAGTGAATGGAATGGTGTGCGGATCTCAGCGAAGGTCAGCCGTGATTCAAAGTTCATTGAATGATGTGTCATTTAGCTCTACAAGTCATGGAAGTGCTCCGCAAGTCTTCTCCTTTAGCTGATTGTCTGAGACTGTCAGGATGCTTTGTTTTGAGAAAACAGTCAATCTTCTGATAACGATATCTTTCTGATACCTAATCCAAATGATCTAAATTTTGGATATGATGTGCTTGAAGGTGTCTAGATGCTAAGTCCATCTCCGCAAGGTCTAAAATGAAAATTCGGTAGAATGCGAACCAAAATACAGAAACTACTACTGACTGAACTCATTGTATTAAACTAGAAAATGAAAGGAAATAAACTAAAATACAAATGTTTTTGGTTGATGCAATATTTCTCTTGAACCATGGATGCTTGTGCATCAGACATTCGGGGTTGTTGAAAAAGTGAGTCCCTCACTTTGTTGGGGCTAGAGGAAAACCAAGACGATCCACCTCAGCCTGAGAAATCCAAGACGAGTCTTCTTCTGGTCTACCTTTCCACTTCACAAGATATTCTTTGTATTGCTTGCCTCTGGTGTTGCATCCAATTTTGTTGTCCAAGATGTCTTCTATCTGCTCTGGTGCTTGTTGTGGTAACTATTTCTTCAGGTCTTCTTCAATGTTGTCACTGGATTCTGTTTCATGATACTAATATAGGTCTACAACGTTGAAAATAGGTGATATACCCAATGTCTCCAATAGCTCCACTTCATATGCATTTCCTGAATCAAAATTCATGAGTATCCTACAAGATCCAAACTTCTTCATCTTCAACTTGTTATATGTCCCTACTAGAAATCTCTCTTTTCTCAGATATACCATCACTTCATCTCCCACTATAAATTCTTTTTGTCTCCTCTTCTCATCTGCTTTCTCTTTATAATTACTATTCATCTCCTCCAAATGCTTCTTAACCTGATTATGCACTATCTCCATGTGTCCTACAAATTGTTCTGCTTCTGCAATCCTACTATCTTCCATGCTAATATATCTCAACTCTGTTACTCCTCTAGGGATAGTTCCTATCACAATCTCAAATGGTGTTCTTCTGGTACTCCTATTCACTAAATTATTGTATGCAAACTTTGCTTGTGATAGAATCAAATCCCAACTTCCTATCTTCTCTCCAACCAAACATCTCAACAAGTTTCCCAAACTCTTATTCACTACCTCTATCTGTCCATCAATCTGTGGATGAAATGTTGAACTGAACTTCAAATCTATCTTCATCTTCTTCCAAAGTGTCTTCCAAAAGTATCCAAGAAATCTTGTATCTCTGTCTGAAATTATGCTCTTAGGTAATCCATGCAATCTCACAATCTCCTTGAAAAATAGGCCAGCCACATGCACTACATCAATTGTCTTCTTGCAAGGTATGAAATGTGCCATCTTTGAAAATATGTCCACCACTACAAATATTGAATCATGTCATCTCTGTGTTTTTGGCAATCCCATTATGAAATCCATGCTTATGTCTTCCTAAGGTCTCTCTGGTACTATCAAAGATTTGTACAATCCAGTGTTCTAACTACTCCCTTTTGCAACTTGACAAATTCTGCAACTCTGCACAAACTTCCTAACATCCTTATATATATGTGGCTAAAAGTAATGTTCACTTACTAAAGCCACTATCTTATCAATTCCAAAATGTCTTGCCAATCCAACACTATGCTTGTCTTTGATCAAATTGTCTCTCATTGAACTCCTAGGTATGTACAACTAGTTTTCTTTGAACAACATACCCTCCTGAATGAAATAATCCAACCACTTGCTTTTATCTGTCACAACAGGTTCCTTATATGCTTTCCAAGGTTCTGCAAAATCAAGATCTTGTTCATATATGTTCTTTAATTCCTCAAAACCTAATACTTCAACTCCCATCTCTATCAGTAAGTTGCTTCTCCTACTCAATGCACAACTTTGATTTTCCACTTCTATGCTTCAGTACAAAAGTATAACTCTGCATGAACTCTACCCATCTCATATGTCTCTAATTCAAATTTCCTTGACTATTCAAATACTGCAAAGCTTGATGATCTGTATACAACACAAACTCCTTAAGCAACAAATAATGTCTCCACTTCTTCAGGGCTTGAATTATGGCATAGAATTCCTAATCATAAATTGAATATCTTCTCCTTGCATTATTCAACTTCTCATTGAAATATGCTATAGGTCTACATTCTTGACTTAACACTGCTCCTATTGCATTTCCACTTGCATCACAATCTACTTGAAATACTTTATGGAAATCTGATAATTCCAACATAGGTCGCTTTGTCACTTTCTGCTTCAACAATTCAAAGCTTCTATCTACTCCCGATGTCCACTTAAAGTCTTTTCTGTCACCTCTCATATTCTCTGTCATAGGATTACATACTGAATTGAAATTCCTAATGAACTTCTGATAGAAACTAGCTAATCCATGAAATGATCTGACTTCTCCAATGCTCTCAGGTGTAGGTCACTCAATAATTGCTCTAACTTTCCCAGGGTCCATCTTCAATCCTTCCGCAGAAATCACAAATCCCAAATAAACCAATTCTTCCTTCATGAAACTACACTTCTTAATATTTATTAGCAATTTCTCTTCTCTCAGTCTCTGCAATACTTGTCTCAGATGCCACAAATGTTCTTCTTTTGTCTTACTGAAAATCAGAATATCATCCAAGTATACAATAACAAACTTACCCAAGAATTTCTTCAAGACTTCATTCATCAACCTCATGAAAGTATTTGGTACATTTATCAATCCAAAAGGCATCACTAACCATTCATACAATCCTTCATTTTTCTTGAAAGAAGTCTTCCATTCATCCCCTTCTCTGATTCTGATATGATAATATCCACTCTTCAAGTCTATCTTTGTGAAATATTTTGCTCCACTCAAACAATCCATAATATGATCCATCCTAGGTAAAGGAAATCTATACTTAACTATGATCTTGTTGATTGCTCTAGAGTCTGTACACATTCTCCATTCTCCATCCTTCTTCGATGCTAGCACTGTAGGTATTGCACAAGGGCTCAAGCTTTCACTAATCAAACCTTTCCTCAACAACTCATGTATCTGTCTATTCATTTCTTCATTCTCTATCAGTGTCATTCTATTTTCTACTCTGTTAAGCAAACTAGCTCCAAGTATAAGATCCATGTGATGACTAATACTCCTGATTGGTGACAATCCTTCAGGTACATTGTCTAATATGATATCTTCATACTATGTCAACAATTCCGTTATCTCCTCTAGTTGTGATTCTTCAGTCTCTATCTTCAGGGTTTCAGACTTCTTAGGAGTCAAAGCATAACACATATTCTCATGTCTCAAACCATGGACAAAAATTTTCTTCCATCTACCAAACAGATTCTAGCATTCCCACATACTTCACTCTTAGGATCATCTTCCAAAGGAATCAAGGTAATTCTCTTTCCATTTGATGTTATAGTATATGTATTCTTTCTTCCATCATGTAAAGCTTTTCTATCATACTGCCATGGTCTACCCAGTAATATATGGCATACATCCATAGGCATAATATCACACAATACCTCATCATGATAAGATCCAATATGAAATTTTACCAAACATTGTTCACTCACCAATATCTTATGATCATCCTGAATCCATGCTATCTGGTATGGCTTAGGGTGTTTTAATCTTTCCAACCTTAGCTTAGTCACCATCTCCTCTGAAACTAAATTATCTAAACTACCACTATCAATTACAACTTTACAACATTTACCTCCTGATTTGCATCTAGTTCTAAAAAAACTCTTCCTCTACAGTGGTCCCTCATTTGTCTCTTCTTGAAATAGTGCTCTCCTCATGACAAGTGATTCTCCTTTCTTAGGTTTGCCAACTAAACTAGGTGATCCAATAGTTTCTTCTTCCACATAAGCTGCTCTTCCATTGTTCTTTGTCTTCTTGCTTGTACTTCCTTGATTACATTCAAATGCTCTATGTCCTTCACCTCCACACTTAAAACAAGTTCCTTTGAATGTTCTCCTATCAGGTCCTCTTCCATCTCTTTTGTATCCTTCACTCCAGTATACATTAGGGTTTCCTCTGTGATAGAAAGTTCTATCATCTCTCTGGTATGCACTGTTATCTCTATCTTCCTTATTAAATGTGCTATCTTGTCTGTTCTGCTCCGCATATGATCTTTCTCTGGAAAATGTTCTACCTCTCTGAAATTTACCTCCTCTTCCTCTCTATCTCTACTCATGCTTCTTGTTAAACTTTTCCTCAACTTTTAGGGCAAACTGGTATGCTTCTTCCAGAGATGTCATCCTCACCAAACTCAGTTCTTCTTGAATGTTCAATCTCAGTCCATTGATATATCTTGTCACTTTCTCCTTCCTTGCCTCACTATGCCTTGTCCTTATGATCATCTTATGAAATTCTTTAGTATAATCCTTCACAGATTTCTCCTTTTGTCTCAAGTTTTGTAATCTCTTCAACAGTTCCAACTCATAGTCAGTAGCTATAAACTGATTCTTCAACTTTTTCACCATTCTATCCCATTTTGTAATTTTTCTTTTCCTCTTCTATTTCTATCCAGCTGAACTTCTTTCCACCAAATAGCAACATGTCCTTTCAACTTTGTCTTTGCAAATTTCACCTTCTTCGGATCTTCAATCTCTTCATATTCAAAGTATTCTTCTAGGTCATTTATCCAATCAATCAACTCCTTAGGATTCAAATTGTCAATGTAATTCAGTACATCAACTCTAGGTCTTTTCCTAATCTCTGAAATAGCTTGCAACATTTTGACTTGATCTGATTCTTCTTCTTCATCTCCTAGGGTTACTTCATTTTGCTCAGCAGATTGAAATTCTTTATCATCATCACTTTCAACATTAGGTCTAGGTGTGAATCCTCTTTGCCTATCTTCTTCAACAACATCCAATCAAACTCACATTGTTTTCATCATTTCCATCATCTCATCCATTCTTCCAGCCATAGTACCAACAGTAGGTATTCTCCTCAGCGACATCTCTTCCTAGGATCAAGTGTAACTACCTCAAGTTCGGCGATCAGGCTACAAGGTGACAATTGCCTCACAATCAGTGATCGATTGACAACACAGGTAGTCTGCCTCGGATTCGGTGATCTATTCACAATAAGATCTTATGGAATGCCTTCACAAACTTTGCTCACTTCACTCCCAATGGATTGAAACTTCGCTCTAATACCACTTGGTGCAGTCACGGTTAGGAGGGTCCATAGAGTGAACAGTCTAGGCCTTGCAGCAAGAGTAAACACAATGAAAGTAACTCAATTATGGAATACAAATGTAGATTTAGTCATTCAATATATCATAGATTTAAAATGTAAACAGGTTGGCAACATGCGGGCTTACAATTAGGGCTCACAGGCCTTATTCCTCAGTTACAATGTATGCACAAGATATGGATTTGAAGTGCCTTACTGAAGAAATTCAAACTATCGAACTTGTAAATTATGCTAACTATTGCTAACTACTTTCCTATGCCTATATTACATGATTATATATCATCTCTGGATCACAAGATTCCTTTGCATCAGCTGTAATGAAACAACTTGCACAATATCTGAATATAATAGTGAATATGCTGCAAATACTTGATAATAATATGCCACTTCGAGGGGGCAACCTCCAAAACCACTTCGAGGGGGATACCTCCAATAGTCTTCAATGAGAACACAATACTGAATATGATGAAATAAGACTCACTACCTCCTATAAATACCTATTTATGCCTAGGATATCACCTAGGCCGACCTAAACAACTAAATAACAATAAAATAATAATAATATGACTTAATTAAGAGTTAAGATAGCCACAAGCCGACTAATCATAACCCTATACACACTATAGGATTAAGGGTGTAGCATGCCCCCCCTCTTCAAAGAAGCATTGTCCTCAATGCTGACAAAATGTGGATGCTTTTGCATGAATTCCTCATTCTCCCATGTAGCTTCCTCAACTGGAGAGTTCTTCCATTTAATTAGATATTCTATGATTTCCCTTGTCCTCAGCTTCTTGGTGCGTGTTTGAATAATTCTCTCAGGTTCCACAACTATTCTTCCCTCCTCATCAAGCTTAGGTAACTTAGTCTATGCTACCACTTTATTCCCAATAACCTTCTTCAAGCAGGAAACATGAAAAACTGGATGAATTTTTGTTGATATGGGAAGCTCCAATTTATATGCTACATTGCAAATCTTTTGCAACACCTTATAAGGACCATTGTACTTGGGTGCCAGCTTGTTAGCTTTATGTTGTTGTTTTAGAGACATTTGCTTGTATGGTTGTAGTCGCACAAAGACCCAATCTCCCACTTCAAAAGTTCTTTCACTACGGTGTTGATCAGCTTGTTGCTTCATTCTATTTTGTGTCATTGCCAAGTTCTCTCAAAGACTAGCCAATACCTCTTGCTGATGATGGATGTGTTCTTCGACTGTGTGAACCTTTGGTTGTGCCTGCAATGAAGAGATGATTGATGGTGGGTGGTAACCATATAGTGCTAAAAATGGAGACATCTTGGAAGAAGTATGGAAACAAGTGTTGTACCACCATTCTGCTAGTGGTAGCCATTGCACCCATCTTTCTTGTTTATCTGAAGCAAAACAACGGAGATAGCCTTCCAAGCATTTGTTGACCACTTCTGTCTGTCCATTTGACTGGGGGTGATATGATGAACTACGAGCAAGGTGAGTGCCCAAGCATGAAAACAAGTTAGTCCAAAAATTACTTGTAAATATAGGGTCACGATCACTAACTATAACTTTTGGAGTCCCATGCAGTTTATGAATAGTATTCATAAAAGCTATTGCTACAGTGCTTGCTGCCAATGGTTGTGCCAAAGCACAAAAGTGACCATATTTGGTGAGACGATCCACAACAACCATGATGACATTTTTTCCTTCAGATCTAGGCAAACCTGTGATGAAATCCATAGATACCTGCTCCCACCTTTGACTTGGGATACATAAGGGTTGTAGAAGACTCGGAGTCTTAACTGTCTCCCCTTTATGTTGTTGACATACCATGCATTCAGCTACAAATTTTTGAACATCCCCTTTCATCCCTTCCCAAAAGAAATCTTGCTTGATTCTATGATACGTTTTGAGGAATCCCGAGTGCCCACCTATTGGAGAAGCATGTAGCTCTTCCAACACCTTAAGCTTAAGAGTTGAATTCCTGCAAAGGTATAACCTCTCCTTGTACCATAAAATATTTCCTTTCCATGAAAATTTGTCAGACACACTTGATTCCTGTTGGAGTTTCTCAATGAGCCTTAGAGTATATATGTCCTTCTCCCACTCTTCTCTTGCCTCATTTACCCAGTCTGCTTGTAACATGGAAATGGCAAATAAAAATGACTCTGTGGGTTCATCACGCCTTAATAGAGCATCAACCACAACATTCTCCTTGCCTTTCTTATATATGATCTCAAAGTCATATCCCAACATCTTTGTGACCCATTTTTGTTGTTCTTCAGATGATAACCTCTATTCCAAGAAATATTTGAGACTATCATGATCTGTCTTGACCTTAAAGTGTCGTCCCATTAGATAAGGTCTCCATTGTTTGACTGCATGCAAGATAGCCAACATTTCCTTCTCATAAACTAGCTTCAACAAATTCTTACCTTTGAGTTGGCGACTTCCAAATGCTATGGGTTTTCCTTCTTGCATAAGTACTGCTCCTATTCCATGTCCTAAAGCATCACATTCAACAACAAATGTTTTAGAAAAATCTGGGGTAGCTAGGACTGGAGTTGTGCACATGGCTTCCTTTAGTTTCTCAAATGCCCTTGTCGCCACTTCATTCCATTGGAAAGCATCCTTCTTTAACAAGGATGTGAGAGGAGATGCTATGCTACCATAATTCTTTACAAATCAGCAATAATACCCTGTAAGCCCTAAAAAACCTCGTAAGTTCTTAAGGGTCTTAGGAATTTTCCACTCTACAATTGCTTGGATCTTATGATGGTCCACCTTGACTCCCTCATGTGACACAATGTGACCAAGGTACTCCACTTCTTTGACACCAAAGATACACTTGGATGGTTTAGCATACAATTGATTCTGCTTCAAAATGTCCAACACTTGATTTACATTTTGCAAGTGTTCCTCCCATGTTTTACTATATATTAAGATGTCATCAAAAAATACCAAAACAAATTTCCTCAAAAATGGCCTAAAGATAGAGTTCGTCAAACTTTGAAATCTCAACAGTGCATTAGTGAGACCAAAAGGCATTACCAAAAATTCATAGTGGCCCTCATGGGTTCTAAAAGCTGTCTTATGTACATCCTCATCTCTAATTCTAATTTGCTGATAACCAGAACGAAGATCAAGTTTTGTAAATAAATAGCACCATTAAGCTCATCTAACAAATCATCAATTACTGGAATAGGAAACTTATCTTTTATGGTGAACTTGTTAAGCTCCCTGTAATCTGGACACATCCTCCAAGTTTCATCCTTCTTACGCACCATTACCACAGGAGATGAGTAAGCACTTTGACTATGCCTAATAATGCCTGCTTCTAGCATCTCTTGAACTATCTTCTCAATCTCACTTTTTTGAGCATATGGATATCTATAGGGCCTGATGTTGGGTGGTTGGCTCCCTGGTACTAGTTGAATGGCATGATCATGATCTCTCCTAGGAGGCAATCCTTTTGGCATCTCCCCAAAAACTATAGAGTGCTTATCTATAATTGCTTGTAGATCCAATGGTGTAGAAGCCTTTGAGTGATATGCTTCTAATGAAAATAATTGGGCTACCATCCCATCTACCCCCTTCTTCAACCTCTTTTGCATTTGGTAAGAACTTACTATCTATGGTGACTTTGCACGCATCCCTCGTAATTCTATTGTTCTTCCCTCTGATTGAAAGTGCATGAATAGTTCTTGGAAGTTCAATTCAGTTGTTCCCAAAGTGGTGAGCCACTGTACTCCCAAAACAATATCTGCTGCACACATTGAGATAGCATACATTGGACAATTAAGATGATAATCTCCCATGGATAATTTAATGCTATGGCATTTTCCTGAACACCTAACAGTACCGCCATCTGCAATCAAGACCTAAAATTCTGGAGCTGGATATATAAAACAATTTAGACGAGTGGCCAACTTTTTGTTGATGAAGTTATGAGTGCTACCTGAGTCTATCAACACTGTTACTTTTTCTTTCTTTAAGAAACCCACTACCTTGAGAGTTTGTGGGGTACTAAAACCTGAAAGTGCATGGCAAGAAATGATTGGTTGAGTATCTCTTGACTCCTCCTCTATCTCATTGTCACTCTCTACTATTGGTACCTCTTCTTCTTCCTCACTTGGCCCTTCAATATAGAACAATTTCTTTTCAGTGCATTTGTGTCCTCTACTATATTTTCTATCACAATTAAAACATAATCCTTTTGCTCTCTTCTCTTCAATTTGTTGTGGTGTTAGCCTAGTAGGTTGTGGAAGTGACTGTGTAGGAGTGCTTTTATCTCTTATGTTTATAAAACCTTGCCTTTTATTAACCATAAATTTTTCCTCTATTTGCCTTGCCATAATCATTGCATCTAAGATGGAATTTGGACGGAACATGCGTACCTCATATTTAATGTGATCCTTTAAGCCACCAATGAATAGCTCCAATAAATTTTCTGTAGACACATTTTCCACTCTTAAAGACAAGGTACGAAATTGATGAATGTAATCCTTGACCATACCTGTTTGCCTTAATTTGGTAATTTGGCTAAAGTAGCTATCCATAAGATTTTCACCATAATGAGTAATGAGTTCTTCTTGGAAAACTGACCAAGTGACAATGCATCCTTTTGCTTTCTTTTCTTCACATAGCCAACGGTACCAAATGAATTGATCAGGTTCCAAGTATAAGGAAGCCATGGCCACCTTTTGTTGACATGGAACATGGTGGATATCAAAGAATTGCTCCATTTGACAGAGCCAATTGGTAGGATCTTGACCATCAAACTTTCGCATATCCAACTGTGGTGTGAAATTCCTTGCCATAAAATGAGTGGTGTGATGATCCATCTTGAGATCTGATTCAAACCCAAAAACACCCTTCCCTTTTGTAGAATCCTCTTCCTCCACATCTTAGTGTTGTGACTACTTATGTTTGGAAAGTATCTCCAAAATTTTCTCAATATCACATGACTTCGCCAACCCTTTCATTTGTTCACCCATAATGGACAAGATTTCACCTTTCATCTTGTTATTTTCTTTATGAATAAGTTCAAGTATATTTTCATATTCTTTTTTATCAACATCCTCATTTTCCACCTCCTCCTTGCCTGGAGTTTTTCCCGGTGTGGTAACATTCTTTTTGCCCCTTGTTGAAGGACCTGTCATGATTGGAAAAAATAATTTTGTAATAAATCACACAAAACAAATCAAATCAATCTAAAATTTTTACTGTAACTTACCAAGGCCAAGATCTCACTTCCCTGAAAAAATTGTGAAGAAATTCAAAATTGTGCAACCTGGAGAGAGAAATTGGTGGAAACCCTAATTTATAAATAACTCCCTTTATTCTGCTCCAATTGTTCTCAAATCTGGATTGTAGTAGCTTCACTATTATATTGAAAAACCCACAAAAAATCTTTCAGATATTCGACAAAATAAGAGAGATATACGCTTCTCAAAAAATAAGGGCAGAAACCCTAATTCTGCTATAACTCGCTTAATTTTGCTCCAAATGCTCTGAATTCTGGACTGTAGTAGCTTCAATATTTTCTTCAAAAACCCTTTTAAAATTAGAAAAAAATTTTGCCAAAATTTGAAAGTTATGCGCTTTCCAAAATGACCTCCAAATCAGAAAAAAAAAATTGCCTAGTTTTTGTCTTCACGGTGCCAAGATCATGCTCTGATACCACTTGTAATGAAACAACTTGCACAATATCTGAATATAATAGTAAATATGCTGCAAATACTTGATAATAATATGCCACTTTGAGGGGGAAACCTCCAAAACCACTTCGAGGGGGATACCTCCAATAGTCTTCAATGAGAACACAATACTGAATATGATGAAATAAGACTCACTACCTCCTATATATACCTATTTATGCCTAGGATATCACCTAGGCTAACTTAGATGGGCCTATATAAGCTTTAGGCTGACCTAAACAACTAAATAACAATAAAATAATAATAATATTGATGGTGACTGATTGTCATTGATGCCTAAAGGTGTTGTGTTCTCAGGATATCTTCAAAGTTGTTTCAGGATGGATTCTCATGTTTAGTATTCGTTCATATTTGATCTTGTTTTGGGTTGATATTAAACATCTAAAGGTCACTAACAAGGAGATGCAGATATAAGTTGGAACTATGAATATAATGATAAAGTTCAAAACTCAGATTGATACAGAGTATTTTTATGCCAATGACTCATGGTCTCTGTATACACATGATTATGGTGTTGTTGTTGTCTTTACATTGACAGTGGCAGTTGACAGTAACATTGGTAAGTTTATGAGTTGATCTTGTGCAAAGTCTTCATTCAGAATGTCTTCAAGGGATCATAAGCATCATGTGTGAGAAAAAGAAGTGTAATGTTAAAATCAGGTTGAATATCTTTCATTTGGTGTGGTGCTAGTTTATGCTTCAGATTTGGTTTCTTATGCTTGATCATTTCTTCACATAGGATGTTGAGTTGTTTTTTCAAATGATGGTTTGATTTGTTGCTTGATGATATACTACAAGGTTGCAAATATTGTTTCAGGATATCTTAAGGATAGAAGATGCAAGAAAGAGTTGTTATTCCAAATCAGAGTAATCTCATGGTGACAGAGTTGTGTTTTACATCAATCTTTGGGTTCTAAATATGTCTTGTGAATTGACTCAATATGGATATGCTTGAAGAAATTCCTTTTTACTCTTGAGATATTAATACACTTGAAGTGTTCTTTTTGTTTTAATTTGAGATTGACCTTTTGAACAGGTCAAAAAGCCACTTAAGTGGCAACTTTGAGGGGCTTAGTATCATGGGCAACCGGCCCCATCCACTCCTTTCACCTTGTCTCAGTCCAAAAACGGTGGCAGCAAATTATATACCATTAGTTTTGTTTAAATGTTTTTGAAAATCACTAAAAATCATTTCAAATGCTATAGGTCTCCTTGTGAGCGCATGAGTTAGGAAGTTTTCTTAAAGTTGATTTTAAATCTACAAAAACATTGGTGTTTAAAGATAGTGTTTAGCCCGACTATATGTCACGGTTTATATGAAATATATGGTAAAATATAATACATGGGCATGAATGAAATTTATAAAGCTTCAAAAGTATGTGGATAAAAAGTTTTATATTTAAAGTTTAGAAACTTTTTAATTTCCATTTTATTTGCTTTTTTTTTTTTTTAAAGCATAAGATCCAATATGGAAATAATAGGAGTTTTTCAAGGAGTTTTCCAAGGAGTTGGTGGATTTTTGGAAAAGGCAATTTTTTAAGAAAATCCTTTCTAGTTTCTTTCCCATACAATTGAAGAATTTAGAGAAATTTTTTTGAGAAGGTTTTCTAAGGAATTTGTATGTAAGGAAAAGTGAAGAGGGTAGATTGGAATGAATTTTTCTTACAGAAGATTGATGAGTATTATTCATAAATTCATAAAGAGAGCTCTTTATTGAAGATGATTTTTAATGAGAGAGTTTCCTTTTTTTTTTTTTGAAGCAGATTAAGATTTCATAGAAGTTGAAAAGTTCTTTTATGTAGAGAATTTTTGAAGAGGATCTGAAGCTATTATTTGCAGAGAAGTTCAAGAGTTTTGAAAAGATGATATTTTCTTATAGAGCTCTGATTGATTTTATTAAAGATTTGTCTTATGAGAAAATATGGATCAGAGATTGAAGATTTTTTTATTGTTTTATTTGTAATCAGAGATTGTTTTTTTGCAGGATATGAAGAGTCATTTTGCAGGTTGTTAAATATTGAAAAAGTTTTAAGGAAGAAGGAATTTCAATGATCTTGCCAATCATGTTGTAGAGAAGAAAATATATATGTATATATGATTTTATTTTTGCAGAGATTGAAGGGTTTTGTACAAAGAGGATAATGAAAATTTGGTTGAAGAAATTTGCAGATTGAAGAGTTTTGTGAATTAGAAAGGGCAGTTGTATTTTATTTGACAGAAATGAAACATACAAAAGATGAAAGGTGCATTGATGTGTGACTAGTAAGACAGAGATGAAACATACAGAGTAATGCAGTGTGGTTGAGAGGATCTGAAAAAGGATAGATTTTGAATAGAATGGCTATTTGACAGACAAAGAAATGTTTTGTATTGAATGGAAACAGAGTATCCCTCTGATTTGTTTATTACTTCTGTTGGTGATTTGGTTTGCTAGTGAGGCATAGTATGCTAGTGAGGCTTGTGGTCAGTGAGACCTTTCAATTGTCAGTGAGACATAAAATTCAGCCAGTGAGGCTTTGTAAGAAGTTTTTAAAGTTAAGCCAGTGAGGCACTTCATGAGTGGTTTTTCTACCCAGAGAGGGTTTTCCACTCCAGGAATTTCTATGTTATAATTTGTCTCTATGTGTGCATATTTGTGTTTTGTTTATAAGTTTTTGGTTCACAACTTTTCACTATCAGTCTTGTGCATATGAGCTCTATAGATCATTAATGTCTTTCTTTCTACTTGTTTTGTAAAGTTTGTAAAAAGTTAAGATTTTACACAACACTGATTCACCCCCCCTCTCAGTGTTGTCATTGACTCCTACAAATATGACTTAATTAAGAGATAAGATAGCCACAAGCTGACTAATCATAACCCTATACACACTATAGGATTAAGGGCGTAGCATCAGCCAAGGATGGCTACAAACTCCAATGAAAGAGATGTAATGTGTGTACACGAATAGGTTAGACCTTAACAAATGGGAATCCTCCGCAAGTGAATGGAATAGCATGCAGATCCTAGAGAAGGTTGGCCATGATCCAAAGTCCATTGAATGATGTGTCATTTAGCTCTGCAAGTCATGGAAGTACTCTACAAGTCTTCTCTAGCTGATTGTCTGAGACTATCAGGATGCTCTATTATGAGAAAATAGTCAATCTTCTGATAGCGATATCTTTCTGGTACCTGATCCAAATGATCTGAATTTTGGATATGATGTGCATGAAGGTGTCTAGATGCTAAGTCTAGCTCTGCAAGGTCTGAAATGAAAATGTAGAAAAATGCAGACCAAAATATAGAAGCTGCTACTAACTAAACTGACTGTACTGAACTGGAAAATGAAAGGAAACAAACTAAAATGGAAATGTTTTTGGTTGATGCAAGATTTCTCTTGAACCAGAGATGCTCCTGCATCACAAATACTTCGTGTGCCTTGTCTATTATTCCACACTTTGCATACATGTCTCCTAGGGCAGCTGCAAATACAACATCACAAAAAATTCATATATCCTTTATGCGTTCATGGTTGTCCATACCCTTTCCCAAAGATCCCATTTTGGCATAGGCAAGGAGGATGCTTGCAAAGGTTATGGAATTTGGTTTTACATGTGCTAATTGCATTTTCTTGAAAGTTTCTAAATCCTTTTTGAAAAAATCCATTTTGTACATATGTTTCAATCATTGTGTTCCATGAGACAACATTTCTTTGAGGCATCATGTCAAATAGTTCATGTTCCTTGTCTGTGCTTCCACACTTTGCATACATGTCTCCTAGGGCAATTGCAACTACAACATTTGACAAAATTCCCATAACCTTTATGTTTTGATGGATGTCCATACCCTATTCTGAAGATCCCATTTGGTCATAGGCAAGGAAGATGTTGGTTAAGGTTGTGGAATTTGGCTTTACACCTGCAAATTACATTTTGTTAAAAGTTTCTAAAGCCTTATCAAAAAATCCACTTTGTACGTATCTTACAATCATTGCATTCCATAAGACAACATTTCTTTGAGGAATCATGTCAAATACTTCATATGCCATGTCTATGCTTCCACACTTTGCATACATGTCTCGCAGGGTAGTTGCAACTACAACATCTAACAAAATTCCCATATCCTTTATGCTTTAATGGATGTCCATACACTATTCTGAAGATCCCATTTGGGCATAGACAAGGAGGATGTTGGCTAAGGTTCTGGAATTTGGATTTACACCCACCAATTACATTTTCTTGAAAGTTTCTAAAGCCTTAGCATCGACTCACCCACCCCGATGTGTTGGCGTAGTTGATTCGGCCCCATGAGGTGGGAAGAAGAATATATGCTTGTTGGTACCTTTGCACTTCTCTCAAATGACCCATTTTGCAATAATACATATGTCGTTGGCACAGTCCAATAGTCTGGACTTGACCAAAACTAAGAGAAGGTATTGTAGAGGGACCCAATGTCCACGTGTAGGTCCATACATAGCATTTGTAGGTGCCATAGATTGAGAGAAAAGGAAGGCAAAAGTTTTCAACTTTTTGCTCTTTGGGCTCTTAAGAGGCTCTTGGTGCAATGTAGCCTGGAAAGATCGGGAGACCTGGGAAACAAACCGAGGCCTCTAGTAGCATCCACCTACCCACCCCAATGTGTTGGCATAGTCAGTTTAGCCCCACAAGGTGGGAAGAATAAAATATGCATGTTGGTAACTTTTCACTACTTGCAAATGATGCATTTTGTAAGAATGCATACATTGTTGGCATAGTTAAACGGTCTGGATTTGAACAAAACTGAGACACTGTACTATAGAGGGACCCGACGTCCACCCATAGGTCTAGACAAAACATTCGTAGGTGCCATAGATCGAGATAAAACAAAGGTGAAAGTTTTTCAAATTTGTGCTCTTTGGGGTCTTTAGAGACTCTTCGTGCAATGTAGCCTAGAAAGATTGGGAGAAATGGGAAACAAACTAAGGCCTCCAGTAGCATTGACCTGCCCACGCCCAATGTGTTTGCACAGTCGGTTCGGCCTCAAGAGGTGGGAAGAAGAAAATATGTGTATTGGCACCTTCTCACTGCTCTCAAATGATGCATTTTACAAGAATGCATACGTTGTTGTGTAAGGACCCGATTTAGGGACATTAGGGGATTTTTTTTGTTTTATCTTTCTTATGTGTGATCTAAGGTTTGGTTATAGATAAGGATTCTCATTCATTTTCTAACTAGATGTCTAAATTTTAGCATTATTTTCTAAACTTTTAGTTTAGTCTAAGTACTCAGGAAGTAACAAGTAGCCAGTTCAGGCTAAGGTGTCCAAAACGGGATATACTAAGATAAAGCCAAATAGGCTCTTTTGTCCTTTGGGCAAACTAGTTCATATAGAACCGGGTCTTATGGACCCTATCACTACCCAATACGGGGTAGATTAAATGATGGCCAAATGGGCCTAAACTGGTCAAACAAACCAAAACTCTATCCAATACGGGATAGGTAAACACAACAACCATATGGGCTAATAAGGACAACAATCATAAATATGCTCTGGCCAGAGACTTAGACTCATTAGGATCAATTTGGATCTTGAGTCACTTACAAGAAATTACGCAATAGGCCCATATATTGCACCGAGGAATTTTCGTAAGTTCATTCGATGAAAGTATTTTGAGGACTTGGGACCCTCCCTTAGTTTTCAGCAATTCGGCCAGGTACGAGGTCAATCCTCCTAAGGATTCTTCTAATTATTAGAGACTTCTTTAGGTTATCTATTTTAATCTTCTTAAATTAATATTTGGGATTACGAAGTTGATTACAAAAGAACACCCTATATCCAAGGGACCTGAGTACTGGAGGCATCCTTTGCCATCCAGACTGCCTACATACCCTATATCCATGGGATCAAGGTACCCTTCAGATGTGACTGACACTCAGATTTGTGAATATGTAGTTCTGTCTTGCACTATGTTTGATGCAACTGTGAGTGGATATGCAACCCTTTCTAGGGTGTTTCCCTGCCCCAAATAGTTCTTCATCAGCTACCACACACTTAGGTGAAATAGGGACGGAATTAAGTCCACTATCACAAACACCTAAAAGGGGTGTTTATCGTTCAACCCTAGTGTTGAGGAATCCCTATCAGGTGTTTACTCAAGGCATTAAGTCCACTTCCACAAGTCATATTGGGCATACTGGTGACTAGGTCCATTCAAGATTCCCTAATGCTTTCTAATCACCAAGATCCGCGAAGGTGAGGTGAGAGCATATGACAATTAGGGTTTCTTGATTGGACTGGTTTCCCTTAACTGACATCCTACAAGTTATCTCCAAATTAGACTCGTGTTGTCAATTAGCCTCGTTCTTTGATCACCAAGGTCTGTGAAGGCAAGGTGAGAGCATACGATGGCTACCTACCGTCAAGAAAAGTCTATTCATGTGACGGGTTGTCTTTCAAAAACACATGCAGTTTTCCATGTTCACCATGCTTTCCTAAGTTAATATCCCTATTCATGGATTAAAGGAAAATATGTAATCACTCTTGGTTATTCCAAGGCCACTTGTCTATAAATTGGTGTTCATGTATGTGTTCCTCAGGGTTATCAGTACTAGTGTTCATGCAATATCGTAGTAATAAGGACTAGGTTTTCGTAGGCAAGTTTGTATTGAGTCTCATTTCTATAAATAACTTATAGATCATAGTTAGTTCTGAAAACTTTCTAGGCCTTATTCTTATGAATCCCTGAGATGCAGGAATAAATTCCTTGGAAGTATGGTTTGCAAAGGTAAGTTTCATCATCTCGAATACACTTGTTTAACACTAATTCAGATAATTCATTCAACTAAGAATAAAATACATGATTGCAAGAAAGATTTAAGTGATAATACATATAAATGCACATAATTCTTACTTTTGGTATATTTCATAAAAAAATAAGATCAAAACTCCATGATGCAAAATGGTTGCTCAATCCATTACCGAATCATATGAATTCAACTTCCTAACCTAGCCAGTTTAAGTTTCTATTTAAAAAGATGTAATTTTCTAAGGATGGTTTAGGACAATTTTCTCATCAACTTAATTCATTCAAATTCAATCCTAAAAGAGAGAGAGAACAAACATTAAGAAAATATTCATTTCTTATAACTCAGTACTTCGATCAACGTTCTCATGGAAGGTAATTTTATACGTTTATATTTGAAGTGTTGCACAAATATTTTGTAGAACATTTTTAATATCTAAACCAATATCAAACTTTCTTTACATACTATTCACCTACATGCTATTCACGTTTTAGGCTAAGGCATGAAATTTTTCTGTTTATAGGATAAATTGACCATGTTACAATAACCTAATGTTTACTAATTTATTGAATCAAACAAAAATCAAGTACTAACACAAATAAATTTGCAAAAGAAATATAATTTAATCTTAACAAAAATTCATTCATAATATGACTAATTGATAAATGTAACATATGATAGCAATGATTCTTTGGAAGTTGAGGGTTTTTTTTTTTTTGAGATAAGTAAATAATATATCATTGTGGATAGCTGACCCCTTGTATAGTTAGTAAGTGCAAAGGTTAAAAAAAGAGTTTGAATTTATTTAGAGACTTTCCTTAGTTTATATAAGATTTTTATGATACTATTTCCGTTCATCCTTTTCCAATTGATACTATGAAATAAATCTTCTCCTTTGGCTCTATCTTTTGTTTTCTGTTTAGGTACTGGCACAAAAATATATTTTTTTATACTGGGATGTATGCAGAAAAGTGTAAGGTTCTTTATCAAAATTCCTCCCTGCCTACTTTTGTTGAAAAGGATTTATAAACTTTTAAGCATATGTAACAAGCAAATAAATTTGGTAGGTGTGAAACCAATTTCCACAACCTTTGCCAGCCTCCTCCCTGTCTGTGCCAAATAGGGGTGATGGAATAGGGTAAGGATGTCTATCAAAGTCTAACGGTTGGGGAATTTTGTCAGATGTTGTAGTTGCAAGTGCCCTGGTAGACACATATGAAAAATGTGGAAGCATAGATGATGCACATGAACTGTTTGATAGAATGCCTCAAAGAGACGTCATCTCATGGAATGCAATGATTGCAGGATGTGCACAAAATGGATTTGTTGAAAGGTTTTAGAAACTTTTAAGCAAATGTAATAGGAAAAGGGAGGGGGCATTTCCCCTGCTGGCTGGGCACCCCTATGAGAGGCGCCAGTGTTGTAGGTTGGTCCACCTCCCATAAGGGAGTGCCAGCAGCTACCCCTTCAACATTGAAAAAAAATCTCTTCTCCTTTTTTTATTTAACAAATCTCTGAGAAACAAATTTTCTAAAAAACAAATCTCATTTCAATCATTCACAGATAAAATTCCTTCTATATAAAGAAAATAAAACAATTAAAATTTCATGACAATTCTATTAATATTTTTTTCTTGATGGTTTTAAAACTTCATGCCTGTAACAAAATTTTAGATTTTACTTGCCTTGCTTCCCTCTTTATCCTCTTGCTGCAAATTCCATGTTCTTCCTTTTCCTGTGCCTTCGGAGAGGATGAACAAAAACATACATGTCCTTTTCAAAAGATTTATTTCTTCTGATCTTTTGTTTGGCGGTGATGGATGTATGATAATCATAAAAAAAATCAGATCTCTACAACCAATTTATTAAAATTTCTTTCCCTGGAAGACACCTCTCATCCCCCCTTGACATGAGTCCAGCATGCTTTTAACCAAATCTCTATCCATTTAAAATTTTAAAACAAAAAATCTGACACGGATTGGATTTACTTTAAAGCCCCCAAAAAAATGCTTGATTATTAAAGGTAGTTGGAAATCTCAACCCCTTTTCTGTTGAAATGGGAGTAAAAAGGAATTTAATATAGTTTAGGGTTGTAAAAGAAGATAGATAAATTAATAATTAAATTTATACAATATAATATATATACATTCATATACAATATTATTATATAATAATATATGCCCATATATATATATATATATATATATATATATATATATATATATATATATATGCTTATATAAAATATTATATAATAATTCATGTATCCATAAATACCTATATTTTATTCCTAAAGATAATTTTATCAATTACGAGAATTTTGTAAGTGCCCAAAAATAAATCTTAATGCACAATTTTTGTAAATTACACATGCAATATATATTGAGTCAAAATCAATTCAAATGACAAAATTTTCATATTTCAAATTACTTACAAAATTGTCTTATCGTAGATCACTCTCTAGATGGAATTTTGTAACTAAAATTTTCCAAGTTTATAACAACAAATCTTAAAGATGGTACCCTAACATATGAGAAGAAATGATAAGTCTAATGAAACATCTCACAAATATAAGTTTTGCAAAATGACAATCGTAACATCCTTCCCCCCTAAGCCTTTGCATCATCTCGATGCAAACAAGACTTAGATGAGCTTAAAAAAATGCACATACATATTCAATATCACTTTTGTTAGTTCAGTTGTTCATTCAATAGTAACTGAAATGCATCATGCACAATATAGATTAGGCAATTTAAAACATATGAAAAGATCAAAAGTGTCATCGAAACATAATCCTTTTCCAGCAAAATTTGAAGTTTTGACAAGTTCATAGTTTAACTAGGGTTCTCAAAATAAATGTGGGTAAAGTTGTTGCATTTCTACAATGTCCTCCCATGTAGCATTCTCGGGTGAGTACTGATCCCATTAGACCTTAGATTGGTCCACCATTCTATTGCGGAGCTAGAACTAGTGCCTCTTGATGATTCTGCATGGCTCTATTGTTATTGTACCAAGTTCGTCCACCTGCATGGCATTCCAATTAAGAACATGCTTAGGATTAAGTATACACCTTTTTAACAAGGACACATGGAACACATCATGAATTCAGCTCATTGCTGGAGACAAATTAAGCTAAGCAGTAAGCTACAGGATTGATTTCCTCAAGTACTTTAAAAGGCCTGACAAAGTGAGGAGCTAGTTTCAACTTCCTTCCAAAGGAGATAGAACTTTTATGAGGTTGAACTCTAAGGAACACCTTCTCACCAACTTGAAATCTCTTGGGTGTCCTATTCTTATCTACATAACTTTTCTAGCGATCCGAGGCTTCCTTCAACCTTTGTCAGATAAGTTGTACCTTGGTATCCATATCCTTTAACATTTTAGGACCAACCAGGGTCATATCCTCCAGTTTATCCCAACTTAAAGGTGTTCGGCATGATCTTCCATAGAGAGATTTGAAGGGTGCCATACCTATAGCTGATTGAAAGGAGTTGTTATAGGCAAACTCAACTAAAGGAAGATATTCCTCCCATTTGGTCTGTTGATCCATGCAATACATACGAAGGAGGTCTTCCAAAATTTGGTTAGTTCTTTCTGTTTGACCATTTGTCTCAAGATGATAAGCTGTGCTAAAGTTCAACTGTATTCCTAAGGCAGCCTGCAATGTGGTCTAGAATCTAGAAGTGAACTTTGCGTCTCTACCAGAGATGATTTTCTCAGGGATTCCATGCAACCTAAAAATTTCTTTAATGAACCTTTTTGCTATCGTAGGTGCATCATCTGTCAGGTTCCTCAGTATAAAGTGTGTCACCTTAGTGAGTTTATCCACTACTACCAAAATACAATTATGCCTATGAGATGTCATTGGTAGCCCTTGAACAAAATCCATGCCTATGACTTGCCATTTATAGCAAGGTACATCATGTGGATAAAGAAGTCCCACCAGATGAACATGTTCTGCCTTAATCCTTTGACACTCTAGACATCTGGCAACTGCATCTACCACATCCTTCTTCATTCCTGGCCAGAAATATAGCTTCTTGAGATCTACATACATCTTATTCACCCTCGGATGCCCTGAATATGGATCGTTATGTGCCTCAGTTAGGATCATACCCCTTAGTTCCACATGATCGGGAACATATATCCTCTAAACACATTAAATTTCTACAGTCCATAATATTGTGCAATTGAGCTGTTGGTTTAAACTGTGTAACAATTTTTGTCATATATGAACATTATATCCTTACATAGTTTAAACCAGAAGCTCAATTGCACAACATATATCCTTCCCTGGTACCTCATTAGCCCATCAGAATCAAAAGCATAGCCCAAGTACTTAGGTTCCATAGAGGTATTAGTAAGAGATGCATTAACCTAAGTGTACCATGGATCGTGTTTCTACTCAGAGAGTACTTGTTGTTTTAGGTCTATGTGCAAGTTGGATATGAACATTATGTGTCTTCCCCTACTAAGAGCATCGGCCACCCTATTTATCTTGCCCTTGATATATTCAATCTCGAAATCATACTCACTTAGGAATTCTAGCCACCTTCATTGTCTTGCATTCAAATGAGGTTGAGTGAAAATATATTTCAGTCCTTGATGGTCTATTTTAAGCTCGAACAGTTTTCCCAACAAGAAATGCCTCCATTTTTGCAAAGCATGAACTATGGCTGCAAGCTCAAGGTCATGAGGAGAGTAATTGACTTCATGGATTTTTAGTTTTTGGGATTCATAAGCCACTACTCCTTTTTCTTGGAAAAGAACTCCTCCTAGCCCTTCTATGGATGCATTTGTTACTACTGTGAAGTTACCATTAGGGTCAGGCACCTTTAGAATTGGAGATTATGTTAACATTTCCTTCAGTACCTGAAATGCCTTATCACACTACTCAGTCCAAATGAATCTTTTGTTTTTCTTTTGCAAAGATGTAATTGGGTTGGATATCCTTGAAAAGTCCTTCACAAACCTCCTGTAGTACCCTGCCAACCCCATGAAACTTCTCACTTCAGTCACATTTTTAGGTATAGTCCATTCGGTGATGGCCTTTATCTCATCAGGAGCCACTACTAGATACCCTCGGCTGAAATGATATGCCCTATGTAGTGAACCTTCCTTTCAAAGAAGGAACATTTGGATAACTTTCCAAACAACTTGTGCTTATGTAACCTTTGTAGGACTACCTGCAGGTGAGTTAAGTGTTCCTCTTCATCCTTTGAATAGATTAAGATGTCATCTAGAAACACTATTACAAATTTATCCAGAAAATCATGGAATACACTGTTCATTAGATTCATAAAGGCAGCTGGAGCATTTGTCAACCTAAATGGAACTACAGTGAATTCATAGTGACCATACCTAATCTTAAATGTTGTTTTTGGGATGTCCTTTTCTTTTATCCTTAACTGATGATAACTAGAGCGAAGGTCAATTTTGGAGAACACTGAGGCTCCCTTCATTTAGTCAAATAGGTCATCAATGCGAGGTAAGGGATATCTATTTCTCACAGTGGCTTTATTCAACATCCTGTAGTCAATACACAGCCTTAGTGTTCCATCCTTCTTTTTGACAAATATGACTGGTGCTCCCCAAGGTGATACACTAGGCCTTATTAACCCCTTCTCCAATAATTCTTGCAATTGTATTTTCAACTCTTGGAGTTCTGTGGTATTCATCCTATATGGGGCCTTGGATATAGGTGCAATTCCAAGAAGTATGTCAATTGAAAAATCAAATTCCCTTTTAGGAGGTAATCTTGGTAGATCTTCAGGAAACACATCTTGGTAGTCCCAAAGAAACGGGCTATTCTCAAATGAAGGGGCTTCTTTCTCTTCTTCCTTCTCATCTAAGGATACTAAGAATATCTGGTTTTCTCGTTTCTACCTTGCCTTCTTTAGTTGCATAGTAGAAATGGTCTCAATTGATATAGGTTTGTAAATCCCTTGGATTCTAACTTTATAACCCTTATCATCTACACACTCCATCACCTTGTTATAACAATCTGTGTTAGCCTTATGACTTGTTAACCAATTTATCCCAATTATGATGTCATAGGCTCCCAAGGGTGCAACATATAAGTTAACTTTAGTTTCCATTTCAAGAAACTTAATGAGAGCCCCTCTTATGTACTTGTTTACTCTTCTTGTAGCCTTGTCACCATATTGAACCATCCATGATGATTCCATATCCTTGGTTTGCAAAGACATCTTGCCTACCAACTCTGGGGAAATAAAATTCTTAGAACCAGTATCTATCAAAACAGAGATGGATTTACCAAAAAGCGTACCTCCTATCTCCATAGGCACATTCTGATGACAAGTCTACCGATTCCTTATGGCAGCATAGATTTGGTGTTTTCGGGGTTGCTGTGGCTAATTGGACCCATACCTCTTTGAACAATCCCTTCCATAGTGATTTCCTCCACACATAAAACATCCACCAAGGGGTCCATTTGACTTATGAGGTGGTGCATCCTAGTCATTTCTTCTAGCATTACCATTGTAATTGTTCCTTTGATTCTGCCTACCAGCAGATTATGTCATGTCTCAATCTCTCTTCTTGTTTTGTTGAGCTCCTATGTTGTCCCTATTGTCTATTTTCCTTTTAAAGGCAAATTTCTTGTCTCTAAAGTTTTGTTTTGCCATTGACAATGCCTGTAGTTTCTTTTCTTGCTTAAGGGCCTTTTCCAAAACTTGGTTCATGCTTTCAAGGGAAAACATATCCACTTCTGCCCCAATATCAATATTCAATCCCAAAAGAAATTTTCTTGCTTGAGATCTCTCGTCCCTCTGATAGATAGGAACATATTTCAGCAACTTCGCAAATCTATCCCAGTACTACTGGATAGTGAGATTCCCTTGCCTAAGATTCAGAAACTCTGTCATATTTTCATCATAAAATAGTTGTGGAAGTCATCTCTCACAAAAGTGGCTCACAAACTACCTCCAAGTTAGGTTTTCCCTTGAATAGCAATATTGTTCCTTTATATTTATCCACCAATTGGTAGCCTCTCCCACTAATTGATAATCTCCCTAGACTACTTTGATATTCTCTGAGTAGTTTCTTAACTCAAACTATTTTTCCATCTCCGTGAGCCATCCTTCAGCAACATCTCCCACTTGTTTACCATCAAATTTAGGAGGGGCTATCTTTTTAAGATCTCAAGATATGCCTAAGATGATGGTCTCCTGTTGAGACCTAGGAATTACTAGTTCATTAGCAGGTTGGGCTATGGGAACTTCGTCATTCTGGTGTTCATCTTGAGGTTCTAGTATATTTTCAATTGTCCCCTGTCTAACCTTCAGGTCTTGCACAGTTTGCTCTAAATTTTCCAATTTATTTCTCTGCTCAGTCAACAGGGCAATGATTGCTTCTATACCAGCGTTTGGATTTTCAGGTGGGTTTTGAGTTGATTTTTGGTTGGTCAGTTTCCTTCCACGCAGATTTTGAGTCCTCACCATTTTGATTGTGAAAATAAGGGAAAATAATTTACCACTTACTACTATTTTATGTATACAACTTACAAAGTAAAAGCAATTAAATCTATTCACAAATCTTACAGATACATCTTTATCTATTCACAACAGTTACATGTACAAGTCCTTGTTTGGCTTGTATTTACAAAAGTTTATGTACAGCAATTCCTTTCTACAAAAAATTTAGAATCATTCTTCCTCTTCCGGTTCCTCCTCGAACTCCGGAATAGTACATGTCAGCATGGTGTTCACCCTCAAATATTCAGCAAGTGCCTCTGGGCTGAGGGGTGGGGCATTACGCGCACACCCAAAGGGAAAGTCGCAGATAGCAAAGGGTTTAGATTTCTTAGGGGATATGGTTATTTCTTCTTTTATTGTCTTCATTTTCCCTTTTTTGAGCTTTAGCCGATTGATGGATGCTACTAATGTCTCAGTATCTGAAATTTGGGTTAGGCCCTCTGGGGAGGGTCACCTAATGACTTTGCCTTTCCCCTTGCTTTTCAATGCTTTCTTCATGTCTTCCAATAACTAGAAAATCATTAGATCACAAGGTATTTAAATATCTACCATCATATTCTAACATTTTATAAATCAGTTCTTGTTGTTATTTTTGGTTAGCAGACCTCTAGGCCAAGTGCTTGAGCCTCGGCTCTGATACCACATATAAGGACCCGGTTCAGGGACCTTAGGGGAATTTTTTTTGTTTATCTTTCTTATGTGTGATCTAAGGTTTGGTTACAAATAAGGATTCTCATTCATTTTCTAACTAGGTTTCTAAATTTTAGCATTGTTTTATGATCTTTTAGTTTAGTCTAAGTACTCAAGAAGTAACAAGTAGCCAATTCGGGCTAAGGTGTCCAAAATGGGACATACTAAGATAAAGTCAAATGGGCTCTTCTGTCCTTTGGGCAAACTGGTTCATACGAAACCTAGTCTTACCGACCCTATCGCTACCCAATACAGGGTAGATTAAATGATGGCCAAACAAGCCTAAACGGGCCTAAACTGGTCAAATAGACCAAAACTCTATCCATTATGGGATAGGTAAACACAACAGCCATACAGGCTAATAAGGACATGAATCATAAATATGTTCTAGCCAGAGACTTAGACTCATCAGGATCAATTCGGATCCTGAGTCACTTATAGGAAATTACACAATAGGCCCATGTATTGCACCGAGGAATTTTTTTATGAAGGGGTAAATCACAAAACACACAATAACCAATATTAAACACAACAAATAGAACTTTCTTTTATTGATCCAGGCAACTCATTACATTACAGAAGCTTAATTACAATCAGAGGAACCAGTCCTCTATGGGCTGCAACACACTAAAGCTACCATCACCAGGCTCTGGAATCTTCCGCCTTATGTAACCCCCAAATTAGCTAGGGTTTCTATTTTCCCACCTATTCTTGACTCTACACTTGCCCCCTTAACTCTCCTACTGCCCAGGGTTCCCAAAAATGGTTATTAATAGCCTTTTTGGCGGCCAACAACCTAATTTTGAATTTTGCATCTCCCTCCAAAAATATGTCAACTTCCGGGAGCCATAACTTTTGATCCGGGACTCCGATTGACGAACCGTTTTATGCGTCAGAAAGCTCGTGGAGTGCTCTACGTACTAAGAACCACTCTACCAGTTCTAGCCATTTTTAGGCCCGTACAAGGCCGTTTAGTGCCTCAAACCTGAGTTTGAATTATTTTTAGGCATTTTTCAGGAAACGGAAACTTTAATATCTTTCAACTCGCAAATGATCTTCGTGTGATTCCTTCGCCAAAGGTCTTATATTTCCGTTATGTAACTTCCTGTAAATTTTGACTTCATTCCGTGCCCAAATGCAAACTTTCTAAAAATAGCAGTTTACTATTTTTAGCAGTTTGGGAAAACTAAAAGTTCTACATTATTATTCAGGCGATTATGGGACCAGAACCACAGATTTTGAGAAGAAATAGGTAGAACATCAAAAATTTTGAAACACATTTTTTTTTGGGTGATACAAGATTGCCCTTACACCACTGGATGCTCCTGCATCAGACACCCAGGGTAATTTGAGAAGTGACCTTGTCACGTCTCAGGTGTTTGTGTGAGGAAAACCCAAACGGTCAACCTCTGCCTTAGACAACCAAGAAGAATCTTGAACAGGCCTTCCTTTCCATTTCACTAGATATTCTTCATATTGCCTATTTCGAGTACTCCTTCCCACACGGCTATCCAAAATCTCTTCTATCTCCTCTATTGAAGTAGATGTCGGAATACTCCACTGCACTTCTGTTGGTCCATCCTCTGTTCCACCTTCATGATATTCTGTTAAATCATCGATGTTGAAAATAGGGGAAATGTTGATCCCACTCGGTAGCTCTACCTCATATGCATTTCCGGAATCATGCTTCTTCAGGATTCTGCATGGTCCAAATTTCTTCATTTTCAATTTATGGTATGTTCCAACAGGGAACCTTTCTTTTCTCAAGTGAACCATGACTTCATCTCCCACCTAGAACTCCTTATACCTCCTCTTCTGATCTGCCTTAGCCTTGTACTGAGTAATCATCTTATTAATGTGTTTTCTCACCTCTTCATGCAAATTCTTCATATGTTCTGCAAAGTCTTCAGCCTCGACACTTGTCTTTTCTCCCTTATCCAGATTCCTTAACTCTGAAGCATTTCTTGGACTATTTCCATGGACAATCTGGAATGGTGATTTACCAGTACTCCTATTGACAGAATTGTTGTAAGCAAATTCTGCTTGTGGTAAAATCAAATCCCATCCCTTGGGCTTATCTCCTACCAAGCATCATAGTAGGTTACCCAAACTCCTATTCACCACTTCAGTTTGTCCATCAGTCTATGGATGGTGTGCAGATTTGAACTTCAAGTCTGTCTTCAACTTCATCTTCACTTTCTTCTCTTGTCCTCGGCTCAAACCCTCTTCGTAGCTCCTCTTGCAATGCATCGATTTGCCTTTGTAGGGCTCTAAAACCCTCTTCTATCAAAGCATTCCTCCCAACACGATTTCTTCATGGAGGCATCTTGGTCTCCGCAGCAAACCCACAACCTCAGGTCCTGGTGCAAACTGCCTCACGGTCGGCGATCTGTCTACACACTCAGGAACCCTCGCTCTGACACCACTTGATGAAGGGGTAAATCACAAAACACACAATAACCAATATTAAACACAACAAATAGAACTTTCTTTTATTGATCTGGGCAACTCATTACATTACAGAAGCTTAATTACAATCAAAGGAATCAGTCCTCTACAGGCTGCAACACACTACAGCTACCATCACCAGGCTCTGGAATCTTCCGCCTTCTGTAACCCCCAAATCAGCTAGGGTTTATGTTTTCCCACCTATTCTTGACTCTACACTTGCCCCCTTAACTCTCCTACTGCCCAGGGTTCCCAAAAATGGTTATTAATAACTTTTTTGGCGGCTAACAACCTAATTTTGAATTTTGCATCTCCCTCCAAAAATAGGTCAACTTCCGGGAGCCATAACTTTTGATCCGAGACTCTGATTGACGAACTGTTTTATGCGTCAGAAAGCTCACGGAGTGCTCTACGTGCTAAGAACTAGCTCTTCTGGTTCCAGTCATTTTCAGGCCTGTACAAGGCTGTTTAGTGCCTCAAACCTGAGTTTGAATAATTTTCAGACATTTTTCAGGAAACGGAAACTTTAATATCTTTCAGCTCGCAAATGATCTTCGTGTGATTCCTTCACCAAAGGTCTTATATTTCCATTATGTAACTTCCTATAAATTTTGACTTCATTCTGTGCCCAAATGCAAACTTTCTAAAAATAGCAGTTTACTATTTTTAGCAGTTTGGGAAAACTGAAAGTTCTACATTATTATTCAGGTGATTATGGGACCAGAACCATAGATTTTGAAAAGGGTATCCAAAATAAGGGCCAAAAGGGTATCCAAAATAAGTTTTACATTTCCATTTACCGGTCTTTTTGAAAAGTTATGACCAAAACGTTCTGATTTTTTGCATCTATTGACAACAATCCATTGTTGTTTGGAACATTGTGTCAAACAAGTGTAAGGGTCATGCATGTTTGGAAAACCCTAAAGTATGTTGAAAACATGTCTAAATACACCAAGTTGCCCTTGTTTCATGATGTCCTCAATGATAGAATGTCATTGGCTTGTTGTCCCATATTTTCATGTGTATTAGGAAGCTTTTAAGCATTGGCTGAAATGAGTCATTGTGTGAAGGGTATGAGGGTAGTAAAGTTGTGTTAGAATAGTCCTTTTTTCTCTACATCATTTTGGTATCATAGCTAGAAGACCCTGAGAGTGCAAGGTATGCACCAGGACAAGAGAGTTGTGAGAAAAAGTTTGTTGCAGGTATGAAAGAGGGTTGGTGACTTATATCCTCCAATAGTGATGAAATTGAGTAGAAGGTGTGCAGATTTCTTCCACTGAGAGGAAGTGGGTAGAAGAGGTCTTAGAGAGTGCATCTTCTAGAATCCTATTGGGTAGAGGATAGTTGTGTGTGTGAAGGTATTGGATACCAAAAGAATGGAAGTGTTGAGGAGAATAATCCATGAAGACCTGAAGAGTAAGAAGTTGTCAAGCAAGCAATAAGAGATGAGAAGAGAAAGGAGTGAGATGAAGAAGAAAGATTAGAAGACAAAACAAGTAAGTATTCAACAAGAGCTAACAGGGCTGCGAAAAGATTTGGAAAAAATGCAAAAAATATTTAAAGAAAGAATACGGAGTATAGTAACAAGTGTGTGGAGTTGGAACATCACCATTCACAAAGTTATCAAGTGGCCGATAAAGGAAATTGTGGAAAGAAGAAAGAGGCAGCAATTGAGAAGGAAGATAAAAAAAAAGTAATCAAGATGATGGAAGAGCCAAAGCCATCCAAGGAAGAGGAAAAAGATGAAGAGAATGAGTCCATTGAGACTTAAAATTTTGTTTCTAACAATATTTGTGAGTATGTGTTTATAGGTGCAGTAGATGAAGATGAAGATGGAAAAGAGTATAAAGAAGAAGGAGAAGTGAATGCAATGTATGAAGATTATTATGCAAATGTAGCACAATATGGTGAAGAAGATGTTACAAAAATAATAGAGGTACTGGTTGTATTTTCTGATTTTATGGATGATGAATATGCTGACAAATTGTATTCAAATGATGAAGATGAAGACATAGATAGTGGTAGTGTGGCATATGAACAACAACTAGAGTTTTGGAACCTTAAAGTTGAGAAGATGCTAAGTAAGAGACGGTGCAAGAAGAAGAACAAAGATCCAGGGAAAGTCAGGAATGTAGAACATACAACAGGGTGTAAGGAGCATCAGCTTTTGGGAATGAATTCCCAATTGAATGACGAGTGGTAGAGAAGTGGAAGACCTAAGGTAAAAATGAAACATGCATTTGAATGTTTGCAAGTAGAGAAAGATTCCACATATCAGATTCGTAGGTTGAAGAAGTCCATGATGGAAGACATTGACAAATTTGCAGATCACATCTCAGATGGAACTGACATTTTTCTTTCCTTGGGAGTATGGTGCAAGGGCATCAGGAGCCTCATAAGCTTAATTTTCTCATTTTTAGGTTTTTAGGTTGATGGTGTGTTTTAGTGGTTAATAAGGTTATTTATGACCATTTCCTATTGTATTCAATTCATTTTTGTAGTGAGTTTGGTTGTTGGTGGGAAAAGTTAGAAAATTGCAAAAATTGTTAAAAGTTGCTAAATTGTCATGCAACTTTTTTTTGAAAGTTGTCAAAAATGTGGTTTTCAGTTACATGCAATGGTTAGAACATGGGAATCAATTGTAAATGGTTGGAAAAAGCATGAATATGCTGAAATGGTCGAAGACAAGCATTATTGGTTAGATTTTTCAAACTTGGAGTGAATGGAATGAAGTCTTTTGGTGTTTTTCTGTAGTTGCAGCACATTCTGATAACTTGTACAGTCTGTATGGCCTATGTAATGACCTTAAATCAATTGGATCATGTGGGCATATGAATATACTTCATTTTTTTTTTGTTGCATCAATTTTCATTGAGATTTGTGAAAGTTAAGGCCATTTTTGGTGAATGCTGCCCTAATCTAACAAAGTTTTCTAGAATTTACAGTCTAAAAATATGCTAGTATGGCCATGTATGGTACAGTATGGGCTTGAAACTAATTCTAAAAGTTGAAGGCATGAGTCTAGTTTCATATTCTTTTGGTTGGAGCAAGTTTCATTAAGTTTTGAATGAGTTATGCCATTTTTGGTGAGAGCGGTTTTGTAATAGTCCTAGGGTTTGCACAGGAACAGGCTTGTTTTTGCCCTAGTCCGTACAAAGAAACCCCAACCCATTTTGACACATGTTTAATAAGAGCCAAAATGGTATCTAAAATAGGTTTTATATTTCCATTTGCAGGTCTTACATTTCCATTTGCAGGTCTTTTTGAAAAGTTATGACCAAAAAGGTCTGATTTGTTGCATCTAGTGACAACAATCCATTGTTGTTTGGAACATTGTGTCAAACAAGTGTAAGGGTCATGCATGTTTGGAAAACCCTAAAATATGTTAAAAACAGGTCTAAATACACCAAGTTGCCCTTGTTTCATGATGTCCTCAATGATGGAATACCATTAGGTTGATGTCCCATGTTTTCATGTGTATTGAGAAGCTTTTAGGCATTGACTGAAATGAGTCATTGTGTGAAGGGTATGAGGGTAGTAAAGTTGTGTTAGAATAGTCTTTTTTTCTCTGCATCATGATGGATGTATGATAATCATAAAAAAATCATATCTCTGCCCCAAAAATCAGATCTCTGCAACAAATTTATTGAAATTTCTTTCTCTGGAAGACACCTCTCACCCCCCTTTGACACGGGTATAGCATGCTTTTAACCAAATCTCTATCTATTTAAAATTTCAAAACAAAATATTTGATATGGATTGGATTTACTTTAAAGCCCCAAAAAAAATGTTTGATTATTAAAGGTAGTTGGAAAACTCAGCCCCTTTTATGTTGAAATGGGAGTAAAAAGGAATTTAATATAGTTTAGGGTTGTAAAAGAAGAAAGATAAATTAATAATTTAAATTTATACAATATAATATATATATTCATATACAATATTATTATATAATAATATATGACCATATATGATATTATATAATATATATATTCATATTTATATGCTTATATAAAATATTATATAATAATTCATGTATACAAAAATACCTATATTTTATTCCTAAAGATAATTTTATCACTTACGGGAATTTCGTAAGTGCCTAAAAATAAACCTTAATGCACAATTTTTGTAAATTACACATACAATATATATTGAGTCAAAATTAATTCAAATGACAACATTTTCATATTTCAAATTACCTACAAAAATTTCTTATCGTAGATCACTCCAAATGGAATTTTTTAACTAAAATTTTCCAAATTTATAACAAGAAATCTTAAAGACGATACCCTGACATATGAGAAAAAATGATAAGTCTAATGAAACATCTCAGAAATATAAGTTTTGCAAAATAACAACTGTAACATGTTGGCACAGTCAAACAATCTGGAGTTGACCAAAACTGAGACATGGTATTGTAGAGGGACCAGACATCCACCTATAGATCCAAATAGAACATTCGTATGTGCCATAGATCGAGAGAAAAGGCAAGCAGAAGTTTTTCAACTTTTTGCTCTTTGGACCCTTTAGAGACTCCTGGTGCAATGTAGCTTGGAAAGATCGGGAAACTTGGGAAACAAACCGAGGCCTCCAATAGCATCCACCCACCCACCCCAACATGTTAGCACAATCAGTTCAACTCCATGAGGTGGGAAGAATAAAATATGCCTGTTGGCACATTTTCACTGCTCTCAAATGACACATTTTGTAAGAATGCATACGTTGTTGGCACAGTCAAACGGTCTAGAGTTGCCTAAAATTGAGACAAGGTACTGTAGAGGGACCCGACATCCACCTGTATATCCAAATAGAACATTTGTAGGTGTCATAGATTAGGAGAAAGGGTAGGTGGAAGTTTTTCAACTTTTTTTTCCTTAGGCTTTTCAAAGACTCCTGGTGCAATGTAGCCTGGAAAGATCGAGAGACCTAGGAAATTGGTGCAGGAGCACCTTGGTTAAATAGGTTGTTAGGGGTCAAGTTTGCATTTTGGGTTTGTTGGTGTTAAATACTTGTAATAAGGTCATTTAAGACCATTTTGGATGTGTTAGAGTCCATGTTAGGTCATTAGAAATTTTGGTGAGTCAAGTTGCAAAAAGTTGTCATTTTTATAAAATGTCAAAATTTGCCAAAAGTTACAAAACTGTGGAATGTGAAGAGTCACATGTTGTAAATGAAGAAAGAAAAAGGTGGAAGTTAAAAATTTAGTTAGGAACTGATATAAATATGTTGTATTAACCTAGAAATGGTCGACACAAGTGGTGGTGGTTGAAGTTTGGCACAAAAATAATAAAAGTGCTCTATTTTCTGCATTTTCTAAACATTATTTAGTTGTTTCAGAGCTTGGTATGACCTACATATGGTATGGTTGGAAAGGTAATTGAATCTACCTTCTACTTCTTTTTGTTTCACTCAATTTCATTAAGTTTTGAGTAAGTTATGTCCATTTTACTAAAACAAGTCTAAAACCCTAGTAGGCCTAATTTGAGGGAAAATAGTCTAGATTTGAGGGTTTCCATACAAAATAACCTACCCTAATTTTGAGATATGTTAAATAAGAGCCAAATAGGTATTTGAATCAAGTTTTATTTCTTGGAGATCAGTTCTGGTTTGAAAATTATGGTTGAAAAACCTTATTTGCCGCACCACCTTAAGCCTAGTTAAGAGTAGGACAGTCAAGATTTGACCTTTGTGTTTCAAAACAACCATATCCACAAATTGGATATGTTTTCAAAGGGCATAAAGGGTATCTGAAACTACCCTTGTGTTTTTGTTTAAAGATCTTCTTTGAAAGTTATGGTGGAAAAACCATGTTTCAAGTACTACTAGGGGAATCAGAAGATTGTGAGAGAAACCCACTAAGTTAGGGTTCTAAGTTTGTAAAGTTTGGTTTGTTGAATCAGTTTTAAGTTGATTTGAGATCATCCACCCCTACTCTACATCAAATTGGTATCAGAGCTAGAAGATCTTTGGGAATGATTTATTCTTTTCGCTAATGTGGTTTAGTGAGATTTGATGTTGAAGGATGGCTCCTAATAAGAAAAAAATGGAACAAGGGCATCATCATTTCTAGATAGATTGTTAAGAGTGGCAGAGAGGCTACATGAAGAAGAAATGGTAAAGAAGATATAGAAGGAAGAAATGGCAGCCAAGAAAGAAAACAAGATGGAAAAGAAAATCTTATTCCAGACTACTTGCAAGTCCAAAGGTAAATGTTGTCAAGTTGTGATTTTAAATATTTGCATGGATAATATTGTTTCTAAATATATGGTAGATAAATTGGGTTTGGAAAGAATACCACACCCCACACCCTATTCTGTGAGTTGGCTTCAAACTAGCAATCAGGTAATTGTAAATGAGCAATGCAAAGCTGAGTTTCACATAGGCGGTTATAAGGATGAAATAGTTTGTGATATCATGCATTTGGATGTATGTCACATTGTGTTTGGAAGGTTGTGTCATTATAACAGGGCAGCGAAGTATAACAGAAAAAACAACACATATGATATTATGGATAAAGATGGGATGAAATTTGCATTAACAGCCTTAAAGGACGAGTGCATAGAAATTGAAAGCTTATTGTTAAGTGAGAAACAACAATACAACAATATGAGGCAAAGTCAAATGGGGTAATGGTTGAGGTAACAAATTTTGAAAACAACATGTTGTTTGAAAAATTAGTTGAACAAGAAATGGAAGAGTTTTCTTTTGAATTTGCTCAAACTAATGAAAGTAATAGTGACATTGATATTGAAGTGGGTGATGTTCAGAAGGAAGAAGAAGAGACAACAAAAGAAGCTGTAGAGGACTCAAGGATAGTCCAAAGAGAGAAGATAGTTATGGAGGATAATGAGATGGCATGGTTCTCAGGAGAAGAACTGAGAGTTGAGAATGTTGATGTCAAGGAGAATGGAAGAATGGATGAGCAATTCAAAAATGAAAATGAATGGCTAAGTATGGTTGAGGTGCAGCCAAAGAATTTGAAAAATAATGAAGAGAAAAGAATGTGTGGCAAACAACATGAGGTGGATTAAGAAGTGAAGTATGAAGAAGAAAAATATGATTTCTTTAATATGTTTGTTTCCTGTGCAGGTAAAGAAGACAAAGTGGATGAAAGAGAAAATAAATTTACAATTGCAGTCCAAGGTCAAGTTAGAATAAGAAAACAAACAAAATCACATGGCTACATTGTACCAAGTTGGCATTGGCTCAAGAAGCATGTTGTTGGACCAAAAAGCACAAGTGCACCAGTAGATACAAATGTACTTGAGATCTAGCAAAAGGAAAACAATGCATGTATACAAAGGAATTGAAGACAAGAAAGGAGATTCATATGTGAGGTGGAACTCAAATTTCTTTTTCTTGGGTAGTATAGTGCAGGAGCACCTTGGTTAAATAGGTTGTTAGGGGTCAAGTTTGCATTTTGGGTTTGTTGGTGTTAAATACTTGTAATAAGGTCATTTAAGACCATTTTGGATGTGTTGGAGTCCATTTTAGGTCATTAGGAGTTTTGGTGAGTCAAGTTGCAAAAAGTTGTCATTTTTTATAAAATGTTGTCAAAAATTGCCAAAAGTTGCAAAACTGTGAAATGTGAAGTGTCACATGTTGTAAATGAAGAAACAAAAAGGTGGAAGTTGAAAATTTAGTTAGGAATTGATAGAAATATGTTGTATTAACCTGGAAATGGTCAAAACAAGTGGTGGTGGTTGAAGTTTGGCACAAAAATCAATAAAAGTGTGTTGTTTTCTGCATTTTCTAAACATTATTTAGTTGTTTCAAAGCTTGGTACAAATTAGTACAGAATTTGTATGACCTGCATATGGTATGGTTGGAAATATAATTGAATCTACTTTCTACTTATTTGTGTTACACTCAATTTAATTAATTTTTGAGTAAGTTATGTCCATTTTACTAAAACAGGTCTGAAACCCTAGTAAGCCTAATTTGAGGGAAAATAGTCCAGATTTGAGGGTTTCCATACAAAATAACCTACCCTAATTTTGAGATATGTTAAATAAGGGCCAAATAGGTATTTGAATCAAGTTTTATTTCTTGGAGATCAGTTCTGGTTTGAAAATTATAGCTGAAAAACCTTATTTGTTGCACCACCTTAAGCCTAGTCAAGAGTAGGACAGTCAAGATATGACCTCTGTGTTCCAAAACAACCCTATCCATAAATTGGATATGTTGTCAAAGGGTATAAAGGGTATCTGAAACTACCCTTCTGTTTCTGTTTAAAGATCTTCTTGGAAAGTTATGGTGGAATAACCCTGTTTCAAGTATTACTAGGGGAATAGGAAGATTGTGAGAGAAACCCACTAAGTTAGGGTTATAAGTTTGTAAAGTTTGGTTTGTTGAATCAGTTTTAATTTGATTTGAGATCGTCCACCCCTATCCAAACAGAACATTTGTAGGTGGCATAGATCGAGAGAAAAGGCAGGTGGAAGTTTTTCAACTTTTTGCTCCTTAGGCTTTTCAAAGACTCCTAGTGCAATGTAGCCTGGAAAGATCGAGAGACCTAGGAAATGAACCGAGGCCTCTAGTATCACTGACTCATCCACCCCAACATGTTGGCACATTTGGTTCAGCCCCACGAGGTGGGAAGAAGAAAATATGCCTATTGGCACCTTTTCACTGCTCTCAAATGATGCATTTTGTAAGAATTCATACATTGTTGGCACAGCCAAATGCACTAGAGTTGACCAAAACTAAGACAAGGTACTATAGAGGGACCCAACATCCACCTATAGGTCCACACAGAACATTCGTAGGTGCCATAGATCAAGAGAAAAGGCAGGCAAAAGTTTTTCAACTTTTTGCTCTTTAGGCTCTTCAGAGACTCCTGGTGCAATGTAGCCTGGAAAGATCGGGAGACCTGGGAAATGAACCGAGGCCTCTAGTAGCATCCACCCACCCACCTTGACATGTTGGCATAGTCAGTTTGGCCCCATGAGGTGGGAAGAAGAAAATGTGTTTGCTGGCACCTTTTCACTGCTCTCAAATGACGCATTTTGTAAGAATGCATACGTTGTTGGCACAGTCAAATGGTCTAGAGTTGACCAAAACTAAGACAAGATATTGTAGAGGGACCCGACATCCACCTATAAGTCCATACAGAACATTCATAGGTGTCATAGTTCAAGAGAAAAGGAAGGCAAAAGGTTTTCAACTTTTTTCTCTTTGGGCTCTTCAAAGACTCCTGGTGCAATGTAGCCTGGAAAGATCGAGAGACCTGGGAAATGAATTGAGTCCTCTAGTAGCATCCATCCACCCACCCTGATGTGTTGGCACAGTCGGTTCGGCCCCACTAGGTGGGAAGAAGAAAATATGCATGTTGGCACCTTTTCAATACTCTCAAATGACACATTTTGCAAGAATGCATACGTTGTTGGCATGGTCAAACAGTCTAGAGTTGACCAAAATTAAGATAGGGTACTGTAGAGGGACCCAACTTCCACGTGTAGGTCTAGACAAAACATTTGTAGGTGTCATAGATCAAGAGAAAAGGCAGACGAAATTTTTTCAACTTTTTGCTCTTTGGGCTCTTCAGAGACTCTTGGTGCAATGTAGCCTGGAAGAATCGAGAGACTTGGGGAATGAACTGAGGCCTCCCCTAATGTTCACCTGTCCACTTAGATGTGTTGGCATAGTCAGTTCAGCCCCACAAGACAAAGAATGCAAAATATGGCTCCTAGCAAGTTTCTGTTGAACTCTAATGATGCTTTTTGCAACATTTCATGCATCGTCGCCACGGTCAAATGGTTTGGAGATAATAAAAAATGAGAGAGGTTATTGTGGAGGGACTCTACATATAGTTGTAGGTTCATACAAAACAATTGTAGGTGCCACAAATTTTGAGTACCAGTCTGTCATAGTTTGGTAGTTTTTTACACTTAGGTCTCTTAAGAGACTGTCGAAATACTATAGCTCAGAAGGATCAAGAGACATGTGGAACAAATTGAGACCTCCCCTACCATTCACCTACCCACATGGACATGTTAGCATTGTCAGCTTGGCCCCACGATGCACGAAATGAAATTTATGCTCACCAACAACTTTTTATTGAAAACAAATGACGCTTTTTGCAACTTTTGAAATATTGTCTCAATGACCAAATGGAATAAATATTTCAAAAACTGAGAGAGTTTATTGTGGAGGGGCCCTACATGACCCTGTAGGTCTAGACATAAAATTTGTAGGTACTATAAATTCTAAGAAACGGTCCATCAAAGTTTGGTAATTTTTGGCACTTAGGGCTCTTAAGAGAAAGCATTGGCATAGTGCAACCGAGAATGATCAAGATAGTTGAGGTGCAAAAAAGGACCTTATCTAGCATTCACCCACCCACCCATATGTGTTGGCGTTGTCAATTTGGCTCCACGACGTACGAAAAAAAATTTATGCTTGCTAACAACTTTTCATTGAACACAAATGACGTTTTTTGCAACTTTTGAAATATTGTCACCATGACCAAATGGAATGAACATTTCAAAAACTATGAGAGGTTATTGTGGAGGGACCCTACATGAACCTATAGGTCTAGATCGAACATTCATAGGTGCCAAAAATTCTAAGAAATAGTCTGTCAAATTTTGGCACTTAGGGCTCTTAAGAGAAAGCGTTGGCACAGTGCAGTCGAGAATGATCGGGATAGTTGAGGTGCAAAACAGAACCTTGCATAGCATTCACCCACCCACCTAGACATCTTGGCATAGTTGGTTTGGCCCCACAATGCACGAAACAAAATTTATGCTCATCAACAACTTTTCATTGAACACAAATGACACTTTTTGTAACTTTTAAAATATTGCCGCCACAACCAAATGGATTGAACATTTCAAAAATTGAGAGAGATTATTGTGGAGGGACCCTATGTGACCTTGTAGGTCTAGACGAAATGTTCCTAGGTGCCACAAATTTTGAGAAACGGTTCGTCAAAGTTTGGCAATTTTTGGCACTTAGGGCTCTTAAAAGAAAGCATCGGCACAATGCAGCCAGGAATGATCAGGATAGTTGAGGTGTGAAATAGGACCTTTCCTAGCATTCACCCATCCACCCAAATGTTTTGGCACTATCCGTTTGGCCTCATGACACACGAAATGAAATTTATGCTCGACGACAACTTTTCATGAACACAAGTGACGCTTTTGCAACATTTGAAATATTGTTGCCACGACCAAATGGATTGAACATTTCAAAAAATGAGAGGGGTTATTGTGGAGGGACCCTATGTGACCCTGTAGGTTTAGACAGAATGTTTGTAGGTGCCATAAATTCTGAGAAACAGTCCGTCAAAGTTTGGCAATTTTTGGCTCTTAGGGCTCTTAAGAGAAAGCGTTAGCATGCAAAACAGGTCCTTGCCTAGCATGCACCCACCCACCCGGATGTGTTATCGCTATCTATTTGGCCCTACAATGCATGAAATGAAATTTATGCTCATCGACAACTTTTCATTGAACACAAATGATGCTTTTGCAACTTTTGAAATATTGTCACCATGACCAAATGGATTGAACATTTCAAAAACTGAGAGAGGTTATTGTGGAGGGACCCTACATGACCCTATATTTCTAGATGGAATGTTCCCAAGTGCTACAAATTTTGAGAAACAGTCTGTCAAAATTTAGCAATTTTTAGCACTTAGGGCTCTTAAGAGAGCGTCAGCATAGTGCAGTCAAGAATGATCAAGATAGTTGAGGTGCAAAACATAACATTAGTGCAATATTTTATTTCTCTTTAATTGTCCTCTTCTCCTTCTTAACTCATTTGTATACTTGATATCACATTAATTAGAATAGGATTAGATTAGGGTTTTCAGTTGGATTTTAAGATTCATGGACACACTAGATGACATCAATAGAACTAAAATTAGAGACATGATCATACACATACAAATATAAATCATCTATACATATAAACGACATGAGAAATTTTGTGTACATAATCATACACATAAACAAGAGTGTTGTACATAATCATACACATAAACAAGAGTATTTCACATAAGTATCTCATAAGAGACATGATTGTAGAGAAGGAACAAAATTTTACTTATACAAATATACAAATCAGCTATAAATATTTACCAATGAGCATGGAATTACAAAGTTTTTTCATTTACAATCAATCCAATGAACCATCTGGATCTCCTCTACTCTTTATTGTGTCAAGTATTGCCTTATGGTCAGACTCACGAACCTTCCACAAGGTCATTTTCAATGGTCTACCCCCACATTTGATCAAATGAATGTTTGATGCCACAAGGTTAGAATAATGAAGAATCTTCCTATGTGTGTCAAAGTCCTCGAACAACCACACATCAAAATTCTTCATTGGGTACCTTCTAAGCCATGTTCCAGTAACAACCACTAATCCTATAGGGTACTTGATGTTTTCTCCATCTCTAACAGAGGCATCTAATTTCTTTTTAGCCTCAACACAATGGCACAAATAATAATTTGTTCATTCTTCATTGTCTTCAGCTGCAATAGTTGCATAAACATGCCCTACATTGATATGTGCATTCAATTCGATGAATATAGTCAACAATACAAAAAAACTACAAAATAAGATAGAATATTGAATTTTATTAAATTTGAATGCTGATAATACCTGGTTGAATTAGATCTGAAACATGGTCAAAGTCAACTGATTATTCAATCTCTGTGAGTTGTAGTGTTGTTAGGAGTCGATGCATGTCAAATAGGCTTAGACTTCTTGTACACCATTCATCAACCCACTCCTTTGACTCACATTCATAACAAGCTTGATTTGTACATGAAGAACAAAAGCATACCATCTGCCATGTATGAATACTCCATGAACTTGCATTAGGTCTTCTAAACGAGTGTAGCTCACTTGATCATGTCAATGTACAGCAATCCTCATATTTTGCAATGTTAGTATCATCAACCAACCAAAAAAATTACAAACTGTAGAATTACCTTCATTACCTAAACTCATTGTAGTGTTACACTATTCGACAATAGATCTCGCATCTGTCAACTTTGCATTATCTTTGTACTTCAACTCTTCTCGTGCTAATGCTCTTTTGATAGATTCTCCTATACCATTATGCTCCCCCTTTCCATGCCTAGCCTTAGATAAATTCCACATGTGTTGAACACCGTTCATCCTATGCATCTTGCTCAACCAATAGAACATCCACAAGTTCTTGAATTGTGATGCACAATTATCTGACCATATGATATGTTGATCAAATGATATGCTCCTGCTAGCCAAATCATGGTGGCACATTTGAAAGCAACCTTGCACGAACTTTGTAGAATGTGTGAGATCATCACTAATATAAAAATGATACTCCCTCAATATCTTCCTGTCGTCCTTTCTACTGTTGCATGATGAATGCTATATGCACAAATAAAGCAACCTGCGTAGAGTTGTAATACTAAGATTGTGTTGAATTAGGTCCGGACAACTGAGAGGGGGGGTGAATTAGTTGTCACACAATTTAACAATTTTTTTCTCTTAATCTTCCTTTACAACTTATAATCAAATCAATGATGTAAACATTTCAGCATTAATTAATAACACATGAGAAGAAACATAAGTAGTACACTTGACACCAAGATTTTTGATGTGGAAACCCGGTTAAGGGAAAAACCACGGTGGGGATTAACCCACAAAGATTATACTCTATTAAAAGTATTACAATGGAGAATGCACATGCATTCGGGCTCACTACCTAGAGCTCACTGCTCAAAAGAAGGATCACTGCCTACAAGAAAGAAGAGTTACAATAATTTTGAACTGATATTTGGCATCTATCAATGCTGAAGTTTAGTTCCAGTTAAGCATAGAAAATTAACTTGATACACTTCATCCTTAGTCTCCTCCTCTTACCACTTTGCTAGCATCTGAACTTTGATCTTTGCTTCTTTTCACAATTACTCTATAGTCGCAACACACACACCAAAATCATCCAATTACATCAAGTATATATATCCACAAAATGATCTACAATCATTTTACCAGTTGGCTTCAAAAACATTTACAACTTTATAGAGTACTCTGCTCTATCGGCTAGATCCATACATAATATGAGATGTGGATAAAAACTTGCACTCGCAAATCATCAATCATGTCAGCTACCATCACTGATTATCACACATTGCCCAATAAACAACTTCTATACATCTAGAAATAAGATTATTTACAAGGTCGGCATGTTCTTCTTTTGTTTGTTCTATCAAACTGAAACCTGATACTCAGAAGCTAATATCTTTTGAGCCCATCTCCGGAGGACGAAACTCTAGATTTAGAGTGTCTTGACAAAGCTTACAACTACTCAGATCCACATAAAACCATGCCTTTCCACCAGATAGATCTGGACCAAGATACCGAGCCCTGTCACTTGCTCTGTTCCTGACTGCCCGGACTTAGACACATTCTGATTCTAACTTCCAGTGTGAACAAATTGTGTTATGCGGATGATTGAGATGATCTTAGTTGCCATTAATGACAACATCTATCATGCCTAGCAGTGTCTCTTGCCAACAATCTTCCCCTTTGGCATTGATAGCAACACTTAGTAAAAAATGACTAAGAATTGGAATAGCTCCCCCTTAGCTTGTGCTCCATAATGTTGTTCACACTTCTTTTCGGTACTCCCCCTTAGCTAGATTCCTCATTTTTCACTGATCTTTACTCCCCCTTTGACATCAATGACAAAGGGTGGGGTGTGCAAGCCAAAATTCTCCAAAAAAAAATTATATAGGACCGCATATGTACAACTAATCACTAATTTCTATTCACATGAACTTGAGAATATCTACAAAACTATTTTTCAATTGCACAAGTTTAGAGGCCCAAGTTCCCTTTATTCCATCCAAAATTGAGATGTGTCCACTCAGCAAAAATGCATATGCTTCTGCACTTAGCAAAAATGCATATGCTTCTGCCTTTGTCAAATCCAAAGGATTACTTGTCTGAAGTGCAGTCTGAGCTTCTGATAAGGCATTAAACATGGTTTCTAACTTGGGGGCAATCAATTCCCGGAGCTCACACTTTCTCTTCATAATGTTACTTTTTTCTTTACTGAGCCTCTTTATCTCATTTGTCAAGATAATTACTTGACATTCCTGACTTATAGGCGAAACTGTTAGAGGATCAAAAATTTGAGAAAGATTTGACAATTTTTGTTCTTGCTCCTTTATCTTCTTCTCAATATCCTCACTAATTTTAGGCCATGATAGACATAATTTGTATATATCTCTTCCATCATTTAAAGCATTCTAAATACTCCTTATGCTAATGTTGAGTATCATCCTATCATTTCCTATTAGATTTTGTGCTTCACTAAGTTTCTTATCCAGAAACTCTTTCCAGACCTTTGCCTCTACAAATTTTTCAAAGGATTCAAAATGAGTATTTACAAAACTTACCAGATTTTTCAGATGTCTGGAGGGGGAAGCAGATGGACTCTTCTGGTAGGAAGGCATTAACTTCTCCAAAATCCTAGTTGCAAGCCCCAGTAGCTTATTATTCTCCATATTGGATTTTAACAATTTTTCTCTAGCCTTTACTTGAGTGAATGATGCTATTTTCATCAATTGAATGGGAGAGAGAGCATCTGGATTGGTTAGACTTTGGAGTAGTTTAGGCTCATCAAGCTCAATCATCTCTTTTTCAAGAAGACTTTTCACTGCATCTGCAGTGTCTCTTGCAACATTTTCTAAATCATTCATTTGTTCATAAAAAATTTTAGCATCTGTTTTAGGTGCTTCAACATTTACACCGTCTTCTTTTTCTTTGTCTTCTTTGTTTTCTTCCTTCTCTTCCTCTGCTTTATCATTTCTTATATCACTTGCAGGTGAAATCTTTTCTCTATCTTCACCACTCACTGCTTGATCCGGAGGGGTCTGTATAGCAGTAATATCTTCTTCTTTTCCAGAAAGATCAGGTGGAAGAGTTTCTTCTGCATCAATTATTTTGTTTGTCATTTCTATGTCCTCCTGACTGACTTGTTTCTCTTCCAGAATAGAGGCTTCACCAAACTCAGATTATTGTTTAGTGATGTTCTTTTCCTAAACTTCTCCAACATTCAGATTTGATGAATCAAATCCAACATTAGTCTCTTCATAGATTAACTCCGGAGGATCTAAATTAACACCTTGGTCAACAATTCCCTTGTTAATCTCTTCTTCTTCAACTTGTTTCTCTGAAAAAATATAATATTTATTCTTGTCTAGGGCCTTTCTCAAATTTTCCTCTGTTTCTTTTGCAATTTCCTCAGTTTTACCAAGCATTAACTTGTTCATCTGAACCTTGCTTCTGAATTTTTCTTTAACTTCTCTGAGGATTTCATCTGCTTCTCTTCTAGTCATTACAGGACACAAAGTAGAAAGGACATACTCTCTGAGTTCTAGGTCTTTAGCCTTGGCTGTTTCATTCCTCATTTCCAGTACCTTCCTTAAACCTTTAGGAAGTTCTTGCAAAATTTCCAATAGGGCTCTATTGAATTTGTTCAAGTATAAGATAATGGCATCTTCCAAAATTTTCTTATTTGCTTGATCAAAATTATCATAGTAAACTCTGATAGGCTTTAAGTTTCCATGAACAGTGATTGTTTTTACAATTTCATCAATAGTCATAGCGACCTTACTAGTTACTTGCTTTTTACCAATCTTAATGCTTCCAGAAGGTGGGCCTTCAGAAGTCTTCGAAGTCCTGGCTTTCTTGGATTTTATTTCTTTGACTTCTTCATCTGTCTCTGTCTCCTCGTCATCTTTTGTGCTCACACTTGTTCTTATGGTTTTCTTTCTCTTACTTGCTTCACCAGATGGTCTAACTTCTGGTTTTGTAGTTTTAGGAGGAATAGAAGCAACAGTATAGCTTCTAGTAGTCCTTGAGGTGAAGGATTGTTCCACTGGAGTATCTTCTTGTTTCTTGTCCTATTTTTCTTTTTCATCCTTCTCAATTCTTTCTTTGTTCTGTTTCACTACTTCCTTGGTTAGGCCAATGCTCTCTGCATACTTTTCAACTTACCTCTACACTTTCCTCTTGGTCTCCGGCTGTCTGAGTTCCACATGCAATTTTAGACTCAGTTCCTTGTAAGTTCCAAACATTTCCATAGAGATATCTTTAAGTGTGCTCAGAAGATGTTGAGCATACATATCCAAAACTCTTTCATCCACCTCATAACCCATATGCATTATCCAAACTGTCCTTGGTTCTGCAGCTTCCATCAAGCACTGATCTGTGTCAACCATGAAACATATGTCATTTTCATACTTCTCCACAATTGTTTTAGGGATTCTCTCCCTTGCTTGCATTAAACTTTGGAAGTTTTTGAAGTAGCCCCAAATGGTAGTCTTTTGGGCTTGGGAGTCACCAAGACTGAGAAGGTGATCTCTTATTTGCCATGCTATAGGCCTGTCAGTTGTCCAATACACACCTTGAATTCCAAGTACTTCATTCATAAAATAGAAGAACAAACATATAATCAAGGAACCATATTTGAAGGTATTTTTCCTTTCTTTATTTTGCTCAGATTATCAATCAACTGATTCTGTAGTAGTTCGTAAAGATCATAATCAACATTCTCCTTTACTATTTCATAGGCTACATATAATGCAGTTCTGGAGATAGAATTTTCCCTTCTGGAATGGTAAATCTTGTACCGAATCACCATGGAGGCAAATTTAACATTAGGTTCTATGATATCATTGATGGTCATTGCCCTTTTGTCAAACTTGGCACCGGTAGCTTCAGTCACTATCTAGTTTTTTATGGCTTTTGGCATGGGTAATCCCCCGAAGGAATTTAACCCAATTACAGTCTTGATAACATTCTTTGTAATCTTAAATGGTTTCAATAGCCACATGAACTCATTATGTATTCGGCTCAATACATACCGAACCCATTCATTTTCATCAAATATCAAAAACCTAATGACTTGCAGAAAGTGTTTGCTTTCTAGGGCTTTCTATTCTAGTTTCAATTTATGGCTATCATCAGTTAAGTAGTTGTTGAGCAAATCCAAGAGTTTCAGGTTTCTAAATTCATCCATGTTATAGTCGATGTATGCCCTAATGTCTTCAACATGTAAAACCCCATATGGAACACTTGAAAAAGCACCTAGCAGTTCGACTTCAATAGATTTGTAAGGATGCTTCTTAAATTCAGGATTGGGCCTTTCAGTGACATCAACAACTAAAGGTGTAGCCATTTGTAGAGATTGAGAATGCAAGAGGTTTCACAGAAAATAGAAATACCTTGTTCCACAAGTTAGGGTTTTGCTTGAGGATCCTCTTTGCACTTCAATTCTTGAGAATTCTCAGCTTAGAGCTTGTTCACTCCTTCACTTCTTGCTTTCTCTTGATGCAAAGTGATTTGCCTGGGGAATGAATGACCCTTTTATGCTTCGTAGCACTTCATTTGTCTTTGTAATAAATGCTTTGCCCTAGTACATCAAGTTACTCTATTTGTTGAACAGTTTCTCATGAATTATTCTGCAATTTTCCACATCCACCTTTTTTCTTCCAGAAATCCTTCCAAATGATCTGAAATAATCCAAGATCTCTTTTCTCACTGTGCCAGATTCAGGCACTTACTTACTAGCTGGGGGATTTTGATTTTTATTGCAATTCCCCCTGAGCCAGAGCTCCTAATTTAATTCCCTGAGGAATTATCTGCACCAGATTCTAGTGCTAACCCATCACTATGGTTCACAATTATTTTCTTGACCCATTTCTCACTTGTTTCATTCTAGATCTCATTCTCTTCAATTTTTCTTTTGCCTTTGTCTTGTCTCTGCTCATTCAATTTTCTATTCATCGGACCTCTTCTTTCATTAGTCCTACTTCTGTAGAATCTTGCAAAATGATCGGATCGGTTACAATGGAAGCACACAACATTTCTTAGCCCATTTGATTGATTTCTTCTTGATCTGCACTGATTGGCCATATGTCCAAATCTATTGCATGCAAAGCATTTGCCATTGAAATAATTCCTATTTCCTCTATTTGATGAGTTATTCATTATCATACTTCTACATTCATTAGATTTATGACCATACCTCTTACAATTGAATCATTGTCCGGAGAAGGATGGATTATTTTGATTTACTCTACTTCTACATTGAGTGGCTTTATGACCAAATTTATTGCACTTGAAACAATTTCCATTGAAAGATGGATACCTTTGAGCATTAGGCTATCTTATCGGAGGTCTTCTAGGTCTGTTTCTCTCGTTCCTTGGTTGAGAGTTTCTTTGTCCAGATCCAGAGTTTTCACCTTTCTCATATCCAAGACCATGCTTGTCTTCAGCCCTTTTCTGACCCTCAAGTATTGCTTCAAGTTTAGCTAAACTTATCTTGAACTTCTCCTTGTATTTATTTACAACTTCTAGATCATGTCTGAGAATAACAATTTGTCTTTCAAGATCTCTTTCATTGTCTTTGCTTTCTTGTAGATCAGATTTTAGATGACCAGCAATATTATCCAATCTATAGCATTCATCAGTTCTTTCTCTTAGAGTTTGATTCAAATCTTCTTCAGCCTTGTTCCTTTGCTCAATTTCTTTGGTAAACCTCATTGCCCCAGATTCCATCTCAATTTTTAGAACATCAACTTCTTTTGATAGCTTCTCACACTCCTTTGTCTTTTCTTCCAAGGCTTCATTCATGCCATTTTCTTCAGTTAAACTGGATAATTGCAGAAGTAGCTCCTTATTCCTTCCCAAAGACTTCTTTAATTTATCTTTTAACATTTCAATGGTATCATCAGCATCCTTGATTTCATCTTTCAGATTAGATATTTCTGCTTTGGACTGATCAAGATCTTTTAGAGCCAGCTGAAGTTGACCTTTGAGTGAAACCATTGAAAACTCCTTCCAAGATCTTTCCTCAAGCTGTTAAGCTTCTTTTAAGGAACCTAGCTCTGATACCAATTATTGAATTAGGTCTAGACAACTGAGAGGGGGGGTGAATCAGTTGTCACACAATTTAACAATTTTTTTCTCTTAATCTTCCTTTACAACTTATAATCAAATCAATGATGTAAACATTTCAACATTAATCAATAACACATGAGCAGAAACATAAATAGTACACTTGACACCAAGATTTTTGACGTCGAAACTCGGTTAAGGGAAAAACCATGGTGGGGATTAACCCACAAAGATTATACTCTGTTAAAAGTATTACAATGGGGAATGCACATGCATTTGAGCTCACTGCTCAAAAGAAGGCTCACTGCCTACAAGAAAGAAGAGTTACAATAATTTTGAACTGATATTTGGCATCTATCAATGCTAGAGTTAAGTTCCAGTTAAGCATAGAAAACTGACTTGATACACTTCATCCTTACTCTCCTCCTCTTACCGCTCTGCTAGCATCTGAACTTTGATCTCTACTTCTTTTTGCGATTACTCCATAGTCCTAACACACACACACCAAAATCATCCAATTACATCAGGAATATATATCCACAAAATGATCTACAATCATTTTACCAGTCAGCTTCAAGAACATTTACAACTTTGTACAGTACTCTACTCTATTGGCTAGATCCATACATAATATGAGATGTGGATCAAAACTTGCACTCACATATCATCAATCATGTTAGCTACCATCACTGATTATCACACATTGCCCAATAAACAACTTCTATACATCTAGAAATAAGATTATTCACAAGGTTGGCCTATTCTTCTTCTGTTTGTTCTGTCAAACTGAAACCCGATACTCAGAAGCTAATATCTTTTGAGTCCTTCACCTCCGAAGGACAAAACTCTAGATTTAGAGTGTCTTGACAAATCTCACAACTATCTCAGATCCGTAGTAAACCATGCCTTTCCACCGGATAGATCTGGACCAAGATACCGGACCCTGTCACTTGCTCTGTTCCTAACTGCTCGGACTTACACACATTCTAATTCTAACTTTTGGTGTGAACAAATTGTGTTATGCAGATGATTGGGATGATCTTAGTTGCCATCAATGACAACACCTATCATGCCTAGCAGTGTCTCTTGCCAACAGATTGCACCTCATTTTGTGGTTGTAGTGTGTAGTTCTCTGCAAAGTCAGCAATTGAAATGATGGTATCAATTAGAAACCTATCCTTGCATAACTTGAATTGCAAGTCCAACCATCGAGCTCTATGAGTATGCGTTGCATACTTGTAAACTATATTCTCTCAGAAAATAGAGATAAACTAATACACTAGAAACTTTTCAATGACCAATTCACACATTTTTACTTCTTTACCATCTTTTAGATTATATGCCAGTATCTTATATTTTCCAAAACTTACTAGTTCATTTCCAATTTCATGTGTGCTCTCCATATGTTCACAAATTGGCCAAATGTTGCAACCCACCACAATGATCACATGTGCCGCCCAAGCATAAGTTCTTGTGGAATAATTGACCATCCACTCTTTGACATAAGATGCTCAATATGAAATCTCTTGAAGATCTAGGTGGACACTTTATATTACACTCCTGCAAAACATCGTTACTATGCAAATCTACACATATATATCTATAAACATCATAATGATTAGAAAACTCAATGTGTACTCTACAACAAGTTGTGCATGTCTATTATCGATGTAATGAGATGTCGTGTGACAATACTATCCTTGGTGCGTGAGGTGGAACCCACACTCTCATATGCACTCATTAGATTCTTTACAATTGATTTTTCACTTTAAGCATCCGATGTTCTTACGCCAAAAATCTTCAAAATGGGCCTAGATTTTAGATTTCTTATCAATTCAACAAATAGTTGACATCTTTTAGTTTCATTTAAGTTCTCAAAAAATAATTTCCATATCTTATTGGCATATCTTTGGCAAGTACCCTTGGGAATCTTATCCTACATGGGCTTCAAAACATCTTATCAATATCAATTAGAAACTTAGACTTTCTATGCAAAATTCTAGGAGGCGTTTTCAATTGTAAAGTTAGCTTAGCATTAAGAATTTATTCAATATTTACTTGAGATAGGATAGATGACATACCTTCAATTGGAGATAGAAAAGATGAAAAGCCTTGAAGTTGAGATGGAGAAGATGGTGTACCTTCAACTTGACATGTGAATGATGGCATGCCTCCAACTTGAGAAGAGAATGATGATGTACTTTCAACTTGACATGTGAATGATGGTGTGCCTCCAACTTGAGAAGAGAATGATGATGTACCTTCAACTTGACATGTGAAAGATGGAGTGCCTCCAAATTGAGAAGAGAATGATGATGTACCTTCAACTTGACTTGTGAAAGATGGAGTGCCTCCAACTTCAAGATTCAATTTCCTCGTTGAATGGAGGTTTTGCATTCATCTCCTTTGTGCCTCCAATCCCATCTCTCTCTTAACTTGATTAGATGATTCATGTTCCTCTTGAATTGGAAATGGTGGTATGTGTTCTTTTAGAGTTAATAATTTCCTACTTTCGTGAAGTTGCCTCATTCTTTCTCTTTTCTTCACATTCTTAGCTTCATGCTCTTCTAGTGTTAGAGTCTTTGTTCATTTCCTCAGCATGATGATGATTTCTATATGCATCATGAATAAGACATAGATAAATTAGTCCATCTTGGTAAAATAGAGTAAAGTAATCTCATATATAAATCTCAAAATAATCATATAATTAAAGTAAATAAATTATTATAAATCTAAAAATTTATAGTTTCTTAGGGTGGTCCAACCCGAAACATAGAGATCGCACACATGTCATTTACTAGAAATCTTTTACAAATTAAGATTAAGCTAGGATAACATTCGAATTACAAGTCAAGATGACATATCATACCATTCTTTCTTCATGGAGTAACTAACATTCATCATTCAAATGATATTTAAGAACATATCATAGCAGTACAAAGGAACATAGGTTGGAACACAAGTCTTTTCCCATCATTCTACTTTACAAACCTCTATTCCCTACCTCATTGAATAGGTTACCTATTCAAGACTTAGAAGCATCATGATCTGATCAATTTAATTCATTTTCTATGAATGAGGATAAACTTAGTTTCTTAAAATATATCCTCCTTACAATTTTTATGAATCAATTTGCAAGCTACATGTAGATTACTGAACAAAGTGCTTCAAAGAAAAGTAATCTTGAGAGGTAATTGTATATCAAAAAAATTGGATTTGCAAATGGAAATAATCAAACAATGAAATGCATAACCTAAACCCAAATCATTCAATACCTCAAAGATGCAAGATGAATTGTTTAATTGATTTGATATGTTGGTTGCTCACAATTCAATAGTATAACATTTGCATAGGATTGAGATGATAGATGGAAGATTGATAGATGGAAGATGATGATGATAGATGATAGATGCAAAGGCTCTAATGCGATTTCAGCAGCATAAGAATACTCCCACTCAATGCCTCCTAATGGCTTGGGAGAGGGTTGATTTATAGGAAAGGCTTGGTTCAAATTGATGGTTGAGATTAAAGGCTAAATGATTGATGTGGACGGCTAGGATTGATTAGTTATTCCCACTCTTCAAGAGAGTTGTAGTCATTTGACAAGTGTATAAAGGAGGATAGGGCTCATATGTGACCGTGTACACAAATACTAAAATTAGGTCCCATGAGTTGTACATGTGAAAGATTTTAAATGAAATTTGTACTACCACACATGATTCAATTGAGAAATGGACAAGTGTCGAAATATGGTGAGAGGTGAGGACTTAATTCAAATAAAATATTTGAATTAGTTGGGATATGAGTTGGAAAATTAATTAAATAAATAAAATTTATTTAATTAATTGGGAAGATGATTAGGATGGGATTAAAATATGATGTGGAAATTAATTAAATAAATAAAATTTATTTAATTAATTGGAAAGTGCAATTATGAATGTGAAATTAATTAGCTAAGTGGGGTAAGGATGGGATTAAGATGGGATTTTAATTAAATAAATAAAATTTATTTAATTAATTGGCTAATGAATTAGTGGTATTAGGAGTGGGATTAGGAAAAAATGCTACATGATGTCTTGGATAATGTTTTTGACTAGGTGTTGCAAGACATGGACAAATTTGGGACAATTTTGGGTGTCTACAGTAATAACTCAATCCTTTAATTAGTAGAAGATTGCATGAGAGGATCATTTATACTCATGTCCTCTACAACACATTAACATGTTTTTCAAAAAAAAAGGCTTCACAAGATACTAGGGAACTCTTATCCACTTCTTCATATGCACATCTCTTTGTACATGTCAAAATGACTATTTAGCAAAAGAAAGATTTACTAATACTCCCTTGGCAACGTTTTACATTTTACACCCTATGGTTTTCTCATAAACCTTGTAAAGGAATACATTCCATGACCTGTTCCACTTTTCTATGCACTTTATGCCAATAGCTCATTACTTTCCTTTAAGAAATCCTTCCAGTATGCTTCAAAATAGGTTAAAGTAAGATCCAATCATGAAAAATGTTACCACATTGCTTTCTTACTTAAAGATGGTACTTGAGAAAGATATTTTTCATTATGGCCTTGAAAAGAATATGTGACTTTTCATACAAAAGTTCTCACAATGATCTATGGGGTAAAATTACAACACTGCCATGACTTCATGAATTAGTAAATCATCAAGAATTAAAACCAAATGAGGTAATATTTCATAGAATAACTTCCTATTCTAAAATATGATAAAACTCTTATGAGCATCAAACTAGTTAACTAGCATAGTGGAATTTTAAAAGTTCCAACTCTCTCTATCTTCCAATAATGATCTTTTTATTCCACTTGGTTCATTCCAAACCATATAGAAATTAGGCAAGAACCATCTTGTCTATGTATCTTTGATATGTTTCTAGGATCTTCAACACTCAATTGCTCCTGCACCTGGTTGAATATTATCTATAAATCTAGAAATTTTATGCTTAGAGGAAAATATCTTATTCTTGACCATAGCCAAAGCTAAGGTCTAGTTATCAAGTTAACATAACTCTTATTCTTTAAGAGGTGATTGGTTGGACTTCCTAAAACTCAGTTAACTCTTGAGAAAGAAGAGTACTTTGTTTTTCCTATATGATGAAATACATCCAATAAATGGATCATAAAATGTATATCCAATAAAACTAACATATTTTTTTCCTAAATGATGAAACACATCCAATAAATGGATAAACTAGATTTAATGTCATAGGGTTTTAATGAATCATTAATGTAATAGGTTTTTAATGCCTAGGGTTTTAGCAAGAAATTTCCAATAGGATATTATTTTATGTTTTTGGATGTGCCATAATAGGATCATTTTGTTGAAGCTCAAAACCACAAAGATTATCATTTTTTATTAAGAAAACTTGCATTATTATCTTCACAATATAGAGATGAATTTGGAGATAAATTAGGTGTCCACATATCATTGACATATTTAATAGGAGTTTATGCTAACATAATCATAAAGTGCAATAAACTAATACATAAAGAACATACCTTAGATTTTGAGATTCAAGTTGCCCAATTGCACAATTATGTCTACTTTTTTTTGGCTTGAAAATCCTCAAAAAATTGAGCTTTTTGGCAAGTTCCTTCGTTTTCAATGTTTAATTCTATATAACTCTAATAGGATTAGTCAAATGTATGAAAAAACAAATATATATCATCAAATTCAATCTAAATACATGAAAATTAGAATTCAAACAATATGAAACATGAAAATATTAGTTCAAATAATCAAATTCTATCTAAAAACATCCAATTTACTTCTACGTTGAAGAACCAAAAAAAAGGTGGTGGATTAAGTAAACAATGATTGTGCAAATGTCAACACCATGAAAAGCGCTCTTTTGTCCAATAATGCATAGAAAGTAGAGAATAACAAAGCATGTCAGTCTGATTCATGGATTGCAAATGCCTTTTGTCTTTTTTTGGTTCCATAAAACACGCTCGCGTTATAACGCAAGCATGTTTTGTCATGCATGGAAAGTTTTAAGTGTTGTCTAAATTCTAAAATGACTAATATGAAAAGATTTTCATTGTCCCCAAATTACTAAATACCCTATAACCAATACCCTCAACCCTAAACCCTATCGCTCAACCCTATGCCTTAAAGCCTACATGTTAGACCCTCAACCCTATACACTCAACAAGAGAGAGAGAGAGAGAAGGGGTACGAGGTAGAGATGGGAGGGAGGTAGATAGGTGAGAGAGAGGTGGGGAGGTAGAGAGGTGAGAGAGGGTAGGAGGTAAAGAGGGGAGAGAGAGAGAGACCTAGAGTGGGCACAAAGAGAGGTGAGAGAGAGAAGGGAGGGAAGGATCGATTGAGAGTGGGAGAGACAGAGAAGGTAAGGGTGAGATGATTTTCCCTCACAATAACGTGATCATGTTATTGCATGCTCACGTTATGTGAATACATGCACATAACATGAAGGTGTTATAATGCGCTCACATTATTGGTTGCTTTGGTAATTTCCAAGCCTTTTGCTTGGATTTACTTTGGGATTCCAATCCAGAGGGTTGGACTGAGTTTTGAACATCCAAAGATGTGTTTTTGTAGATTGTTAAAAAAATCACATAATCTTGAGCATGCTCTCCATCAGGTTTACACTTGTTTCAATGACAAGTCAAAAAATACCATGATAATGTTAATCTCTCTCTTAGCTTTCTAACCATATAATTTTTTTCACGTTTTGAGTATGTTAAGGTTTTCATCTTTAATTTCTTTTGTTAGTGTATTTGTTCTTTGTCAAAAACCAGTGTGTGGTATTTTTTACTTTATTTTTTAACCGTTCATCAAAATTTCAAATAAATTACATTTTTAGAAACTAGACTCCATTCTACACATTAAAAAAAAATTGGATTTTTTATTAGTTTTCAAAAAAAATAGGGGGGAGCACGCTCAATTTTCTATTTTTTAGGATGTGTCCACTTTGAAAACTAGTAAAAAATCAATTATTCATGAAAAAATTATTAGAAAAATTAGGGATAAACTACATGGTGTTAGCTAATTTCTCACCAAAGTGACATTTGAAATACTAAAAAAAAAGTTAACATTTTAGGGGGGCCACACCAAATGCTATGTTATGTTTTTTTGAAAAAAAAAAAGACCAATTTGTGTGGCCCCCCTTTTTGAACCCCTTAATCTCAACCATTTAAAAAAAATAGTAGTTTAGAAACTAGATTCGAAGCACTACGACTCTTGTTTTTGTTGCATCTTCAAAGTTTGAGTGTAATTATCTTCAATTTCTTATCCAATGTCAGTCTTTCCTGATTTCAGAAAAAAAGTGGCCACTTAAGACCCCTTTTGTCCCCCATCTTTGTGCACTTACCCAAACATTTATTTACGATGCATCTTAAGGGATGCATTTAGTGACATTAAGTATTTATTTGGGGCCACTTGTAAAGTTGTATGTAACATTGGGTTAGTGATTTTATGTGTGGTAGACATAGAATAATTAATTAATTAATTGGAGCATAAAGTGAAAACTTAGTTGCAAGAATTAAATGAGGGGTCAATGGTTTTGTGAACTCATGGTTTTGAGTCACATGGTTTTACCCAATACCATAAGTTGTATTTGTGTGAGCTTGAGTCTATAAAAGAAAGCACATGGTTAGTGGTTTAGGTTGGTTGGTTGAGTGGGTTGTCATTGTACTGAGTTGCTCGTGTGAGCACATATGTGAAGAATGGCATGGGGTGTGTGGATTCATGCTTGGACACATAGAGGATGCATTGGAGGAGCTTGATGTTTTAGAAGTATTCATGGAAACTCTGTAAGTGTATTGTAATGTTTCATCATTGAATAATACATTGGGTGTGGATGCTTTTGGAGGCTGGGTTTTTCCTCTTGAGGGTTTTCCCAAGATATATCTTGTGTCATCTTGTGGTATGTTTTGCCTATTCTTTTGTATGTTGGATTCTGATTATCATGGCTATGATTTGTTTGCATTTTTATCTCTCATGGGGTTATGTGGAAATATTCTTCATTGCTACAATTTTCCTTTCAAGTGGTATCAGAGCCTGGTTGCCAAGTTGTGGGAGGATATCTCCCAAGTTTTATAACCCTTGTAATAAGTAGATTGGTGTGCATAGTTGAATCCATGGACTTGCATGTTGAGAATGAAGGTATTTTCAAGTTCACAAGTGTGTTTGCAAACTTGGATTGTTGCAGATATGGGATTTGATGGAGTTTTGGCAAGTGGGTTTTTTGTTAGGGCTCTTTGTGTCGGGGTTTTTGAGGTGAGCTTTTGCAGGAAGTGTCCTAGGTAAAAATAGACCTCATCATTGAGTCTAGAAGGTTTAAAAACCTATATTTTCATATAAAACTTGACTATGTTTGGACATAGAAAAAAATTTCCCTATTTTACCCTAGATGGAATCTTGCAAAGAATCTTTGAAAAAATATTATGTACATCATACGGAATCCATACAGTCTATATGGTGGTACAGTTGGATGCAAGGAATCTGTACAGGTCTACAGACAAGATTTAAATTATTTAAATATATATATAAATTCTAAAAAAAAATCAAAAATGAAAAAAAAATTAAAAAAATTGACATTGGGCAGCACTTAAGGCCAAGGACTGACGGTCTAGGGCCTAGCCCTCGGCCACATGGTGCCCTAACAAGTGGTCACTCCCAACACATGAGGGTCAAACCCCCAGGCAGTGGGAGGGTTGTGCCACCGGTGGGCCACTGTTGCCAGCCAGAACTGCTTGTGCACCACTGCCACCAATGGAGACCCCACAGAGCTGCCCTGGCACCATCGAAAAGCCCCCAGTGTATAGTCCTTAAGCCTAATAGGGGAATATTATTTTGAGGGGCATAACTTCTACATACGGTATCAAATTTTTGACTTCTTATAGGCATTAGAAAGGTCTCTACGAGCACTACACTATGGTATAGGTTTGGTGATTAGATTTTTCTGTTTGTGTCAAAATTTGTTACCTGAAGTTGGAATTGCTCTGAAATGGTAAAATAGTCATAACTTTCACATACAAAATCAAATTTTGGATTTCAAATAGGTGTGGGAGAGCTATTGCAGTGTACTACATAATGGATCAAGTATATTTTTAGTTATATGTGTAGAGAGAGGTATTTACTTGTTTGAGCACTTGTAGGAGCCTGAGATTCTAGGTGTGATTGTGAGAGCATTCAGAAGATTCTTTGGGCACAAACTTGAGGATGTACATGTTTTTATCAGACCAATATGATGGTATAGTGGGTTATCAGATTTGGTACTTCCTAATACAAGTTTATAGGTGTTTTCAATGTTTAGACTTTGATGGAGACAAGTACACAAGTTATCTTCCAGTTTGAGGACATGATTGATACACATGAGAGACTAGGAGTCTTATTTCAGTAGGAGTTAAGTATAGGTACATCGATGGTGATTATTATGGTGTCATGGATATGTAGGTACATTTGAGCATTAGCACAACATGATCATGTATGTAGTTGATAGTTATGGGTTATGATGTTTGATTCATGTTTACAAGTGGTGGTGTGGTTTAGTTTTAGGAGATTATTCTTATCTCTCAGATACTTGATTGGTTCCTTGACTTTGGTTACTCATTTTTAGACTTTTTTGGTGAATCAGATCTATGGTTGATTTGGTGTTTGAGTCTTGAGGTCTACAAGTTTATCTTCTTTGATATCTCAATTTGTTGGTTATTGATATGATGATGAGTTTGCATGTTTCATGTTTGGGATCTACAAGTTATGCAGTTGTATATGCTAATAACCTATTTGATTGACGTGGGATAACTCAGATGTGGACTGTCTATATCCACAAGATTGATTCGATGTTGATGTAGACTTTATTAGTTGACCTTGGCTGTGGTCATTTGTGCATTAGTATGTTGCATTGGGATGAGAGGATGGATGATTAGAGTACTTGGATAGTCAGTTATTGGGACTTGTAGCATGTTCATCACGATGTCATGGATAGATTAGATACATGGTTTGTGTGAGATTTTGACAGTGATGATGGTTTATCTTCTTGGCTTGGAGATATTGGTTCTACTTTGGTTTTATTGGTACTACAGTTGTGTGTGTGTGGACCATGGGTGATCTTCATTGAGGAGATGTTTATCATGATACCATGGATAGCTCGTATCATGGTTTAGTGGAAGCTTTCATAGTGATGTGGATTCGTCACCTAATGATGGCTGATCTTCTACAATGGTTAGGTGTCATGGACAAACTCTTAGATCATGATTCTTATGCAATATGAGTGCTTTGACATCTTGAGTTATATTATTAGGAGATGGTTATCTTCATTTGATTGGAGATGTTGATCCTTGGTTTAGAGTTCTTTTTATTGTGCCATGCTGGACTCTTGATCACACGATAACGTGTTGGCATGATACAGGTTCTCTTGAGACCAGGATGTGTGCATTGGTGCATGCGATCTCCTAGGAGGAGATGTTAGATCATGATGTCATGATGTGTTCCTAGATTATGTAGATGTGTAGTGGGAGCTTTGATAATGATCTTGTTGGTTCTCTTGGTATTGAGTACATTGGTCATGTACTTGGAAGCTTCATGATGGTGTGGTTTTTCATTTGGAGCTTAGCATGAATTGATTGGTTGTAAGTGCTCATGGATACTTGGAGACTCAGGTGAGGCTGGAGCTCTCTTGGGGTTGGAGACATTTGTTGAGATAGTTACTCTTTGGAGGTTTCAACAAGAAGACCGATCAGCCTTTCACCTAGATATGGATGTGAGTTCATCATGGACCTTAAAGGAGATTGTTCTTGGAAAGAGTCATTGTGACTTGGTGTATCCTGGAGGAGCATTCTCATTCCCCACTCTTGGTCTACTCAATGGATTATCTTCTAATAGGTATTGTCCATCCTATTTTTAGATACATTTTATCTAATGCTTTATCTTCTCATGGATATGGATGTTGAGCTTTGGTCATTAGTTCTTGAGGGTTCATTTGAGGAATGTTGGCATGCTTATCTCCTTGTTCATATGAGTTTGATTTATGATGTCATTTATGAGGAGTTTAGGAGATGTTCGATTAGGCTTATTCCTATTTTATGGGAATGGATACTTGAGTTTGATCTTCCTTGGTTAGAGAGGCTTACACCCATGTTAGCTATGCATGATACATATGTGTTTCATTTGATTTATGAGATTGAATGGCTGGGTGTTGTTGAGGATTTTCATTTGGGGTTAAAGGAGATCATACTTGACATAGCTTAGCACTTTGAGGTGTTGGTAGAAGGACATGTTATGATATGATTTACATGTTTTATCTCTTTGTTCTATGACTAATTTATGGAGGTTCATGTTCATATGGTTTGGGAGAGTAATGGTGATATGTTGTGAGGGAGTATGCAGTTATTTATGTTGCATGTGTGGATCATCATGATTGTTCTTGGTACAACATTGTTTTGATCATTAGCCACACCTTGGTGAGTGTTGATTGGTAGATGTGGTATGCTTGATCTATTTTTAGATTTGACATTACCGATGCAATGGGAAATTCTAGATATGTATGTTCTTCATTAACATGTTTTATGCAAGGAGCTTTTTGATTGCAGTATATGGGTTTGACATATTGTTGGCATGAGTTTACTAATGTTATTTATACCTAGGAGGTATGGATGGTTGGATGTATTAGTATATGTTGTGGGTGCTATTTCCAATCATGTGGATTTTTACCTTTGATAGTAGCTTGGAGCCTTTGTTATCACTTGCATTTTATGGTTGTGTTCTTTGGATTGGTGTATCTTCACCTTGGCATGTTCCTTTTCTTTCATAGGTGGCATGTTAGAGGATGAGAGGAGTTCTTGCTTGAGATGGTGGTCACCTTGGTTTTATTGTAGATATCTTGATGGAGCACGAGAGCATGCTGGAGATTCGTGTGGTTTCATGTCTGGCAATGATAATGTATTTCATTGATTGACCATTATGTAATGTATACAACAAGTGGGATAATGTTAGGAAAAGGTGTGTTGTACACCTTGCATAAAAGTAAAATATTTAATTATGTAAAATAAATATTTCTTTCTGGTGCATCTTAGGGGATGTGTTTACCCACATTAAATATTTATTTGGGACCACATGTAAATTTGTATGTAACATTGGGTTAGTTATTTTATATGTAAAAGACATAGAATAATTAATTAATTGGTGCGTAAAGTGAAAACTTAGTTGCAAGAATTAAATGAGGGGTTAATGGTTTTGTGAACTAATGGTTTTGAGTCTTATGGTTTTACCCAGTACCACAAGTTGAATTTGTGTGAGTTTGAGTCTATAAAAGCAAGCACATGGTTAGTGGTTTGGTTTGGTTGGTTGAGTGGGTTGTCATTGTATTGAGTTTCTCTTGTGAGTGCATATGTGAAGCATGGCATGGGATGTGTGAATTCATGCTTGGACACATGGAGGATGTTGAACACACCCGAATACTAAGAGAGGGGTGAATCAGTATCCAAACAAACTTCAAATCCTCTAGAGCAGATTAAAACTTAAACATTAAAGCATTAACATAAACATGAAAGATCAACACAATGCACATCAACACATAACACCAAATATATGTGGAAAACCCTAAAATGGGAAAAACCATGGTGAGGATTAACTCACAATATATGAAGCTCACTGCTATAAAAAATTACAACTTTATTTTAGGGCTACAACCCAAGGAAGATACTAGTCCTTGTTGGCTTTGTTTTAGGGCTACAACCCAAGGAAGCTACTACTCCTTGGAGACTTTGCTTTAGGGTCACTCCCAAGGAAGGTACAACTCCCCGCTAACTTTTTTTTAGGGCTACAACCCAAGGAAGAAACTACTCCCTGAACTGAGAATAAACTCAGATTATTACAGTATGACAATCCTTCTACTGCCTGAAACTGACAATGAATCTCACACCTTTGATGATTGCAATTTTGTCTCTTCACTCCTCTTTTGATGATTGGATCAATTAGGCACACTCTTCACTTCCCTCATGTCACAAAAATTCTTCAAGATGAATTAGGACAACCCTTATTGCTTTTGCTCTTTCTCCTTCAGTCGTACATCATAATGCATATCATATTCATATTCTACTCTTCACACACTCATATTCTCATCTTTACAATCATACCTCACCTAGATCAACTAGGTTTACAATATATACATGATATTACATTGATTACATTACAAGTCAGCCAATACAACAAGAATATTACAATTTACAAGTCAGCCAGAGATCACACAACATGAAACATGCATAGTGCAAGCCCTAACATGAACTAAATGCCACTCCAGAAAGAGACACATGCCTTGTGGATCTCAGCACATGCTTAACCCAGTCCTAAACATCCTTCACAACATCATCCTTCAAAGAATAACATCCACACACCATGCTCATTTGAAATAGGTCTCCCTTAAGCAAGAAAACATGAAGCTTGTAGCACATCAGTCTTTACAATCTTGGTGGTACTCATGAATGATTAAATATTACTTGTTCTTCTTCCACATGAGTCACAGGACCTACACAACATCTCCAAACACTCCTTGAAATCTACACAACAACTTTGTGGTGCACATCATTAACATTCCTCAATCGGCCTCAACAACAGCTCTTCACAAACTGTCTAGAAAACTTTGTACGGTACTAGAAACTTGAAAGATTTGCATGTGTATCAAACCTACAAACCATAGAGACATGTAGAATGTCCACACAAACCCATATAACTGATCTGTACATTCTCCGACTGGCACAAGTACACAAATATGTCTTCTGAGAACAATTAGGCATCTAGAACCATTTGTAGTACACTATCATTTGAAAACTAAATTTGTAAACCTTCAAATCACCTAATATTGCACGGTAGCATGCATTGAACATCTCTAATCATGTTTACAAAACTGCATGAGCAAACCTTCACTTCCGGAGGAATGTGAAGCATTCCAATTAGCCTTCATCAACACAATATACTGCTAGAGCACAGACCGGAACTTTGTCACTTGTAACTTCTACTGCAGAGGAGCAAATGATCTGAAACTTTGGATTTATCACCTTTATAGCATATTGAACTTAACTTATGAACCTCATGACAATATCTTCAAATGCGGAGGAATGCAGAGCATTTTACCAACTGATCTTCAAGGCAACTTCCTACATCAGAAACCTTCACTAACATCTAGAGATCAAAGTCTTCTTGTATCAACATATACTTCCTTAGGAACAATGGGAAGGATCATACAACATGCTTTAGGTCATCAGCAATATCTTCTCAACCTCAGAATAGCTTCTAATTCCCATCTTAATATATCACCATTCATCTTAATGCTTCTAATTCCCATCTTAATATATCATCATGAAATCATCTCTGCTTACCACAAACATACTCAACACAACTTTACTTGACATTGATCAAGGCATGACATCCTAACATAAACATCAGCAACCAACTATGAACATCAGCAACCACTACTAGCACACCATCAACATAGTATATCATCATTATAAGTATCCAAGCATAGTGTCCAAACCGAGTGTTCCAAATTGAGTGTTGACATCAATGACAACCACAACCACATGTGCAACAATCCCCCCTTTGGCATGGATGGCAACACACACCTACTCATTATCCCCCTTTGACATCAAGGACAAAGGGCAACTTCTTCTTCCCCTTAGGACACAAAACTCTCCTTTTCAATCTTCTCCACCTGTCAACAACAACCACTACCTGCTCCCCCTGAGAGGTAGCCATCATCAGCCCATGAAACAAATATAGCATGAATTACTCCCCTTGGACAGATGCACCAACTATGCATCTAGATATAAGGAGGGGCAATTACCCCTAACTTATGTCGGAGATACTCAAAAGTATCCTTTGCAAGAGCCTTTGAGAAAATATCTGCAATCTGATCCTTTGTTGGAACATATTCCAACTTCACTTCTTTATCTACAACCTTCTCTCTCAAAAAGTGATACCTGATTGATATATGCTTGGTTCTAGAATGCATCGGTAGATTCTTGGAAATATTGATAGTGCTAGTGTTATCACACAAAATAGGAATAGGCTCATCGTACAGTACCTTGATATCCTTCAATGTTTGCTTCATCTACAATACTTGTGTACAGTACGATACTACTGCAATATACTCTGCCTCTGTAATTGACAAAGATATTGAATCTTGTTTCTTATGATGCCATGAAACCAATCTGCTTCCTAAAAAGAAAGAACCACCACTTGTACTTCTTCTATCATCAACACAACTAGTCCAATTAGCATCAGTGTAAGCACTCAGATCAAATCATTACCTCTTGGATACCATAAGCCATAATCCAGAGTTCCCTTCAAGTATCTAAATATTATTTTCACTACCTTCTCATGAGTTTGTTTATGATTAGCTTGATATCTGGCAACCACACATACTGCATGCATAATATCAGGTCTAGAAGCAGTCAAATATAATAATCCTCCAATCATAGATCTATAAAGAGTCTAATCAACCTCTGGTGACTCATCATTCTTACTCAAGTGACAGCCAATGACCATTAAAGTACTTACTAGTTTGGAATCTTCCATACCAAACTTGTTCAACATCTCTCCAACATACTTAGCTTGAGAAATAAAGATACCATCATCTAGTTGAACAATTTGAAGCCCAAGGAAGAAAGACATCTCACCAACAATAGACATCTCAAACTCTTTTTGCATCTCTTCTACAAACCTCTTACACATATTATCATCTCCACCAAAGATGATGTCATCAACATATACTGCTACTATCAAAATCATGTCTCCCTCTTCCTTAATGTAAAGATTACTATTTGTGGTACCTTTCTTGAAGCCTTGCTAAAGTAAGTACTTATCCAATCTAGCATACCAAGCTCTAGGTGCTTGCTTGAGACCATACAAAGCTTTCTCGAGTTTGTACACCATGTCTAGATCTTCTGATAACTGGAAACCATTTGGGTTCTCTATGTAGACCTCTTCCTCTAGATCACCATTCAAGAATGCTAACTTGATGTCATGCCTACATCTCCCATGTGGTCACGACACACAAACACGCATGTCATGCCCATATTTGCCATGTGGTCATGACACGAATCACGAAAAACTTTTCTCCCTGACCCTAAGAACCACCTCGCACGCGCTTGCGTGCTTGGTGGCAGTACGCCTGAGGTGTAAACATGACAACACAATCGATGAAGGAGAAGGCCGACAAGGGAGTATGCGGCAAGTAAGGTGTCGCTTCTAAGGTTAGACTAAATAAACCTATACCCTAAGTAAACTTGAATCGACGAGTGGTCAATTACGATGACCAGATGGCACAAGGTTAAGTTGAGAGATGAATGGAACGCAACTGGAGTGGAAGGTTGGTAAGAGAATTAAATAAAATAAGGCATAAATTAAACTCTAGGAATCCAACAAGAATCCGGTAGCATAGCGTTAACGACGAGGGTACAAAATTCATTATACTAATGCTTAACTTGGTTACGTGGTTACCCTATTTTTGGGAAATCTCCCTGTTTACCTGGTGTTGGCTAACAGGTTTGTCCTTGTTCTGTAAATCTTTTATTCTGACTCTATACCCCTTTTTGAAGAACAAACGAGTTAAGCAACAAATGGGTGAACTTTTTAAATTAGTTCCCCTCTGAATTTAGGTACAGCTTCCTTTAAGATTTTCAATGAATTAATCTATCCAACTATTCAAATGCACTTTTAACCAGAAAATGCTAAGGCAAACTGACATTCATATATAACTATGTTATGAATGCAGTAAATTTATGCAGTAATGGTGGGTAATAGAATGCACAGATTCTACTTTTGATACATTCAAATACATGAACACATACATATGAATTTGCTAAACCAATAAATAATAGAACACATTTGACGAACTGTCCAAAGAAAGAGCAATTACCAGGTGAAAGGAGATTTCACATAGAAAATCTAATTCCAGACACTCAGACTCACAGATCTAAGTAAGCTGTAATTGTTTCTTCTTCTCATTCACAGATGAAAAATTTCTTAGACAATCATCACATAATGTAAAACTATAAAATAGTTCAGCTAAAATTCTCCTTTTTTCCTTTCTCCGTCTCTCTATTAATATCTAAAAAGATTTTTAAAAAGCTATATATATGAGTGCCCTAATCATATCTTCGAGTAAATCGAACCCAGAGTTAACATAACTCTGACCTGTACGAGATTTAGTTTATAACAACTGATTTTAAAAATCAAGATTGCTGAAAATAACATAAAAGAGGAACTAAAATTAAGAAAATGAGCCAATGAGATCATGACTAGGACAACGGATTTGCATCTCCAAATTTGTCATCAGTGGCTTGGGAAGCACATTGGGTCTTCCACTCCTGAAAAGCTGCAACGAACTCCTGAATCTTTAGGAAGTTGGGAATACCTATATGTTTCATTCTTGACTTCCAAACTTCCTTTTCCCTTCGCATTTTCCCAAGTTTTTCTTTGTGTTATGGAAGTACGTCGATGCAAAGGTAAAGTAGTGACTCAACTTTAGAAATCTGGGAGAAATCCTCAATTAAAATATTATCATTTTCTTTGACGAAGCTAATTTTATCTTTGAAAGATTGGACCACTGTGTCGACATCCTCCACTGGTTTTCCATCATCTTTTATGTATTTAACATCAATACATTGCAAGTCATGTTGCAGTGATTGAGTGAATTCTGTTATCTCCTTAATTAACTTTGTAAGTTCAAAGCGTCCTTGCCGGGATATGGAATTCCTCCATTCAATATTTTTCTTGTTCACATACAATAAATCTTCGTCCAAACTAGTCAGGCTCTTTTCTGTCAAAAACTTCGCCAGCCCATATTTCTGAACTTCATCTATTTGGTTTATTACAGTCACCCACTTACCTTCATCTTTCAGCCAAACAGCAACCTGTGCTTTAAGGTCATCAGTGGTGGCAGCAGTCAAATCATATATGCTCTTGAGTTCACGAATGTATTTAGTTCCTTTCTGCTCAATGCTATCCAACCAACTGTCAAATGTCTTTGCCACCATCTTGTTTCTGTGAACCTAATCTAGCATCTTTTGGTTGACTGGTGATTTAGGGTCGAAAGACAGGGGGAATTGTGAAACCGGCTGCGGGTTGGGATTATGTATAGCATTGATGTACTCTACCATTGAACGCAGAGTTTGCTTCAATTCCCTCTTATCCTTTTCATCTTTCCAACTCTGACTAACTATCCTCTCGGTTGATGCTTCGAGGTGATGAACATCCACAGCTCTTGACGCAGCACCGAGATCCACTCTCTCAACAGTGAAATCCTGCACTTCTTCCTCAGTCACTGGTTTGGCTATCTCAGCACTCCAGTTTCCAGTACTTGGATTGATGTCCACTCTGGATGTCACCTTTAGCTTCTTAGGCTTAGGTGTTTTCCCTAAGCATTTTCTCACCATGTCCTCTAAAGGGACAACAAAAGGGATTACCTTTTTCTTGTCGGAGATAGAACTCTCTAGCCACTTTGGTGCAGGGGCTGAGGTTGTCTTCTCAAGGTTTAATCCATCAGAGGATACATTTAAAATTATTAATATTTCAAGGGTCTCTAGAACGGTCCTTGACTGTGGTCCAGTGTCAACTTCCTCTGTTCTATGTGGACTTAGCTCATTGTCACCCATAGGTTCTTCTGAATCTTCCTCTGAATTCAAATCAACAACTATTGTTTCAGAAGCCTATTTCTTTCTTTTACCTTTGGTTCTCAACCTGGTAACACGAGAGGGTAAAATATCTGTGAGGACTCTTCTGGACCTCTTAGTGGTAGGGCTTCTTTCAGTTGATGGCTTGGAAGCACCTGCACCACAGATAGCAATAGGTTGGTTAGAAGAGTCTATGGGAAGTGATGATCCAATCATTGAAGTGAATTGTTGGGCATTTTTATCCTGAAGCCCTTCCTATCTCTTTTCCCTCAACCATTTCTCGGTTCGACTTATCACTGGAAGAATTTTAACTTCAATTCTATCCTCCTCCCTTTTGCTCCAGTCAACTTCTGGAATAGGTAATTGTTCTACTCCCTCAAACTGTGGGTCAACCACCTGTTCCTCATCATCAATAATTCCAGAAATATCCATGTTTAAATTGAGAGTAATTATCTGCCCCAAAGAAAACCTACACCACAGCCTTCTCCTGACCTCAAATTCATTTGGACAGTCTTCCCAGTAGTCCTCTAGCTTAGGAATATGTGAAAGCCCTATTCCAGGATCTAGGTTGTCTCTGACAAATCCTTTACTGTCAAATTGAGACCTGGCAGTGAAAAACTAAAAATTGAACCTTTTAAGGTTCACCTCCAAATTCAAAGCATCAGATTTTGACCGGCATGAATAATGCCCAAGTTCAATGGGAAAAGAAATACCAAAACCCTTTTTTGTTGAGAATTTCTTATCTACATGTGCTAGCTGTCTATGTGAGGACTACCCTTTTTACTTCTATTCTTGTGACTATTTACATTACTGTTACTGATACTTTTATATTTGTGGGATAGTAGTTCCCAGATTTTTCAAACTATTAAACTTTATTATGATAACGAAAAAACTAATTGGGTGATGTTTGGATAACATTTACATTTCAGAAAAGTTAATTAGGTGATGATGGAAAGAAAATTGTAATATCATTTCATTTATGCTATTTAGAACTATGTCATGGTAATGCATGTTTTAAGTTGCTTCGGCTATGATGATTATATGTGAAACTAATCTTGTAATTGAGTGTGCAGGATTTACTAATCAAACCACAGATTTCGGAGATCATCCCGCACCTTTTTGTTGTTATTCCTTGATAAGCCGATCTGGTTCCACAAGGAACCAAGATCACTCTATGTTTGATGTGGTGTTGTAATGTGGTCTTTCATAAGGTCGAATGGGTTTGGTTTACCCTCTTGTAACACTGAATTATGATTTGTGTTGTAAAAAATTGAATTTGAATTTCTTTCTTTTATTTAAATTTTTGAGGCCTTTTCTTGTATTTTAACATGACCCTGGGTGTCCTGAATAGGTTAAAGTTGACCCTGGGTTATACCCCATGGGTCCAGGGTCCCATTTGGCATGGTTAACCCTTGGGTAACCTCCATATGGTCATCTTAACTTCACCCAGAAGTTAAGTGACGAAAATTGGAGGTATGGAGGGGATAGGATGGGTTGTACCAACACCCAAACCCATCCCTCTTCAATCCCCAAGGTAAGAGATGACTACAAACCCATCCATTATAGAGGAATTGACTTGAAGTCACCCTCACCATTAGTGAGATTCCCCATGAGTTGTGTGGTCATCCATGCGTAAGAGAAATGACATGAGATAAGGGATAAGGAGGACTTTAGGGATGGGTGAGTGACATAAGCCAACACTCATCCCTTGAGACATAATAGTAGTTTGGGGAAGAGTGAGGAGGTGACAAGTGTCACCTCCCCATTCCTCTAAAAACTTAGAGTTTTGGGTTATTTGAATCCCATTTTGGGATGGGGAGGGAGTTAGTTGAATTTTGGAGAGTTTTATTTTCATTATTTTTTTACCAAGAAAATTTGCTTTAGAGAGAAAATGGGAGAGGGAGTTTGGTGGCTTAGGTTGGAGAAGATCTCAGTGGAGCTCTACAATAGCTTCATCCTTGAAGGGCTTTGTAAGGTTGGTTTGTTATTACCTTTCTCTCGTATATCTGATTGTTGCATGAAAAGTGTGGGAAAGTTGTTTATTTGCTTGTGTTTTAGATTTTGTGTTGTGGGAAATGTTGTCGGGTTGTTGACAGAGCTTCTCCCACTTGGGAGAAATGCTCATCAAGTGTGGGGTAGGGGGGTGTGATCCTCCTTGGGTGTATACCGGGTTCTTTTGGGATGTTGAAAGCCTTGAGGGTATGTGTGGGTGACTTGTTCTTTGGCTTGAGAGTCAAAATACGGTCTCCTTGGATAATTTTTGTGATCAGATCTGGCTTGAGGCCAAGAGAAATTATGTTGGTTATATTATCTGTAAGGGTGACACTCTGGAGTCGAGTGTGTCCACTCTCCTACCCCTTGTGAAGCTCACTGTAGTTGAGTTTTCGTGTTGTGTAATTTACCCACGGGTGTTTGTGTGTTTTGGGTTTGTTGTTGTTCCCTGTTGTGAAGTGGATTGCTTGAGTTACCCAGGTATGAGTATGATCTCCCTAGCTCGGGGGTGACCCTCTTGCGGGTCTACGGTAGGGAGGAGAGCTAGATGAGTGGTGTTTTCTTCTTATTTTTTGATATGCAGGTTTCCTCTTGAAGCTTATGGATGGAATTGGAGGAGTTCTGTATTTAGGGAGAATGTATTTCATCCTTCCTATAAGGAGAGTTTGGTTCATTGAGCTTCTTTCTGTTTAAGTTCATTGTGGAGGGATTTTCTCCCTCTGTAGTTGTAAGAATTATTGTCTGGGGAAAGAGAGAAATTCTTCCCTTCAGTATTATTGTTGTGTATGATTTTTCAATTATATTATACTTGGTAAAGCTAAGTGTTAAGAAATGAAACTTGTATTGATTTAGACAAATGAATAAATTTATCTATAGTATTGAAATTTGTTATTGATTTAGATCAATGATAAATTTTATTTATAGTTTTGTTCGGAAGGAAAGAATGAATTTTAGTTAGTTAGCCTTGTTATATATTGTAATTTGTTTTTTTTTATATTTGGAAATAAATATATATAAAGAAGTAAATATATTAGCATAAAAATGTGGTGTGGTATAGTCATAAACTTTCTATGTGAGCCAAAGAAATTTGAACTGTATATGATTTTATATTAAATTGAATTTAACAAGTTATAAGGGAAAATTGAGTTTTACTAAATCTCTGGTTTAACACTATATGTATCAAGTCAAAATTCAGAAGATTGCATACTAAGGAAATTGTGGATGGCAGTAAAAAAGAGTTATATTTCATTTTCTGCATTTAAAAATTTCCAACTTTTAATCGAACGGTGATTGTAAATGGCATTTAGATAGAATTATAGTTGTTCTCTGTATTTGAAATGTTCAATTATTATATGAAAATGTGATTGCAAGATAAATTAGCTTTATTTGTTTTCATTTCTCTGTATTTATAAAGTTATCTGTGAAAGAAATATATTAATAAGATTGTGGATGACAGTTAAATAGAATTCTATTTAAAAGCTTTAATTATTTAATTCTCTGTATTTTTTTTATTTTTCTCTGTGATAGGAATATGTCAGAGGGTAATTGTGGGATATATATATATATATATATAATTATAATTGGAGATGTTATTAAAATTGAATAAAGAAATTCTCAGTAAAAGAAATAAATTAAAAAGAAACAAAAAAAAAATGTATTCACAGTGATCGCTGTTTATACACAGCACATACAAATGGTGGAGTGGTGGTGGGAAGGGTTTAAACCTTCCCACCACCATCATCTAGTTTTTTTTGTTTGGCTGTGGGGAGGGGCAGAGCCCCCACCCACACCCCACGTAGTGGGATGTGGGGAGGGGCAGAGCCCCCACCCACACCCCACGTAGTGGGATGTGGGGAGGGGCAGAGCCCCCACCCACACCCCACGTAGTGGGATGTGGGTGGGGGCTCCGCCCCTCCCCACACCCCCCCGCCCCCGTGAATACAGTGCCACGGACTCCATTCAACCCCACACCCCCGCTAATAAACCAACTCCCGCGGCGGTTGTGACCACTGCTCCGGCCTTCCCCCTTCATGGCCACCATAGTGCCACCCAAACCCTATCTCGTCCGCCACTCTTGGTGTGGCTTCCACACCTCCGCCACGCTCTGCCTCCCGCGCGGCCGTTGACCCCACGCGCCACCTCTGCCACTCATGGCGGCCACCACCACTCGCCTCCCTAGTTCGACTTCACCGCCCCAGCGACCACTGCCATGGTTCGCTCCATCCAAGCGCCGCCTCCTTCGCCTCTGAAAAACAAACAAAAATTTAGGGCACATTTGGAAAGGTCTAGTGATATTAGGGCTTCAGCCCTTCAATGAAAATAGATTTGTATGGGATTTATAAAGGATGACTTAATATTTTAAAAAATAATAATAATAAATATATATATATATATATATATATATTTATATAAATAAAATAATAACAATAGTAATAATAACAATAGTAATAATAACAATAAAATAAATATAATTGTATATATATAAACCTATAAATATATTTATATATATAGAAACATACATATATTATTTATTTGATATAAATTTATCAGAGAGGCCGTTTTCCTTACAACAAAAAAAAAGATATAATTAAAATTTATAGAGAGCATAAGTAAATATAATTTAATATTTCAGGAAGAGTTTCTCGGAAGTTTCTACAATCAACACAACTTATTAATCAGGAAAATGAAGAGGAAATTATGTTCCTTCCACTTATAAAGGACACTGGAAATAAACGTAAAGAAGCCATCACAGGCATTCCACGTGTGGCCATTTTAAACTCAATTGTAGTTAGTAAGCGTCCAATTGAGAAAATAAAAGAGAGAGATGGAAGAAGAAAAACTAACATTGGAAAACATAGAAGAGAAAATGCGCGGCATTTCCAAACTGATATAAGAGAACTAAGTAGATTTACCCTTCCGATAATCCTGCTTAGGAACAAGATTAATTCTCAATTACTACAAACGTAGAGGTGAGTCCTACATCGGAGAAAAACTAGGAGACTGAGTCCAGCAAAGTAGTAAACCAGTTATGTGATCTGGTCCATCCGGAAGTTAGGAATAATGTTAAAAAAATATATATACAGTGATAACTCTGATTGATGAAGAACATGAAGAAAGGACAGGATAAACATAAAGAAAACGTAGAAATCAAAAGAGAGAGACTGAAATATAAACAAACTAAATTTCAGAGAAATAGCTAAGGTGAACGCGATAGAAATACAATCAAAATTAAGATCCAGAGGAAAGGAAGAGAGGGCAAACGAACGGCCTTGTTGAGAATGCTAAGTTCAAAGGAGGAGTATATTTCAAGAAACGAGAAAGGAGACAGACAATCGTGCTTTGTTGAAAAATGACCCAATAGGGAGATCAAGTGTAAGTTCATTATGAACAAGGCATCGTGGGAAGTTGTTAATCTATCAGGGAACCCCGTAAGAAGTATAGTGTTGTATAATTCCCACTTACGCCGTGAGGCATTATGCTGCCGAAATCTGTCAAGATTTAGGGTTGGGAACCTTGAAATTACAAACCTAGCGACGTAACTACGTCGTGGAGACCCCCTTGTTGGACTGTGTGCATCTGGATGAACGCAATTGTACCTTATACCCCGCCGACAACTGTAGTGTTTTCACCTCGAGCATACACCACCAAGCATGCTTACGCATGCGAGGGGGTTTCTAGGGAAGCATGGGAAAATTTTTGATATTTCGTGTCATGACCACATGACAGATGTGGACATGACACGTGTGATGCGTTTTGTGACCACATGGAAAATGTGGGCATGACATTTGGTATCAAAGCCAAGTTTAAACACTGGGCATATATGGGCACGTTATTTATTCCGCAACTTTGATTAATTAGTCTCTACCTTGTTTTGTAGGATGCCTCCCCGACGTGTTTGACGAGCGTGATCACGCAACACAGCATCCGCCGAGGTGCACAGCGATTCCTCGGCCGAGGGATGGGCACCCGCAGTTACAGCAGCACCACCTGCACCACCTGTACCACAAGCACCACTAGTATCACAGGCACCACCAGTATTGGATATAGGTCCACATATCTTACAGGCACTGTAGGCTATGTTAGAGAGGTTACCGCCAGTGATTCTTGAGCCACGTGTTGAGCCTCGTGTTGATCCGTGAGAGGAGCCACGTGCTAAGTCACGTGTTGAGCCACGTGAGGAGCCCTGCATTGATCTGCGAGAGGTGCCCCGTGTGGAGCCTTTCGTTGAGATCCCCGACACTACAGTAGAGGAGGTAGGGTCAGCCTACCGTGCACGGAGCAGGAGTCCTCCGAGACCCTTGAGACGAGATGAGACCCAGAGGGCAGAATAGGTATATCATGGACTGTATGAGGAGGGGGTGGAAGAGCCAGTTGTGGGACTTAGAGATAGAGGGGACCCCATCAGAGATCTACTTAGGCTTAATCCACCCACTTTCGTAGGAGCTACAGAGGGAGCTGTGGCCGAGGCTTGGCTGATTAGTTTAGACAGGTGTTTCGTGTTGCGACCATATGGAAGCAACACGAAGGCACGAGTGGTAGTACATCTCTTGAGAGATGCAGCAGCTACCTAGTGGCACACTGAGGAGTGCAAACGCTGACTTTCCGTAGATACACTCACTTGGGACATCTTCATAAAGCGCTTTAATGCGCGATATTTGTCAGAACATTACAGATAGCACAGGATTGATGAGTTCCATGACTTACAGCAAAGGGGACTCACTATTACTTAGTATGAGAGCCGATTTATTAAGCTTTCTCGTTACGCGGAGTATCTCCATGACGAGAAACTCTTGATACACAAATTCATCAGAGGGCTGAATCATGGGATAGCAGGACCAGTTCGTATGGCAGATCCCTAGACCATGAGTGAGGTCGTTGTGAAGGCCCTTATATCAGAAGAAATTCAAGGACGAGGGCAGAATTCACACCTGCAGTATGAGGATCGTAGTCCCCAACAACAGTAGAATTTTTGAAGGCCTCAAAACACAATATAGAGAGGAGGATATAACTCTTCATCATTACCTCCTAGGCCTCTGCAGCAGCAACAACATCAGCAAAAATCTAAATTCCAACAAAGGGGTCAAGGAGGACAGAACCGTGGTTGGCAGCAGCAGGGTCCACGTAGAGATCAGAGACAGCAGGGATCATCGGCAGGACCTGCGAGGTCTCAGCAGTCTTACAGAGGCTCACAAGGGTCCACTGGACAGACTGGACAACAACAATCGGGTAGGACATAGTCAGGGCAGTTACAGGCTAGAGGACCATGTTATGTGTGCGGTGGGGCAGGGCATTTGGCTAGAGAGTGCCCGCAGGGATTTATAGCAGGGGGACAGCCCTGATCAGGAGGATCTGAGCAGACTATAGGAGACGTGGGCAGATCCCACCATATTTTGCAGCAGTTGATAACTGCCAGGCTGATTTCCAGGCCTCAGTCATCGAGACAACAGGTACGATTGGGGACTTCCCCATCTCCATCCTTTTTGACTCTAGAGCTACTTACTCCTTTTTGTCTACATCGTTAATGGAACGTTGCAGGCTAGTGGCTTCTAGGCAAGACATTCGGTGGGAGGTTGAGTTGGCCTCAGGGGCTAGGATGTCAGTAGATACCTTGGTTAAAGACTGCAATATCACCTTAGGTTCCTTCACTACATCATGTGACCTTAGGGTTATGCCATTAGGATCCTACGGTGTAGTTTTGGGTATGGATTGGCTTGCGGCACATAGAGCCAAACTAGATTGTCGCCAGAGGATGATTAGCTATTTAGACGATCATGGTTTGCCGGTTGAAATAGTGGGCATTCAAAAGCCCATGGCTGTTCATATGATATCCGCTCAGTAGCTTAAGCGCTGTATGCAGAAGGGATGTCAGATGTTTGCTATTACGGTCAGTGATAGAGCAGAGGATGAACCTGAGGCTACTTTAGATGATCACCCTGTCCTTAGAGAGTTTGCTGATGTATTTCTGCCAGAATTACCAAGTATGCCTCCATGCAGAGAAGTGGACTTCCACATTGACTTAGTGCCGGGTGCGGAACCGATATCCCGTGCACCCTATAGGATGACTACACATGAACTTACCGAACTTAAGCTACAATTAGAGGAATTACTTGAGAAGGGGCACATCCGACCTAGCGTTTCACCATGGGGTGCACCAGTTATCTTCATGAAGAAGAAGGATGGGTCTCTTCGATTATGCATGGACTACAGGCAGTTGAACAAGGTGACGGTGAAGAACCGTTATCCTCTGCCTAGGATTGACGACCTTTTTTATCAGATGCAGGGAGCCAGAGTGTTCTCAAAAATTGATCTAAAATCTGGGTATCATCAATTGCGCATCACAGAGGCAGATATTCATAAGACTGCTTTTCGAACCAGATATGGCCATTACGAATTCACAGTGGTACCCTTCAGGTTGACGAATGTCCCTACAGTGTTCATGAGTCTCATGAATGGGGTGTTCCGTACTTACCTAGATCGGTTCGTGATCATATTTCTAGATGATATTTTGATTTATTCGCGGACCGAGGAAGAGCATGTGGAGCACTTGCGTCAAGTTTTGCAACGATTATGAGAGCAGCAGCTTTATGGCAACTTGGTGAAGTGTGCCTTCTTCGGGACAGAGGTGCAGTATTTGGGACACATTTTATCAGGTGATGGCATCTCCGTCAATCCATCCAAAATCAGAGCAATTCAGGAGTGGCCAGCACCCACCAATGTGACAGAGGTCAGAAGCTTTATGGGATTAGCAGGTTACTACCGTAGGTTTGTCGAGGGCTTTTCCAGGATAGCACATCCCATCACTTCCCTTTAGCGAAAAGGAAAGTGTTTTATATGGACTGAGCAGTGTGAGAATGCCTTTGGAGTCCTCAAGGAGCGTCTTACCAGTGCTCCTATTTTAGCGGTTCCAGATCCTGCAGAGGAGTTTGTTGTTTGCATAGATGCATCATTAGAGGGTTTGGGAGCCGTGCTTATGCAGGGTGGTAGAGCAATTGCATACGAATTGCGAAAGCTTAAGACACATGAGTTAAACTACCCTACTCACGACTTAGAGCTCGCAGCAGTTATTCATGCTCTTGTCCGCTGGAGACATTTCCTCTTAGGTCGACGCTTTGAAATCCATTCAGATCATCATAGCTTGCAGTATATTTTTACACAGCCAAACTTGAACACCCGCCAATGGCGTTGGATGGAATTCCTATGCGAGTATGACTTTGATGTCCACTACATCAAAGGGAAGGAGAACGTGGTCGCTGATGCTTTGAGTCAGAGGCACCACAAGATCCTGACCTTGACCTTGAGGGTGGATTTGAGAGATCGCATCAAACAGCATCTGCCGGAAGATGAGTGGTTTCTTGAGGTGCAGCAGGAAATTCTAAGTCAGAGGGCCCTTGAGGGCAAATTCACAGGATATACCCTTGAGTCTGATGGTTTTCTTAGACATCGGCAACGCATCTATGTACCGCACGCGGATAATCTACGTACCATGATTCTATCATAGGCTCATAGAGCACCCTATGCAGCACATCCAGGAGTGAAGAAGATGCATGCTGACTTACGACAGCTTTATCATTGGGCTGGGATGAGGCGTGACATTGCAGAATATGTTGCTCGTTGCCTAGAATGTCAGAGGGTCAAGGCTGAACATCAACATCCAGCAGGACTGTTGTACCCTCACGAAATACCTGAATGGAAATGGGACACCATTTCTATGGATTTTATCGTTGGTCTACCTATGTCATCACGTCACCATGATGCTATTATGGTGACAGTTGACAAGCTAACCAAAGTGGCACATTTTTCACCAATATGCACAACATACAATGCACCATCAGTGGCGAGAGTGTTTCTTGATCAGATTGTTAGACTTCATGGAGTACCTCGCCGCATCATATCCGACAGAGACTCCATATTCACTTCATCATTTTGGAGAGCCTTACATCAGGCGTTGGGCACGCAGCTCAACTTCAGCTCAGCTTACCATCTGGAGACTGACGGACAAACAGAGAGAGTTAATCAGGTATTAGAGGACATGCTCTGCATGTACGTGATGGATCATCAATCTAGATGGGAGGAGTACCTATATCTATTTGAGTTCACCTACAATAATGGGCATCACAGCTCGTTGGGTATGCCTCCTTTCCAGGCTTTATATGGCAGACCATGCAGAACACCATTGAGTTGGGATCGGATAGAGGACAGGACGGCTATTGGTCCAGAGATAGTTCAGAATATGGAACAGCAGGTCAAACAAATTAGACAGAGACTTCAGGAGGCACAGGACGGGTAGAAGAAGTATGCCGATGCTAAGAGAATAGACGAAAGCTTCTCTGTGGGTGACAAAGTATTTTTGAGAGTGCGACCGCACAAGAGTCCAATCCGTTACGGGAAGGGCTCTAAGCTCGCACCTCAGTTTGTAGGACCTTTTGAGATCTTGGAGCGGATAGGACCTGTAGCCTATCGTCTAGCCTTGCCACCTAGCCTGTCACGTACCCACGATGTATTTCATGTCTCTGTTTTACATCAATATATCTCTGACCTATGGGTATGTGCAGGATCATCGCGGGCCAAACAGTGGCAATAGGAAAAAAATCGCGTTTTTACTTAGCCAAATTCGCAACTTGGCAAAGTTTGACTTTGAAATGGATATATGTTTTGGTTTGTTTTTGGTTTGGTACCAAACCAAAACGGATATCCGTTTTCAAAATGGATATCCGTTTTCTTTTTCTCTATTGTTTTCATTGTTTTTTATTTTATTATTTTAGCATTTTTAGCATTTTACTATTTAGGCATTTTAGCTATAAAATACAATCTAAATTTTAGAAAGACTGTATCATATGAAAGGGGCAACCTTGTCATCTTTTGGAATGCATGATTTCTTTTAGTTCCATCCATTTTGGCATCATTTATTCTTGTGATTGAGAGTTCTCTCCACCCCTGATTGAACCATTACTTCCCCTAACTAATTCTCCTATCCTCTTGACTCTCAATCAATTCTTTAGTCCACTCTTAATAAGTCTTCTATAATCTCTCAATCAATTATTTAGTCCACTCCCAATTGGTCTTCTATAATCTCTCAATCAATTCTTTAGTCCACTCCCAACCAACCCCACTATTCATGTTGCTTCTTCTACTATTAATACATCTCTCGCCATCATTTTTAGGGGAGACTATCCATTTCTTCCATTTATGTCAAATTCTTGTTAATATCTCTTATTCCATTTTCCATTGATCCCAACACATCATGGATAGTGAGTCACCTCAAAAGAGTTAAGCCATATTTTCATTACAACCCCCACAATAATTATTATACTTTTACAGTCCACTTTGTGAGCCTTTTCCATTTCAGTTTTAAGGATTTGAAGGTTCTTACACTCTCCATAAAATCTCCAAGTTCTCAAGGCATCCTTATTCTTCCCATTGTCATCAAGAGGATGTTCTAATTTCTACAAAGGAGGATACCAAAATGTTGGATCCTTGAGGACAAAAGCTAGCACAGGTGCCATAAAAAGATTCCTTGAAGCTTCGCATGTTCTTTACATTATTTTAAAAAGATTTCAGTAGTAATTAGAAAACTTAAATTTGCCTAAGAAACTTGTAACAATTTGTTGCCTCTTGTTGCCTCTTCTTGGTTATTTTAAAAAGCAACAAGGTGAAGTGACACATCCTTATGACCAGCATCAAGAAGAACAACAGGAAGTGTATTTGGATCTTGGAAAAGATCAGGAAACAGAGGAACATCCAGTTGATGAGAATAAAGAGCAAGATAAAGAACAACCGGATGACTGAGATAAAGAGCTCGATGTGGAACATTATATGACATAGAACCAACAAGATGAACATCAAGTTGAACAATGAAAAAGTGGTATTAGTTGCACCTATATAGAGAAGTGGTTTAGAGGTTGGTTAGGGGAATTATTTAGGGTTTAGAGGTTTAGGGTTGCTCGCATTTAGGGGTTTAGGGTTTACAGTTTAAAGAGAGATAGAGAGAGGGGACTAAAAGAGTTTGGGAGAGATAGAGGAGACAGAGGGGAGAGATAGGGAGATAGAGAGTGAGAGGCATGTCCAAAGACATAGAGAGAGAGAGAGATTGAGAGGTAGAGGGATGTTAGAGATAGGGAGATAGAGGTTTAGGGTTGCTTGGGTCTAGGGGCATTATTTAGGGTTTAGGGTTTAGGGTCTTGGGGTTAGGGGTTAAGGTTTAGAGGTCTAGGGTTTAGGGTTTAGAGAGAGATAAAGGACCAATAGGGAGATATAGAGGAGTCCGAGGGGAGAGATAGGGAGATAAAGAGTGAGGGACATGGCAAGAGACAGTGAGAGAGATTGAGAGGTAGAGGGACAAAGGTGATAGGGAGATAGTGGTTTATGGTTACTTGGGTTTAGGGTTTAGGGGTTTGGGGTTTAGGGTTTCTCAGGTTTAGGGGTTAGGGTTTAGGGGCATTATAATTTAAGGTTTAGGATTTATTGTTTAGGGGTTAGGGGTTAGGTTTAGAGGTTTAGGGTTTTGGATTTAGGGTTTATAGAGAGAGAGGAATGATAGGGAGATATAGAGGAGTCTGAGGGGAGAGATAGGGAGAAAAAGAGTGAGGGACATGGCCAGAGACATAGGGAGAGAGATTGAGAGGTAGAGGGACAAAGGTGGTAGGGAAATAGGGGAGAGATAGGGAGATAGTGGTTTAGGGTTACTTGGGTTTAGGGTTTAGGGGTTTAGGGTTTCTCAGGTTTAGGGGTTAGGGGTTAGGGTTTAGGGGCATTATTTAGGGTTTAGGATTTAAATTGTTTAGGGGTTAGGGGTTACGTTTAGAGGTTTAGGGCTTTGGATTTAGGGTTTATAGAGAGAGAGGAATGATAGGGAGATAGAGAGAGGAGATCGAGGAGAGAGATAAGGAGATAGAGAGTGAGGCACATGGCCAGGGACATAGGGAGAGAGATCAAGAGAGGTAGAGGGATGATAGAGATAGGGAGATAGGGGAGAGATAGGGAGATATAGGTTTAGAGTTGATTGGATTTAGGGTGTACCTGGGTTTAGGGTTTCTTAGTTTTGTAGATAGCTAGATAGAAAGAGAGAGGAGACAGATAGGGAGAGATGGAGGTGACAAAGGGGAGAGATAAGGAGATAGAGAGTGAGCGAGATGTCCAGAGAAATAGGGAGAAGGATTGAGAGGTAGAGCTCGATGATAGAGATAGGGAGATAAGGGAGAGATAGGAGATAGGGTTTAGGGTTGCTCGCGTTTAGGGTTTAGGGTTTAGGGGTTCGGGGATAAGGTTTAGGGGCATTATTTAGGGTTTAGGGTTTATGGTTTAGGGGTTAAGGTTTAGAGGTTTAGGGTTTAGTGTTTAGAGAGAGAAGACAATTAGGGAGATATAGAGTGAGGGTCATGGCCAAAGCATAGGGAGAGAGATTGAGAGGTAGAGGAATGATAGTGATGGGGAGATAGTGAGATAGGGAGATAGAGAGATAGAGGTTTAGGGTTTCTTGGGTTTAGTGTTTAGGATTTAGGGGTTTATGGTTTCTCAAGTTTAGGGTTTAGGGGTTAGGAAATAAAGGTTAGGGGTTAGGGGTTAGGTTTAATCATGTGTTAATACAGGTTGTGGAGTGAGAAATGCGTGGTATGGGAGATCGGAAGACTAGTTTAAAGTTGGGCCGATGGATATATGTCACAACGAAAGGTTCAAAGGCTCGTCAAAAGTGGAGTGATCGGAGCATCAGTATAAGAATTTTTGAGTTGGTCGATAGTGTTTATCTTGCCGATAGGAAGAATGTATATGATTTGATGTTATTTGGAACTTTGAGAAGGTTTCTTAAAGCTGATTAAGCTTTAATCTATTTGAACTATGGGTTTTGATGGGTATTTCACCATGTTTTGAGAGCTTCCACTGTGTGCTCTGCATCAGACCAATAGGGAGATATAGAGGAGTCCGAGGGGAGAGATAGGGAGATAAAGAGTGAGGGACATGGCAAGAGACATAGAGAGAGAGATTGAGAGGTAGAGGGACAAAGGTGATAGGGAGATAGGGGAGAGATAGGGAGATAGTGGTTTATGGTTACTTGGTTTTAGGGTTTAGGGGTTTGGGGTTTACGGTTTAGGGGATTAGGGTTTCTCAGGTTTAGGGGTTAGGGGTTAGGGTTTAGGGGCATTATTTAGGGTTTAGGATTTAAATTGTTTAGGGGTTAGGTTTAGAGGTTTAGTGTTTTGGATTTAGAGTTTATAGAGTGACAGGAATGATAGGGAGATAGAGAGAGGAGACCAAGGAGAGAGATAAGGAGATAGAGAGTGAGGCACATGGCCAGGGACATAGGGAGAGAGATCAAGAGAGGTAGAGGGATGATAGAGATAGGGAGATAGGGGAGAGATAGGGAGATATAGGTTTAGAGTTGATTGGATTTAGGGTGTACCCGGGTTTAGGGTTTCTCAGTTTTGGAGATAGCTAGATAGAAAGAGAGAGGAGACAGATAGGGAGAGATAGAGGTGACAAAGGGGAGAGAGAAGGAGATAGAGAGTGAGCGAGAGAGACTGAGAGGTAGAGGGACAAAGGTGATAGGGAGATAGGGGAGGGATAGGGAGATAGTGGTTTATGGTTACTTGGGTTTAGGGTTTAGGGGTTTGGGGTTTACGATTTCTCAGGTTTAGGGGTTAGGGGTTAGGGTTTAGGGGCATTATAATTTAGGGTTTAGGATTTATTGTTTAGGGGTTAGGGGTTAGGTTTAGAGGTTTAGGGTTTTGGATTTAGGGTTTATAGAGAGAGAGGAATGATAGGGAGATATAGAGGAGTCTGAGGGGAGGGATAGGGAGATAGAGAGTGAGGGACATGGCTAGAGACATAGGGAGAGAGATTGAGAGGTAGAGGGACATAGGTGGTAGGGAGATAGGGGAGAGATAAGCAGATAGTGGTTTAGGGTTACTTGGGTTTAGGGTTTAGGGGTTTGGGGTTTAAGGTTTAGGGGTTTAGGGTTTCTCAGGTTTAGGGGTCAGGGGTTAGGGTTTAGGGGCATTATTCAGGGTTTAGGATTTAAATTGTTTAGGGGTTAGGGGTTAGGTTTAGAGGTTTAGGGTTTTGGATTTAGGGTTTATAGAGAGAGGAATTATAGGGAGATAGAGAGAGGAGACCGAGGAGAGAGATAAGGAGATAGAGAGTGAGGCACATGGCCAGGGACATAGGGAGAGAGATCAAGAGAGGTAGAGGGATGATAGAGATAGGGAGATAGGGGAGAGATAGGGAGATATAGGTTTAGAGTTGATTGGATTTAGGCTGTACCTGGGTTTAGGGTTTCTTAGTTTTGGAGATAGCTAGATAGAAAGAGAGAGGAGACAGATAGGGAGAGATAGAGGTGACAAAGGGGAGAGATAAGGAGATAGAGAGTGAGCGAGATGTCTAGAGAAATAGGGAGAAGGATTGAGAGGTAGAGCCCGATGATAGAGATAGGGAGATAAGGGAGAGATAGGAGATAGGGTTTAGGGTTGCTCGTGTTTAGGGTTTAGGGTTTAGGGGTTAGGGGTTAAGGTTTAGCGGCATTATTTAGGGTTTAGGGTTTAGGGTTTAGGGGTTAAGGTTTAGAGGTTTAGGGTTTAGTGTTTAGAGAGAGAGGACCAATAAACATTTTGAAGATGAATTGAAGACAAGTTTGAATGAAATTAATGTCAAGAAACTCTATTTTTGCAGATTTTACTATTTTCCTACGATTTCTTTGTTTAGTATAGCCCTGTATGGATGTGTTAGGGCCTAAGAGAAATTATAATTGAAAGCTAGTGGAATCTACTTTCTTGTGTTTTAGGTGCCAATAAGGCCAATAAGGACACTGGGGGCACATTATAAACATAAAAAACTTACATCTTGGGGGGAGGTGCCAATAAGGCCAATAAGGATACTATTTCAGTTGGGTGTGTGTGTATGCAAATCCCATTTATGGCCGAGAAGCTCTCTATTTACTATTATTCAACTCTCGTTGATAGGAGGTTGGCTCTACAACTATTGCAATTTGTGTATGAAACCTAGATGCCTACGAGATCATATATATATGTATGTATGTATGTAAATCCTATTTATGGTCAAGTAGCTCTCTATTTACTATCATTGAACTCTCATTGATAGGAGGTTGGCTCTCTGACTATTGCAATTCAATCCATTTGTAATGATGCCTCTATCATGTTGAGTTAGAGCCTATCTCTGCATCAAGTTAAAATCATGAATATGACAACACCATACAATCCTCATTGGCCTATTAAAATGCACAAAACAATCATACAAGATAGTCATTCATGAAATTACTATACAAAGAGGGTTTATAAGTTGCATTAGGGTTTGTATAAATGATATAATGGATTTATAAGGTTGTCAAACACCAAAATGGATGATTTATATGAGTTTTGGGACTCTCACAGTCCATGTACAACTTGCCCTTTATGATTGTTAAAAAGATACATATGGCTATCCAAAAACTGCCCTTTATGACTATCCTAAAACAACATCATGTATATGCTCATAAAAGCCATCAAACTCTGCGAATAAACTCGTCATTGGATAAGGAGTGGAAGGATAAAGTCACATTCCCAAAACCTCTTAAAATCACATGTCTCCCCTTATGAAAACTAGGGTCTTTGCCAATACATTGTTCTGTAAGACCAAAAACCTTGCTAGGTGCCATATTTTTTGTTTTGCTCATCGTGGGGTCGAACGGACTACGCCAACACGTCGGGGTGGGCGGGTAAATGCCAGTGAAGGTCTCGTTTCATGCGCCAAGCATCCCAGTCATTCTGAGCAAGAGGCTACCGGCAAAGTCCCTTAAGATCCCTGAGACCAAAAATGCGCCAAACTTTGACGGAGCAGTTCTCAGAATTTGTGATAGCTGGGAATGTTGTGTTTGGACCTACAAGTGCACGAGGGGTCTGTCGACAATAACCTCTCTCATTTTTGGTCAACTCCATTCCGTTTGACCGTGCCGAAATTAAACGCATTGTTGCAAAATGCTTCAATTTGATGCAGTGGAAAGGTGCTAGGTGTGACATTTTTCATTCTATAGCTCGTGGGGTCGAACGGACTATACCAACACATTGGGGCGGGTGAGTAAATGCTATTGAAGGTCTCATTTCGTGCGCCAAGCATCCCAGTCCTTCCGGGCAAGAGGCTACCGGCAAAGTCCCTTAAGATCCCTGAGACCAAAAATGCGCCAAACTTTGACGTAACGGTTCTCAGAATTTGTCATAGTTGGGAATGTTGTGTTTGGACCTACAGGTGCACGTGAGGTCCATCGATAATAACCTCTCATTTTTGGTCAACTCCATTCCGTTTGACCATGTCGAAATCAAACGCATTGTTGCAAAATGCTTGAATTTGATGCAATGGAAAGGTGCTAGGTGTGACATTTTTGATTCCATAGCTCGTGGGGTCAAATGGATTGCACCAACGCGTCGGGGTGGGCAGGTAAATGCCAATGGAGGTCTCGTTTTGTGTGCCAAGAGTCCCAGTCGTTCCGAGCAAGAGGCTACCGACAAAGTCCCTTAAGATCCCTGAGACCAAAAATGCGCCAAACTTTGACGGAGCAGTTCTCAGAATTCATGACAGCTGAGAATGTTGTGTTTGGACCTACAAGTGCACGTGGGGTCCATCGATAATAACCTGTCTCATTTTTGGTCAACTCCATTCCGTTTGACCATGCCAAAATCAAACGCATTGTTGCAAAATGCTTCAATTTGATGCAGTGGAAAGGTGCTAGGTGTGACATTTTTCATTCCATAGCTCATGGGGTCGAACGGACTATGCCAACACGTCGGGGTGGGCAGGTAAATGCCAATGGAGGTCTCGTTTCATGCGCCAACCGTCCCAGTCGTTCCGGGCAAGAGGCTACCAGCAAAGTCCCTTAAGATCCCTAAGACCAAAAATGAGCCAAACTTTGACGGAGCAGTTCTTGGAATTCATGATAGCTGGGAATGTTGTGTTTGGACCTATAGGTGCACGTGGGGTTTGTTGACAATAACCTCTCTCATTTTTGGTCAACTCCATTCTGTTTGACCATGCTGAAATAAAACGCATTGTTGCAAAATGCTTCAATTTGATGCAGTGGAAAGGTGCTAGGTGTGACATTTTTCATTCCATAGCTCATGGGGTCGAACGGACTACACCAATGTGTCGGGGTGGGCAGGTAAATGCTATTGGAGGTCTTATTCCATGCGCCAAGCGTCCCAGTCCTTCCGGGCAAGAGGCTACCGGCAAAGTCCCTTAAGATCCCTGAGACCAAAAATGCGCCAAACTTTGACAGAGCAGTTCTTAGAATTTGTGATAGCTGGGAATGTTGTATTTAGACCTACAGGTGCACGTGGGGTCTGTCGACAATAACCTCTCTCATTTTTGGTCAACTCCATTCTGTTTGATCGTGCCGAAATCAAACGCATTGTTGCAAAATGCTTCAATTTGATGCAGTGGATAGGTGCTAGGTGTGACATTTTTCATTCCATAGCTCATGGGGTCAAATGGACTGTGCCAACACGTCGGAGTGAGCGGGTAAATGCTAGTGGAGGTCTCGTTTCGTGCGCCAAGCTTCCCAGTCATTTCGAGCAAGAGGCTACCGACAAAGTCAAAAGTTGCTAGGATTGAAATTTTGCATTCCACAGGTCTTGGGGTCGAACGGATTATGCCAACACATCGGGGTGGGCGGGTAAATGCTAGGGGAGGTCTCATTTTGTGTGCAAAGCATCGCAGTCATTCCAAGCTATAAGCTACCGGTAAAGTCACGTTGCTGGTAGCTTACAGCTGAGAAGGACTGGGAGCCTTGGCACATAAAATGAGACCTCCCCTAGCATTTACTCGCCCACCCCGATGTGTTGGCACAATCTGTTTAGACCCAGGACCTGTAGAATGCAAAATTTCAATCCTAGCAACTTTTGACTTTGTCGGTAGCTTACAACTCAGAACGACTAGGACGCTTGGCGCACAAAACGAGACCTCCACTAGCATTTACCTGCCCACCCCGACTCGTTGGCGTAGTCCGTTCGACCCCACAAGCTATGGAATGAAAAATGTCACACCTAGCACCTTTCTGCTGCATCAAATTGAAGCATTTTGCAACAATGCATTTGATTTCGGCACGGTCAAATGGAATGGAGTTGACCAAAAATGAGAGAGGTTATTGTTGACAGACCTCACGTGCACCTATAGGTCCAAACACAACATTCCCAGCTATCACGAATTTTGAGAACTGCTCTATTAAAGTTTGGCGCATTTTTGGTCTCAGGGATCTTAAGGGACTTTGTCGGTAGCCTCTTGCCCAGAATGACTGGGACGCTTGGTGCATAAAACGAGACCTCCACTGGCATTTACCCGCCCACCCCGACGCGTTGGCACAGTCCGTTCAACTCCACCAGCTATGGAATGAAAAATGTCACACCTAGCACCTTTCCACTGCATCAAATTGAAGCATTTTGCAACAATGCGTTTGATTTCGGCACAGTCAAATAGAATGGAGTTGACCAAAAATGAGAGAGGTTATTATTGACAGACCCCACGTGCACCTGTAGGTCCAAACACAACATTCCCAGCTGTCACGAATTCTGAGAACTGCTCCGTCAAAGTTTGGCGCATTTTTGGTATCAGGGATCTTAAGGGACTTTGCCGGTAGCCTCTTGCCTAAAATGACTGGAACGCTTGGCGAACGAAACGAGACCTCCACTGGCATTTACCCACCCACCCCGACATGTTGGCACAGTCCGTTTGACCCCATGAGCTATGGAATGAACAATGTCACACCTACCACCTTTCCACTGCATCAAATTGAAGCATTTTGCAACAATGCGTTTGATTTCGGCACGGTCAAACGGAATGGAGTTGACCAAAAATGAGAGAGGTTATTGTCGATGGACCCCATGTGCACCTGTAGGTCCAAACACAACATTCTCAGTTATCACAAATTTTGAGAACTCCTCCGTCAAAGTTTGGCACATTTTTGGTCTCAGAGATCTTAAGGGACTTTGCCGGTAGCCTCTTGCCTGGAATGACTGGGATGCTTGGCGGACAAAACGAGACCTTCACTGGCATTTACCCGCCCACCCCGACGTGTTGGCACAGTCCGTTCGACCCCATGAGCTATGGAATGAAAAATGTCACACCTAGCACCTTTCCACTGCATCAAATTGAAGCATTTTGCAACAAAGCGTTTGATTTCGGCATGGTCAAACGGAATGGAGTTGACCAAAAATGAGAGAGGTTATTGTTGACAGACCCCACGTACACCTGTAGGTCCAAACACAACATTCCCAGCTATCACGAATTCTGAGAATTGCTCCGTCAAAGTTTGGCGCATTTTTGGTCTCAGGGATCTTAAGGGACTTTGCGGGTAGCCTCTTGCCTGAAATGACTGAGACGCTTGGCACACAAAACGAGACCTCTACTGGCATTTAACCGCCCACCCTGATGCGTTGGCGCAGTCCGTTCGACCCCACGATGAGAAAAACAAAAATATTATTCTAGTTGACACATTCTCAATCATTGACATGGATGTTATCTTAGTACCATTCCTTTAGGCACAATATGAGCTTCCAAGGGAAGGCGCAATTGTAAGGTTGGAGATAATGAAAAGTGCACCTCATTCACAATCATGTTTTACTTGTCTTCAATGATGATTCCTTGATTCAACTTAATCCTTTGATAATACATTTTAACCTCCTTGTCAAAGCGCACTTTCAAGGTTGCTTGAGCAAGAGCTAGCGCCTCAACATCTAGGCACACTTTTGGTGTTCTAGAAGCATGAACTAGCAACTCAAATAGTAAGGCACTCATTCTAGGTTGTTTGTTCAATAATTGGCGCCTTGTATTCTTTGGACATTCTTTCAACTTGTGGAGACAACCTCAACTTGCAAGATCAATTCATTATCAAGGTGCATATCCAAAGTCATAGAGATATGAAGTGGTGCCTCACTAATCTAGGTGCACGTTTGATGGTGTAGAGAGGTAGATGTGCGCCCAAGTCATCATTTGATACCTTCAATAACTATAAACTCCTTTGATGATGATTTTATCCTTCCAATTCAATATCTAGCCTTAGGTGCACATTTTAGGTTGATCAATCATAATCTAGCGCCCTAAGTACCAAGGTGCACTTTTAGGTTAGTTTGATCAAGGATTAGCGCCTTCACGTCTAGGCGCAAGTTTGGAGTTGAAATACATCAAAATAACAAGTTTCTTCATCACTTCATATTGTCACATGTTGTAAGCCATGTATGTGAAGATGTAAACACAGTATTGGTGACATGAGCAACACTACTACATATTCTTAAGTGTCGTAAATATGCATCTTCTTATTTAATCATGTGTTGTAAATGAAGGAATGCAATGATTGCAATATGTGCACAAAACGGAATTTTTGATAAGGATTGAAAGGAAATGTTAAGAAAATGCAATTGGTGGGTGTAAATCCAAAGTGTGGAAGCATAGACAAGGCATGTGAACAGTTTGGCATGACACCTCAAAGAGATGCTATCTCATGGAATGCAATGATTGCAGTATATACACAAAATGGATTTTTTGAAAAGGCTTTAGAATCTTTGAAGCAAATACAATTGGAACGTTTAAAACCAAATTCCATAACCTTTGCAAGCATTCTCCCTACTTGTGCCAAATTAGGATCTTATATATACATATATGCATAATGTCATGAAAATAATTTGTATAGTGTATATATCAAGCCATATAGGCATGTACAAATAAAACCATATGGGTATATACAACGATATACATCGATAACATACAAAAGTATGTTTACAAAGCCAAATAGGCATATGTAACAAAATGTCCCAAAATCAAATCTCCTATGGATTGCTATCAAATAATATATGGCTCTTGCTAGGCCATGAAGATGGTGAACCAGTCAATGACTCATCCTCTATCACTCATCGACTAGACCTCCTCGATAGAGATTTTTGAATTTCCACCTATTAATACAATCAAACAACGTGCACATTAATATAGAATTTAATATTCAAAATATATAACATGACATAAGTAATCAATCACTTACCGCTAATTGGTGATCCTTCTTGATCATTTGTTGTCTCTCTTCTTCTGTAGAGCTGGATGGGTAGGGGAGGTGACGTCCTGTGAGGAGCATGAACAAGCAAATTTAAGTAAATCCCAATTCTTTGCCAACGGACACTCTGCAACGTCCATATCGCTACTACAAAACAAATATCCGTTTTATTATGTACATTTGGATTCTAGACTAGGGATTCATTTTATTATTCTATAAACTTGTGAATTACCATCTAATTTGAATGTTTACACACTAATCCACCAAGGTATCAACTTAATAAAGCTATGGATATAAGCCATTATTTGATTTGAGTAATCTTACTTTGGACACATTTGTGAATAGGATGAACTAAATGCTGAATGTACTGCTCTAAGGCTTGGCATCTTTGCTCAGCTCTGATTCTACCTTCTGTCTCTTGTCTTATAATAGCTCGAGCATTATCAATTGAATCCTGAAGCTCTTCTTCTACTTGCATTCCAGTTAAAGGACCCAGATTGATTGTATTTAATGCATTTAATAAATTTTAAATTTAAAACAAACTCTTCATATGTACAGATAGGCACTTAAATTGGGGGACGAAGGCATGAATATGTGCCTTGTATCTAAGACATCTAGGCGCTGAAATCAAACTGTCTTGGTGGCAAAATGCACCTAGGTCTTTGGACTGATCTTTAACAATTTTATAGTTCTATCTCACATTCAACCCCTCAACTCAAGAAGTCTCCTTATTTCTATGCATTCACCCTATGACTTCAAGCTGCTTTGATGGTTATGTGCCAAGGGTCTTTGTCTTTCTTGTGAGATTCTAATACTTCCAAACACCTGCTAATAACTTCAAGAGTCTTATTATCCCTTAGGCGCTTATGTTGACTTCAAAGCAACTTACTTACCCTCAACTCAAGGCGCCATTTAAGATAGACTTAGACCCCATCTCACCTCAAGGCGCTACTTTGGAGATCACTCAGGAGTTTGAAAATTGTGCCTTGATCTTACATAGGTGTTCACTTCTTTTTTACATCCATGCTTCTTTAAAAGATTGATGAATTACTTCTTCAATGTTAAGCGCCCACCTTTTTTTTTGACATGCATTGAGGGGTTTTCTTCAAGGTGCCTACTTGAGTGTATCCATAGTTGAATGGGCGCCTAACACATTTTGAGTTATTTTAAGCATTATGATGATTTCAATCCAAGGTATGATGATCATACTACATCATTATCATGTCCCTTTTGTAAGGCGCTCATTAGAGAGCTTCAGGTATGTTATAGCGCCTTAATGCACTTAGCTCATTTCTTATTCCTCAAATGATTTTCTTTTCATGTCAAACCTTCATTCTCTCCTCCAAGATGTATTAAGATAACAATCCTCCAAACAAGGGAATGTCATGCTCATTGTATTAAGGGCGCCCAAACTCATTATATTCATCAATACCTTCCTTGGGTGGTATCAAGGTCACTCTTGGCATACTTGAGCGAAGCGAAGTGTTCATTCCAAATTGTATAGGAAGAATCCCAACATGTTCTCTTCAAGGCGCAAAAACTCATCTCTGGCCTTAAATTTGGTTATTTTGTTGGTTTAAATCAATTGGAAGTCTTCTATCATCCAAGTGCCTATGTTATGATGCCAATTGTCCCTTGGGCGCTAAAATTGAATTCCTACCTCACCATGTACTTCAAGGCGCAAAGTGGAGGTCACTCCGGAGGAAATTGGCGCCCATTTAACAAATTCGTTTTAGGTGCTAAAAATGAGTAGTTTAGATGCAAAAATGTGTCTTACCTCTTTCTTTCTAATTTTGTCATCTTGTTCCTCCTTACTCAGTGAATGAGTGTATAGAGGACTTCTTGATCAATAGCCCTTTAATATTAGGCGCCCACCTTAGATTTGTTTACAACGAATTTACCATAGGTGCCAAATTAGGTGAAGGCTTATACATTGGGCGCTAAGGATGGTAGGCGCTAAGGATGGAGCTTCAAGTACCAATAGGCGCTATATCTTCAACTTATAACAAATACCATCTCACCTAAGGCACACTTCCCTCATTTTTGGATTGATGTCTCCAGGGCGCTTATGAAGTTCCCTTCAAATACTTTTCATCCATTATCACTCAGAGGATCCTTCACAGTGCTTGGTCAAGGCGCCAACTTGGAGTGCTCTGAATAGGACATGCCACTCAACATAAATAGGTGTGAAATGGCGCCTTGACTTGCATAGTTTCTTACTCCACAATTTTGTCCCTAACATTATTGACCAACTTGTTTCATGCCTACTTGATGTTGGACGCTTTACTTGGGACATGCTAGATTTCCACATTTTGTATTCTCATCACCTAGGCGCCAGCATTAGATGGAAGGGTCAAGAAAATGCGCCTTACATGTTTGAATGAAGGGTGCCTAACACATTTTGTTCTTTTCCTTATTCAATTTTCATTTCTTGAGGTCCTTAATCAGCTTTCCAATCAAGGTGCAATTTGATGCTTAAAGTGATTAACATTCTTTCTACAACATAGATCATCCTTCTTATGGCACCATCAAAACTATATGGATGAGACTTAACTCTAACTCGAGCGCCCCCTAAAGACTTGTGAGTCTAGGTGCCAATTTGAGTTTGATTTGATGACTAAGGGCGCCAAATTCACTGATCAAGGTACACCACTTCCTAGGCGCTCATTCTATGCTAAGAATATCATCCTCCACTCCATACACCTCTTAGGCGCTACTTTGGATGATTTCAATCCCTTCCACAAGGCAATCTTCTTTCACAGGGCACTATATTCTAGGGTTTAAAACATCCAATCTATGTTTAAGGCGCAAATTTGGGATCTAACAGATGATAGAATATGCCTTGATTCCTTTTGATGCTTTTCAAACATTTCCAAGCTTATTGTTAGGCACAAAAGGGGACCTCTGAACATTTGTTATGTCCTCCGTTAAGCTAGGCACCCTTTGGTGATTCTATGAGTGCAAAACAACGCCTAACACTACTGAGCCATTTGCTCGCAAAACTTTCCTAGTTCAAGTCATTCAAAGGTCAAAGCATTCATTCCTAGCAGAGGGCCATTTGAAAAAACATCATCCAGATCCCAATGCAAAGCATTGGAATTCAAAAAAAGGGGGGTCCCTATTCCTAATGGGGTGATGTGTGATTTGGCCACAACACGTACTTGATAAGAGCCCATACTTTTTACAAGGAGCCACCAATTTTTAACTAAATATTCCATTAGAAATGGATAAAAAAATGTTCCCCCAAATGAGGAAACTAGATTGTTAATTAGAATTCTATGTGTAATGTGAAATGAAACAATAGATACACCTATAAATGACCAACTAACTTTAACTTCTCGTATTATTGCCTCGATGTTTCAAATATGTTGCTTCTCTTCATCCAAAACCAATGGTACAAAATTTTTCATGGATCAAGGAAACGGATATCCGTTTTGAGAATGGATATCCGTTTTGAGTTGCTTTTACCAAAGCAAAACGAATATCTGTCTTGCTTTGGTACAAAGCAAGACGGATATCCATTTTGGTTGTTGACTTTTTATGGATTCTAACGTGTTTTCATGTTTCAGTCTCTTCTTCGAACTTCACCCTTCGTGCTGACGACTTTTTTTAACGCAAAATTGATAAAACAAAAAGGGTTTATAGAAAAAATTGTTAGCTTTCTAAAAATATAAGATTTGTTTGGTTATCATTTTATTAAATAATTATTAATAATTTTCTATATACCGTGTGTCTGAAATCCTGATGGACACACTGATTGAAAAACATCCATAACTTTCAAACCATTTCACCTTTTTGAGATCCGAAACCTGCGTCACACTCTATGCTTTTCTGGCTAGGTTAAAAAAAAATTTTGAATTTCGATTTTTTTTAATCGAGTTAGGTTGGCTGGAAAATTACTTTTTATTTTTTAAAAAAGTCACAGTAAAAAAATCATAACTAATTATTTTATTGGAAAAAAATTTCAAATAAATATGCGTCACATCCGGACATGAGTCCTCTACTTATTTTGAAAGTTTCAAAAAAATATATATATTTTTACTCATAGTTAGGTTGGCTGGACAGACACCCACTTTTTATTTTTTTCTGAAAAATTTAATAGCTGTTCTTTAAAATATTCAATTTTCACTAAGTAAATTTAGTTTTTTTTTTTTAAAATAGCAGCCTATAAACTAGATTCAATTCTCTACAAATTTTGTTCTTACATCTTTTTCAAATTGTGTAGATAATCCATTCAAATTTTCACATGAACTTGATAAATTCTAATTTTCTGTATTTTCATTGCCACTTAGAGGTATAGTTTGGCCCATCATGATCCTGCACATACCCCTATCTCACGTGTTGGATTGGAGTGCTCTTCAAGTAGAGGCAGACAGACAGACAGCTGGCGTTGGAGCCAATTCGCATATTGGCTCGTCGAATGCTGGCCCTTCGAGGTCGAGAGCTGGACCAGATTAGAGTCCAGTGGGACCTATATGATGAAGTCACTGCAACATGGGAAGATGCAGCAAGACTGAAGACCCTTTATCATCACCTCTTTGACGACTTCCAGGAGGAAGTACAGTCTTAGGGGGAGAGGATGTGAGGACTACCCTTTTTACTTCTATTCTTGTGACTATTTACATTACTGTTACTGATTCTTTATATTTGTGGGATAGTAGTTCCCGGATTTTTCAAACTATTAAACTTTATTATGATAACAGAAAAACTAATTGGGTGATGTTTGGATAACATTTACATTTCAGAAAAGTTAATTAGGTGATGATGGAAAGAAAATTGTAATATGATTTCATTTATGCTATTTAGAACTATGTCATGGTAATGCATGTTTTAAGTTGCTTCGGCTATGATGATTATATGTGAAACTGATCTTGTAATTGAGTGTGCAGGATTTACTAATCAAACCACAGATTTCAGAGATCATCCCGCACCTTTTTGTTGTTATTCCTTGTTAAGCCAATCTGGTTCCACAAGGAACCAAGATCACTCTGTGTTTGATGTGGTGTTGTAATGTGGTCTTTCATAAGGTCGAATGGGTTTGGTTTACCCTCTTGTAACACTGAATTATGATTTGTGTTGTAAAAGATTGAATTTGAATTTCTTTCTTTTATTTAAATTTTTGAGGCCTTTTCTTGTATTTTAACATGACCCTGGGTGTCCTGAATAGGTTAAAATTGACCCTGGGTTATACCCCATGGGTCCAGGGTCCCATTTGGCATGGGTAACCCTTGGGTAACCTCCATATGGTCATCTTAACTTCACCCAAAAGTTAAGTGACGAAAATTGGAGGTATGGAGGGGATAGGATGGGTTGTACCAACACCCAAACCCATCTCTCTTCAATCCCCAAGGTAAGAGATGACTACAAACCCATCCATTATAGAGGAATTGACTTGAAGTCACCCTCACCATTAGTGAGATTCCCCATGAGTTGTGTGGTCATCCATGTGTAAGAGAAATGACATGAGATAAGGGATAAGGAGGACTTTAGGGATGGGTGAGTGACATAAGCCAACACTCATCCCTTGAGACATAATAGTAGTTTGGGGAAGAGTGAGGAGGTGAGAAGTGTCACCTCCCCATTCCTCTAAACTCTTAGAGTTTTGGGTTATTTGAATCCCATTTTGGGATGGGGAGGGAGTTAGTTGAATTTTGGAGAGTTTTATTTTCATTATTTTTTTACCAAGAAAATTTGCTTTAGAGAGGAAAAGGGAGAGGGAGTTTGGTGGCTTAGGTTGGAGAAGATCTCAGTGGAGCTCTACAACAGCTTCATCCTTGAAGGGCTTTGTAAGGTTGGTTTGTTATTACCTTTCTCTCGTATATCTGATTGTTGCATGAAAAGTGTGGGAAAGTTGTTTATTTGCTTGTGTTTTAGATTTTGTGTTGTGGGAAATGTTGTCGGGTTGTTGACAGAGCTTCTCCCACTTGGGAGAAATGCTCATCAAGTGTGGGGTAGGGGGGTGTGATCCTCCTCGGGTGTATACCGGGTTCTTTTGGGATGTTGAAAGCCTTGAGGGTATGTGTGGGTGACTTGTTCTTTGGCTTGAGAGTCAAAATACGGTCTCCTTGGATAATTTTTGTGATCAGATCTGGCTTGAGGCCAAGAGAAATTATGTTGGTTATATTATCTGTAAGGGTGACACTCTGGAGTCGAGTGTGTCCACTCTCCTACCCCTTGTGAAGCTCACTGTAGTTGAGTTTTCGTGTTGTGTAATTTACCCACGGGTGTTTGTGTGTTTTGGGTTTGTTGTTGTTCCCTGTTGTGAAGTGGATTGCTTGAGTTACCCAGGTATGAGTATGATCTCCCTAGCTCAAGGGTGACCCTCTTGCGGGTCTACGGTAGGGAGGAGAGCTAGATGAGTGGTGTTTTCTTCTTGTTTTTTGATATGCAGGTTTCCTCTTGAAGCTTATGGATGGAATTGGAGGAGTTATGTATTTAGGGAGAATGTATTTCATCCTTGCTATAAGGAGAGTTTGGTTCATTGAGCTTCTTCCTGTTTAAGTTCATTATGGAGGGATTTTCTCCCTCTGTAGTTGTAAGAATTATTATCTGGGGAAAGAGAGAAATTTTTCCCTTCAGTATTGTTGTTGTGTATGATTTTTCAATTATATTATACCTGGTGAAGCTAAGTATTAAGAAATGAAACTTGTATTGATTTAGACAAATGAACAAATTTATCTCTAGTATTGAAATTTGTTATTGATTTAGATCAAAAATGATAAATTTTATTTATAGTTTTGTTCGGAAGGAAAGAATGAATTTTAGTTAGTTAGCCTTGTTATATATTGTAATTTGTTTTTTTTATATTTGGAAATAAATATATATAAAGAAGTAAATATATTAGCATAAAAATGTGGTGTGGTATAGTCATAAACTTTCTATGTGAGCCAAAGAAATTTGAACTGTATATGATTTTATATTAAATTGAATTTAACAAGTTATAAGGGAAAATTGAGTTTTACTAAATCTCTGGTTTAACACTATATGTATCAAGTCAAAATTCAGAAGATTGCATACTAAGGAAATTGTGGATGGCAGTAAAAAAGAGTTATATTTCATTTTCTGCATTTAAAAATTTCCAACTTTTAATTGAACGGTGATTGTAAATGGCATTTAGATAGAATTATAATTGTTCTCTGTATTTGAAATGTTCAATTATTATATGAAAATGTGATTGCAAGATAAATTAGCTTTATTTGTTTTCATTTCTCTGTATTTATAAAGTTATCTGTGAAAGAAATATATTAATAAGATTGTGGATGACAGTTAAATAGAATTCTATTTAAAAGCTTTAATTATTTAATTCTCTGTATTTTTTTTATTTTTCTCTGTGATAGGAATATGTCAGAGGGTAATTGTGGGAGATATATATATATAATTATAATTGGAGATGTTATTAAAATCGAATAAAGAAATTCTCAGTAAAAGAAATAAATTAAAAAGAAACAAAAAAAAATGTATTTGCAGTGATCGTTGTTTATACACAGCACATACAAATGGTGGAGTGGTGGTGGGAAGGGTTTAAACCTTCCCACCACCATCGTCTAGTTTTTTTTGTTTGGGTGTGGGGAGGGGCGGAGCCCCCACCCACACCCCACGTAGTGGGATGTGGGTGGGGGCTCCGCCCCTCCCCACACCCCCACATGAATACAGCGCTGCAAACTCCATTCAACCCCACACCCCCGCCAATGAACCAACTCCCGCGGCGGTTGTGACCACTGCTCCGGCCTTCCCCCTTCGCGGCCACCACAGTGCCGCCCAAACCCTGTCTCGTCCGCCGCTCCTGGTGCGGCTTCCACACCTTCGCCACGCTCTGCCTCCCGCGCGGCCGTTGACCCCACAAGCCACCTCTGCCACTCACGGCGGCCACCACCACTCGCCTCCCTGGTTCGACTTCACCACCCCAGCGACCACTGCCATGGTTCGCTCCATCCAAGCGTCGCCTCCTTCGCCTCTGAAAAACAAACAAAAAGTTAGGGCACATTTGGAAAGGTCTAGTGATATTAGGGCTTCAGCCCTTCAATGAAAATAGATTTGTATGGGATTTATAAAGGATGACTTAATATTTTAAAAAATAATAATAATAAATATATATATATATATATATATATTTATATAAATAAAATAATAACAATAGTAATAATAACAATACAATAAATATAATTGTATATATAAACCTATAAGTATATTTATATATATAGAAACATACATTTATTATTTATTTGATATAAATTTATCAGAGAGCCGTTTTCCTTACAACAAAAAAAAAGATATAATTGAAATTTATAGAGAGCATAAGTAAATATAATTTAATATTTCAGGAAGAGTTTCTCAGAAGTTTCTACAATCAACACAACTTATTAATCAGGAAAATGAAGAGGAAATTATGTTCCTTCCACTTATAAAGGACACTGGAAATAAACGTAAAGAAGTCATCACAGGCATTCCATGTGTGGCCATTTTAAACTTAATTGTAGTTAGTAAGCGTCCAATTGAGAAAATAAAAGAGAGAGATGGAAGAAGAAAAACTAACATTGGAAAACATAGAAGAGAAAATGCGTGGCATTTCCAAACTGATATAAGAGAACTAAGTAGATTTACCCTTCCGATAATCCTACTTAGGAACAAGATTAATTCTCAATCACTACAAACGTAGAGGTGAGTCCTAGATCAGAGAAAACTAGGAGACTGAGTCCAGCGAAGTAGTAAACCAGTTATTTGATCTGGTGCATCCGGAAGTTAGGAATAATGTTAAAAAATATATATACAGTGATAACTCTGATTGATGAAGAACATGAAGAAAGGACAGGATAAACATAAAGAAAACATAGAAATCAAAAGAGAGAGACCGAAATATAAACAAACTAAATTTCAAAGAAATAGTTAAGGTGAACACGATAGAAATACAATCAAAATTAAGATCCAGAGAAAAGGAAGAGAGGGCAAACGAACGGCCTTGTTGAGAATGCTAAGTTCGAAGGAGGAGCATATTTCAGGAAATGAGAAAGGAGACAGACAATCGTGCTTTGTTGAAAAATGACCCAATAGGGAGATCAAGTGTAAGTTCATTATGAACAAGGCATCATGGGAAGTTGTTAATCTATCAGGGAACCCCGTAAGAAGTATAGTGTTGTATAATTCCCACTTACGTCATGAGGCGTTATGCTGCCGAAATCTGTCGAGATTTAGGGTTGGGAACCTTGAAATTACAAACCTTGTAGCGACGTAACTGCGTCGTGGAGACCCCCTTGTTGGACTGTGTGCATCTGGATGAACGCAATTGTACCTTGTACCCCGCTGACAACTGTAGTGTTTCCGCCTCGAGCGTACACCACCGAGCATGCTTACGCATGCGAGGGGGTTTCTAGGGAAGCATGGGAAATTTTTTGATATTTCGTGTCATGACCACATGACAGATGTGGACATGACACGTGTGATGCGTGTTGTGACCGCATGGAAAATGTGGGCATGACAGTCTACACACCTCCATCAGCACGAAACGATCAAACACATATCTAGGTAACTTAACAAGTTCACCGTCAAATCCTCCAACTCTGATGTAAGTGAACTCGGAGAATTGAATGAAGAAGCTACCATAGATGCTAATCAGTTGCATTGCTTCACTGGACATTCTTTTACCTAGATTACCTGCCAGTTCATAGGTCATTTTCCCAGTGAAGACATTATTAACCCTTTTATAATTTTCATAGCAATTCCTTCTCTGTAACTGTGAATAATATTCATAAATCTTACTTTTCTCAGCTAAGGGTGCATGAGGTAAGTCAAACCATTCTCTTGTAGATGCTAGACAATAGAACAGGTACGAAGACATATAAAAAATCTCTGTCACCCAGACAATTGCTCAAACCCTGATGTAGACAATCAGCCACTATTTCGGCCCAATCTAAATATTGTTCCCCTTGAAGGATAACTTGTATGAAAAAGTACATCCAATCCTCTCAATAATATGCATGCTGACTGCCCTTCAATCTGTGTAACAATACCACAATATCCCTCACTTCTTTAATCAAATGATCCCTAGTAAGTGGCCTGGGCAACCTTGAACCACCCTTCTGAAATTTCAGCAGCCAGTTTCTCACTATTACACTTTTGTAAGTTGATTTCTTCTCTGAGAAATGCCCATAGGAGGAAGTAATATCAAGGCTGGAATACGCCTCTTTAGGCGGTATCTTCATCACAGACATGAGGGTTTGTCTGTTGACATGAAATAACATGTCGCCGTTTGTGTTTCTGATGCATTTGTTGTGGGGTTCATACCTATTCATACACTCCTGAACCAATTCCGGGCACAGTATAGCCTGAGGAAAAGCTGCAGCTTCAACTAAACCGCTGTCTACAATTTTCTTCATCGTAGGGGTTTGAACAGGGTTTCTAGTTCTTTCTCTAAATTCTTCTAAATCGTATTGTACCAGCGCAGTATCTCCAAATTCAGAGTGAGAATAGGTAAGACCAGGACCATGTTCATTCCCCAAACATGTAGATTTTAAAGCCATACTTGGAGGATTACAATGAAAAACACTTCAAATTTTGAAAATAATGACAGAGACTCAAGAGATTCTTCTTTCCAGCTAAGAAATAGGAATAGCACGTGGGATAAATAGAACTCACCTTCAAGATATCTGAATTCACTGTGAAATTTGAGTAATAAGAACTTTATACTTCCTGTGTTATTCTCCTTCGCGTTGCACAGTTTGTTTACTTGCTGAATCCGGCTTGTTCTTAGTTAACAATGGTATTAACCAGATTGAATAATTATCACTCGGAGCAATACGTGCTAGAAATATTTGAAAAGACATGAATTCTGACCTCTCCATTAATAGCAAGTATTATTCACGCGCCATCATGATGGTATAATGATTATCCGTAACCTCTGCCAAATTAGAACTCTCGGTTTCATAATGAGTCTCTGACATATTTTCCTCCAACTTTCCTGCTAAATTTGACTCAGAAAGCCATGGGAATAAATAAGACCAACATCACCAAAACTTTGAACTATTAAACCATTGAACCTTTAGGGCATGGTTCAATATGGTGGTTCAACCATACCAATTGGATCATATAGATGAGCAAAGGGTTCACTTACGGAAATATGGAACTTAAGCTCATGAACCGTTGAACTTGTTAAGATATGGTTCAATACGAAGGTTCAAAGACGCAAGGGTTACTTAGGCCAACAGAAAGTTACGTGGATTTGTAAAAGGGGTTCGAACTATAGGACAGTGAACCGTTGAACCTTGAACCATTGAACTTCGCTATAGAGTACGAGCGGATGGTTCAACGATACATCATTTACACAAGGTAACTACATAACATGACTTGTTAAAAGACAATGAACGTTGAACCTTGAACTGAAGAACCATTGAACTATTGAGAAAAGGGTTCAAGTTCAAACCGAAAGTTCAAACCATTTGAACTTTGAACTTTGAGAATGATTTGGTTTCAAAGGTTCAAACCTTAAGTAACCTTGCCTACAAAGATGATAAACGGGTAAAATTTGAAGGATCAAGAGTCGATTTAAGAAACAAAGGTATGACCCAAAATACAGCACAGCAAACCGGCTCTTGTTCAGGAAATATTATCAATAAATAAATAAGGGCGACTCAAAAGGTAACACCTGGTAAATTAGGTTGCTTATGCAGGATTATCTACCAATGCTTGGTGTTGTTTACTGGGTTTAAGATCGAAATTGATCTCAGAGTTAAAAGTTATTTGTCTCCATAAATCTCGGTTGGACATTTTCTCTTCCTACAGGTTTGTTGGTCGGCCGCTTATAAAGAGGCAAGGGAGGTCATAGTTTAATTAACATAAGGTAAGTAGACTCTGTTAGGATTAATGCTCTTGCTTGATATTATATTATACTTATATTTTTTTTTGTAAATAATTCAACTTAGATTCACAATTTTATTCCTCGAGATCGAATTTATATTTAAAAACATATTCGCCCTTATAAATTTAATTGTTGTTATAGATGTTGAAAAGGAAATTTTAACCCCTATTTAAATTTGCTCAAAAATGGCTTCCTTTCTACATATTAGCAACAATTAAAATATATACAATTATCCAATTAATACAAAGAAGAATTTATCAAATATATGTATTTATTATTCAAGTGAAATTATCAATTTATAAGCATCAACATATATATATATATATAGTGTTTATCCACTTATAGCAAACAATCTTATAAATAAGTCTATGTATTTGTGTTCTTAATTGTTTATATATATATATTTCATTTATATATACATATAACAATTCATTTGTTGGATTATTTTATATACAAATATATATAAAAAGGGGCATTTGTTAAAACTAAATATGATATACTTCTCTCTATTTATCATTTGGTGGAGATAACATCCGAACACAATGTATGCCCCAAAAGAAAAACCTAATTTTATCTTGTTGCTTTAGGTTCAAATGCAGGTGGGGACGGGCGACAATGGCGGCGGCCATGGAGGAAGCCATGAAAGGGTGGTGCAGGGTCACAGTGGTGGCGATGGGGAATGGGTTCAATGGCCGTAGAGGTGAGGACGGCGATGGCGAGGTCAAGTTTCAGGACTGCGGTGGGGAAGCGTGATGAACGGAGGCGGCGCAGCCGGTGTGGGGTTTCCAGTTCTGGGGTCAGCGTAACTACTGTGGTCGAAGGGAGAGTAGAGTGGGGGGGTCAGCTGCGGATGGAGCATCGCTGCGGAGGCCGCAGTGGCCATTACTGCCAGTATTGGGGTAAGGGGTGTGGGTGGAGGCGAAGCCTCCTCTCCACACCCTTTTCACTGAATAATGATGCTGTGGGGCGGCGCCGCTCCCCCCCATAGCCCCTATGTTTTATATTTTTTTTTTTATATATAAATGTTATCTTTTTTTTATTTATTTATTATTATTTTTTTTTAAAGAAATACAACAAAAGAATAACAATAACCCATACCCAAAGACTTCACAGTATATATTTTTTTAAAATTTATTTTTATTTATTTCACAACAAACCCTAACTCGGTTCAGCATATAAACAAAATTATGCATGCTATTTTATTTTGTTCCTCCCTTTTTTTTTTCTTTTACGCTATATGTATTTATTCACGAAGAACTGTGTACATACACTGTCGACAAATAAACAACAAATCTGTATTTCACAACTTTGTTCCTTATGTAAGTAGATATAGATGTATATTTTTGTGTTCTGTAAAAATATTCAGTGGCAAGAATAATAGAAGACAGCAATGAACCTCTTTTTTTTATACAACAACCAACATGTTTATGAGTTTATAAAGGAAAAATGCATATTGTTTATACTCCATAGCCTCCCCTTTTTTTTTCTATACATTTGAACTAAACAGAATACTACATTTTCTTTTCTGCATAGTAAATGAACAACTTGGTAATAAATCCCTTTATTTTCTCTTGGACATTCAATGATAGACTATAAGTGATTGTTTAGAGCACATCAAACTATACAAAAATGCATCTAATTTTCCTTGACAGCATTTAATGTAGTAATACTATCTATTCCCATTTTATTTTCTTTCAACCACAACTAAAGCCATGGAAATTGTTTCAACATCAACAGAAAGCAAAGCTCAAATTTTCTCTTCCCTTCATTCACAACAGAATCCAAACAGCAACAAGACAGCTCTAGCATTTTTTTTTTTTACTAATAACAGAAAATACAAATAAAACAAAACTTCCATTCTTTTTCAAATTAACTCACACAATAAGAAGATAAGCAGTTTTTTTTTTTTTAAAAATATATGTCAGAATAACTCCCTTGCATTGCTTTTTGAAAGGACAGTAACAGGAAATATGTTTATTTCTATTTTCACCCCCATATCACAAAACACATACATATTTTGTGGACAATAACATTTACAAAACCAAATCAACACATATTTCTCATACAACATTCTTAAATCAGCAAAATGTTTACATTACATAATCAATCACAGCGAACTTCATGGCATGGTTAACCAACAACTTCCGCCAAATTAGAATGCAATGAGGCCACAATGGCCATGGGTGCAACAGCCATAATAACTCTACAAGGTCACACAAGGATGGACTCTCATCCTCCTTTTCTTCTTCACTCAAACCTACAACTACACACAGCAATGAAGCAACAAAAAGACCAGCCACTAAGAAAGGAAAGCTCTCCTCCCTACCGTAGACCCGCAAGAGGGTCACCCCCGAGCTAGGGAGGTAGGGGTTTCACACAGGGTATCATTCCACAACAAAAGCACTCAAGTTAACACAAAACAGAACAACTCCCATAGGATTAACACAATACTCAACTCATAAAAATGAGTTTGGTGAGGGTAGGGGATAGACCTCTCAACTTAAAAGGGCTCCCAAAAGTAAAGAAACATTTCAACATCTGGCCTCTAGCCAAAATCCCAGAACACCACAATCCATAAGAATCACAAACCAAAATGCATGGCACTCTTGCCATTCAGGTATCTCCTCCTCAAATGATGATAAGCCCTCAAGGCATAAACTCATAAACACATACTGTGGGAGAGCCCCCAAGGATTGTTCCTCTCCCCTACCCATACAAGTTGAGCATTTCCTCCATTGGAAGTGCTCTCACCATGACACCCACCCCAACATCAAAAGCAAAACAACACAATGCAAACAATCTTACAATCAAAAATCAAACATGGAACATCATTTAAGCAAAGCAAGAAGCAAGTTAAGAGCCTACCTTCAAGGTCTTGACAATGGAAGAAGAATTAGTGAAGAGCTCCAAGCCTTCCCAAGCCTTCCAACTTTCAGAAAATTCTCCCACCTTCTCTAACTCCTCCAAACTAGTAAGTAAATCCAAATTTGCAAGAAGTCTCTAAAAATGCAAGAAAAAAGAATAGAAGAGAAGAACCCCCACTCCTCTATAAGAGGAGCTATTATAGGCCATGAGGGAATGAGAAGGTGACATTTGTCACCATCTCCTCCCTCCTCCAAAACCACTTGTAAGAGTGAGAAGGTAAGAGGATGACAAATGTCCTCCTCTCACTCCACCTCCATCTCCACCTCATCCACTTGTGCTTCCACACAAGTGAGAGGGGGAACAAGTGGTGAGTTGGATTCCCACTCACACCTCAAGAAGACAATGGCCTTGAGTGGTGCCCCCACTCACTTGGGAGTTTGGGAGGACTCTTGGAGACCTCCCTAGTCTTCCTTGGGAATGCTTCCCAAAACATAGGGATGGAAGATGGGTTCTTCCCAAGGCAAGGCCCATCCCTCATCTTCCCTCTTTCCAAATTCGTCACTTTGACTCAACCATGGTCTAGGGTGACCTAAGGTGAGTCAAAACTAGGGTTAGGTGGTCCAAGTTGATCCTAGACTCATGGTTGACCACCTAGGGTAACTTTTGGGACCCTAGGGTTCATGAAAGGGGTCAAAAATCCACATATAAATGGCCCAAAAAAATTAATAAAAATACCAAGTGGCATAAATCAAATAAAGTATTACAACACCTAATATTAATCAAAAATAGGAAAAAAAAAGGGTACTAAGGCTAAAATTAATTAAAATTAAATTGAGCACAATAAATCATCATTCAATTACACACGTGATCCTTATCCCTCTTCGGAACGGATCGGCTTAACACAGAATAACATGGTGTGAATCCTACCTCCGATTTCCCGTGGCTAGGGAAGTGAAACCTGCACATCTCGACCAAGTGTCAGTTCTATCATGAAAAGTGATAGCCGAAGCAACTGAAATTAACTTCACAAAATTGAAATAAACATCACTGCATAACTCCAAATCAAACTGCATTATCAAATCATATGTCAATTAATCTATACATAAACAACTAGAATCTCATAGCAAAATAACATCTAATATAGATGTCCCATACATCGAACCACAACACATCATCCAATATGACTGAATCAAATCACATATATCAAATCAGTGAGATACAACATCAAGTCTGCATAATGAAACATAGCCACTACTGAATAGCAGAATGATCAAAATATGGGAGGTAAAATAGTCGGCCTCACACTTGACATCCATCTGATAAACCTTGAAGTTCTTATGAGCAACAAGGGCAAGAAACATCTCGATTGCCTCCATCCTGGCTACCGAAACAAAAGTCTCCTCAAAATTAATACCTTCAACTTGTGAATAACCCTTATACACCAATATTGATTTGTTCCTCACAACTTCACCATCTTCATTCAGTTTGTTCTGAAACACCCACTTTGTTCCTATAACATTCTTATTGGCTAGTCTAGGAACCAATTCCCATGTCTAAATTTTATCTGTCTGATTTAATTCTTCTTCCATTGCTTTCAACCATCCATCATCTTTGCTAGCATCAGCAAAGGTTTTGGGCTCTGCCTTTTATACTAAACACAAGTTCACTTTCTCATTTGTTTTTGCAAGCCTTCCCCTGGTCTACACATTTTCATTCTTATCCCCAATGATCTGATTTGTTGAATGATTCTTCTGAGCATACTTTGCTGGAGTCTTAGGGATCTACTCTGATTCTTGTTCCTTTTCTTCCTTCTCCTCTTCTTTTTCTTCTTCAATGCAGGGAAATATATTAGATCTGAAGTCCTCTGGTTCTTGTGATATCTGATACAAGTCTTCATCTACCTTCACATTTATACTTTTAATCATCTTTCCCAATCTCATGTTGTAGCTTCTATAGGCCTTGCTTCTGTTTGAGTAACCAAGAAAGATCCCTTCATCACACCTTGCATCAAACTTCCCAAGGTCTTCTTCATCTCTCCTGATGTAGCATTTGTTGTTGGAAAGATCTTAAAATATCTAACAGTGGGAGGTCTTCCATACCATAGCTCATAAGGGATCTTAGTTCTATTGACCCTCAATTGTACTATGTTGAGCAGATAGACAACAGTGTGAACAACTTCCTTCCAATACATATCAGGCAGATCGGCATATTTCATCATTGCGCTAGCCATCTCTTGTATAGTCCTATTCTTCCTCTCCAGTACCCCATTCTACTAAGGGGTCCTAGGAGCAGATAGATGTCTTCTAATACCATGATCTTCACAAAACTTTTCAAATTCATTTGAAGTAAATTCACCTCCTCTATCAGACCTTAAGAATTTGATCTTAACATTCATTTCATTCTCAACTATTGCTTTGAAAACCTTAAACTTATCAAAGGCTTTTGATTTTTCTCTTAAGAAAGTAACCCAAGTCATTCTAGAGTAATCATCAATAAGCAACATGAAATGCCTTTCACCTTGTTGACTCTTTGTTCTTGTAGGGCCACATAGGTTAGTGTGAATCAGCTCCAAAGGCATTGTAGAAGAATACCCATTTCTCTTGAAATTTATCTTTGTTTGCTTTTCCATTTGACATTCCTTGCATAATGTGTTTGTGGGCTTGGTTATCTCAGGCATATCTCTCGCCACATGAATAGAGCTGATCTTTACCATATTATCAAAGTTGATGTGTCCCATTCACTTATGCCACATCCAACACTCAGTAGATTGAGCCAATAAACAGGTTCTTTCATTTACCTCCTTTGGATGATAGATATCTCCATATGTCTTGATACCTTTTGCAACTAATTTTTTCAGACCCTGCCTTCCTGATTTCACAAGATTTGGCATGAAAGGCAAGATTGTATCCTTTACTACACATCTGACTGGCACTGAAAAGATTGTGCTTTAGCCCTTTGACATAGAGGACATCCTCAGTCATGTTCTTCCCATCAATAGTTATAGCACCCTTTCCATAGATTTGTGCTGACTCATCACCACCAAACTTAACAGCTCCACCATTCCACTTTTTAAGGCTGATAAACTTCTCCTTGTCACCATTCATGTGGTTAGAGCAACCACTGTCAATTACCCAAGCATTGGTTTTTTCTTTTGCATGAAAGGTAGTCCATACAACCATTGATTTTTCATTATCTTGATCATTCTGCAAGATATCAGACCTTTAACAATTCCCAATATCATCCTTTTTGTCACCAACATTCAAGGCCATGAAAAGTGTTTCATCATTTGAATCATCATGATCCTCATCTTTTGAAGAACAGCTGCTCTCCATGGAATACAGACTTCTTTTGGGCTTCTCTCTTTTGTTGTTATGCTTTGAATCTTTAAAAGGACATTTAGAAGCAAAATGACGAATTTTCCCACAATTGAAGCATTTGAAAGGTAACTTACCTTTGTATTTGTCAACGCCCTTCTTCAATCTTCTTACAAATCTTTCCTCTAACTCATCAAGGTCATCATCTTGATCAGCTACTTCATCTTCTATCTTCTTACTTGCTTTGAATGATGCTTCCTTCTTTGGAGCACCTTTGTCAAATTCTCTCATTTCAAAGGCTATGAGAGAGCCAAACAATTGATCCACTGTATATTGATCCAAATTTTGAGTCTCCTCAATAGCAGACACCTTATGACTGTAGGATTTAGGAAGAGATCTCATAACCTTCTTTACAATCTCCTCTTATTTCACTTCTCCACCAAGACCTCTGATGCCATTAACTATTTCATCCACCTAGAGCATGTAACTAGCAATGTCTTCATCTTCTGTCATCCTCAGGGTCTCAAATTTGCTCTTGAATATTTGCATCTTAGCTTGCTTCATTTTACTATCTCCTTCATAAATGTTGCTAAGTTTTACCCAGACATTCTTAGCAGAACTGCAACTCATTACCTTTAAAAGTTCTGAATCAGCTAGTCCACTCATGATAGCACTCTTTTCCTTGGCATTGTTCTCATACAACTTAATCTCATCTGCATCAGTAGGATCACTAGTAGGAGCAGTGTAACCATTCTTGACAGATTGCCAAATACCAAACCCTAGAGAAGATAGATAGTTTTCCTTCCTTAGCTTCTAAAAGGAATAATTTGTTCCATCAAACATAGGTACCTTGTGAGATCCATTATGAGCCATCCAAAACCTTCCTCAAGCAATTAAGCTTCTTCTAAGTAACTTGGCTCTAATACTGATTGTTGAACACACTCAGATACTGAGAGGGGGGGGGTGAATCAGTATCCAAACAAACTTCAAATCCTCTGGAGAAGATTAAAACTTAAACATTACAACATTAACATAAACATGAAAGATCAACACAATGCACATCAACACATAATGCCAGATATACATGGAAAACCCCATAAGGGGAAAAACCATGGTGAGGATTAACTCAAAATATATGAAGCTCACTGCTATAAAAAATTACAACTTTTTTAAAGGCTACAACCCAAGGAAGCTACTACTCCCTGAAAACTTTGTTTTAGGGTCACTCCCAAGGAAGCTACAACTACCTTCTGAATTTATTTTAGGGCTACAACCCAAGGAAGCAACTACTCCCTGAACTAAGAATAAACTTAGAGATGATTACAATATGACAATCTTTCTACTACCTGAAACTGATAATGAAGATCACACCTTTGATGATTGCAATTCTATCTCTTTACTCCTCTTTTGATGATTGGATCAATTAGGCACACTCTTCACTTCCCTCCTATCACAAAAATGTCTTCAAGATGAATTAGGACAACCCTTATTGCTTCTGCTATTTCTCCTTCAATCGCACATCATAATGCATATCATATTCATATTCTGCTCTTCACACACTCATATTCTCATCTTTGCAATCATACCTCACCTAGATCGACTAGGTTTACATTATATACATGATATTACATTGATTGCATTACAAGTTAGCCAATACAGCAAGAATATTACAATTTACAAATTGGCCAAAGATCACACAACATGAAACATGCATAGGGCAAGCCCTAACATGAACTACACGACACTCCAGAAAGAGACACACGCCTTGTGGTTCTCAACACATGCTTAAGCTGGTCCTAAACATCCTTCACAATGTCATCCTTCAAAGAATAACATCCACACACCACACTCATTTGAAATAGGTCTCCTTTAAGCAATAAAACATGAAGCTTGTAGCACATCGGTCTTTACAATCTTGGTGGTACTCATGAATGATTAAACATTACTTGTTCTTCTTCCAGATGAGTCGGTAGGACCTACACAACATCTCCAAACACTCCTTGAACTCTGCACAACATCAACTTTGTGGCACACATCATCAACATTCCTCAGTCAACCTCAACAACTCTTCACAAACTATCTAGAAAACTTTGTGCAGTACTGGAAACTTGAAAGATTTGCATGTGCATCAAACTTGAGAAGCATAGAGATATGTAGAATGTCCACACAAACCCATATAACTGATTTGTGCATTCTCCATCTAGCGCAAGTACACAAGCATGTCTTCTGAGAACAATTAGACATCCAGAACCATCTGTAGCACATTGTCATTTGAAAATTGAATTTGCAGACCTTCAAATCACCTAATACTACACAGTAGCATGCATTAAATGTCTCTGATCATGTTTACAAAACCGCATGAGCAAACCTACACTTCTGGAGGAATGCGGAGTATTCCAATCAACCTTTATCAACACATTGCCAGAGCACAGACCAGAACTCTGTCACTTGTAACCTCTACTACGGAGGAGAAAATGATCTAAAACTTTAGATTTAGTACCTTTACAACATACTGAACTTAACTTCTGAACCGCGTGACCATATCTTCAAATGTGGAGGAATGCGGAACATTTTACCAACTGATCTTCAAGGCAACTTCCTGCATCAAAAACCTTCACTAACATCTAGAGATTAGAGTCTTAGATTGTATCAACACATACTTTCTTAGGAACAATGGGAAGGATCATACAACATGCTTCAGCTCATCAACAACATCTTCTCAACCTTAGCATAGCTTCTAATTCCCATCTTAATATATCATCATTCATCTTAATGCTTCTAATTCTCATCTTAATATATCATCATGAAATCATCTCTGCTAACCACAAACATACTCAATACAACTTTACTTGACATTGATCAAGGCATGACATCCAATCATGAGCATCAGCAACCAACTATGAATATCAACAACCACTGTTAGCACACCATCAACATAGTATATCATCATTATAAGTATCCAAGCATAGTGTCCAAATTAAGTGTTCCAAATTGAGTGTTGACATCAATTTGACAACCACACAACCACATGTGCAACAGAGGATGCATTGGAGGAGCTTGATGTTTCAAAAGTATTCATGGAAACTCTGTAAGTGTATTGTAATGTGTCATTGTTGAATAATACATTGAGTGTGGATTCTTTTGGAGGTTGAATTTTTCCCTCTTGAGGGTTTTCCCAAGATATATCTTGTGTCACCTTGCCAGTATGTTTTGCCTATTCTTTTGTATGTTGGATTCTGGTTATCATGGCTATGATTTGTTTACATTTTTATATCTCATAGGGTTATGTGGAAATGTTCTTCATTGCTATAATTTTCCTTTCAAAAACAAACACATAAAGATGATCACCAAACATAAGTAATACACATTTGTAGGCATTTTAGGGATGCATACCACCCAAATGTCCACATAGCATGCTCTATGATGACTACGAAGTGTGTGAAATCACCCTATATACTCACAATACTCAAGTTTAACTACAATATATAGTATAACACATATGCATCAGTGCTTACCTATGTGTAGACAACTATAGACATAGATCCACTTTCCAAACTTCCCCACAATCAAATCTCCCTATCACTCTCTCTACTAGATAGATTCTAAATCAACTCCAAACTAGAAAAAAACAAATTAAAACTCCAAAAACTCAAGGCACTAAACTGTCAAAACTTCAATAGCTCACAAACTCCCAACTACCCCAAATTCTTACCATGCGCTCTATCATTCATTCAATTGGACTCTTAATGAAGCCACTGCCCTAAGTCCTCTTTCACATCATAATTGAACTCCAATTTTTTAAGATTTGATTTACCAGAAGGGATTCTAATCTAAATAGTAATGGAATCCTTTAAGAGCTAAGGTGGAGAGGTGTTACCACCACCACACCATACTAATCTTGGTATGGTGGGTGGATGCCACTACTCCACTCTTTTAGTAAATTTTATCAATGGAATGCCCTAGTATTTAGGGTTTTTAAGTAGTCTAACAATCATTCCTACGAATATTCAAGATACTTAAAACTCAAGTCCCTTCCTTTATAAATGCTCAGTCAACTGAAGTGTGGGCTAAATGTTTATCGGGGTTAGGTATTGTTTAGGATAGGCTAGGCTAGGGTTTGAATGTTCATAACTTAAGATAATGCTAAAGTATATGTGTGTGTACACATACATACATACATATGTATGTATATGTATGCATGCATACATACATATAAATACACACATACATGTATGTATACATATACATCCATGTAGGCATGCATGTATACACATACGCACACATACATACATTCAAAAAAAGCCTCAACTTTTTAAGAATAACTTTAAATTCATAAAACAATACATTGACCACTCAATTACGATCAACTAATGACATCGACTAAAGGAGATGACCTATGGACCAATTTACATGGCTAGTAACCAATAATCAATAACACAAAGATAATAATGACTAAGATAAGACTTCTTATGGCACGTAACTTTGGCTAAATTACTAATGCATTGGTTGTAATGACCTCAACATTTTTTATTAAAAAATATTTACTACTTTCTAATCACCAAAGTCTCGTGAGGGTGAGGTGAGAGCACACAATGAGAATATTATTATTCAACACTTTTTTATCACCTAGATCTTGTGAGGGCAAGGTGAGAGAATATGGTGGATGAATAATGATTTATACATTATTTTCAATAATAAAAAACCCAAAAAGATCTAACAATCGTGCACATATATGATTAAATTATTAAAGTTTCATATGAACAATACACCATTCTGAAAAAGATTCCTCCACACAATATATGTCTACTTCAAATAATTACAATGATTTGATTCCCAATTTGTTGAAGCTTCTAAAATTACAAATATATTGCAATTACAAATATATTCTGAAAATACCCAAAATGTAAGTTGAAATCCTCCAAAATTGAAGTGCAAATGCAACCTCCACATGAAGCTACCCTTAGGAATTCAAAGCATTTCTATCCTCCAAACTATGAATACCAATGGCGTCTCATCGACTGATCTGTAGAACTCAAGTGTTTTTGTCCTCAGATTCAATAATTGGATGCAAGGGTCATTTTTTATAGAGTTTTGTTTTGAGAAGAATAAATGATCCAATATGAAGAAATGCCTTGGATTTTATATCCACTAGAGGTCCCAAAGAGGGGGCACAAATTCCCACACCACCCTTGCTTGAAAATATAAAATAGGCCCCATAAAAAATGTCAGTAACTCCTTAAATTATTTTTAGATATAATTTTGCCATCTTCTTCCCTCAAAATAGGCCCCATAAAAAATGTCAATAACTCCTTCAATTATTGTTGGCCAATCAAAGATACCTCTCTTACACTCATTTACAATTGTCACAAATAATCATGAATATGCTCCTCCATAAAGGCAATTTGTAACTCCTCATTAAATTCCATTTTCTCATGCATGCCAATAATAACCCCATAGTAAATATTGACATCACAAAGCTTATGCCATGTGTCTTAGGGATTTCATAATTCCATCCTCGTGAAATCCCACATCCCATAATAGGAATTCCACCAATAACTAATACTAGAATATTTATTTTTTCCAAGTTGTTGAATTTTCTCAAGAAATTAATAATTTATGGCCCTCAGTAAAATTATTTCCCTACCACTTACCCCTTAGCCCAATGGAAAATGTGAGAATGGGCTCTTGGGTCCACACATGGTGAATTGATTAAAAGGGGACATTACACTAGCTACCTTACCATCTATCTATTATGTTGCATACTCATGACACCATCCTCCTCCATGATGCTCTCCCTCCAATTAGGAATGAAGTACCTTGCAATTACAACTCAAAAAACAAATAAGTTAGTAACCATCAACTCTCATATTCCATGTCAATTCAAATGACATTTTTGAGGTAAAACCAACCCCATAAAATTAGCAAGATTCCTTATGCAGAGCAACCCAAGCTTCCAAACAACTTTTAGAATGAGGTAGATTACCAACTCTATGGGTTGGCTCTTACATCCACCCCTCTTCCTCTTTTACTTATCTTCCTAATTTAGTATGTCAATTTGACTCTATAGACATTAACTTATAAAAAATAATTTTATTAGAAAAGATGAGGCCCACAAGATCAACAACATAGACAACCCTAACCAATATTTAGCTTCTTTGATCCTATTTTTCTGTATGTTTAGTCAAGGCCCTAATATTTAGCTTTTGAGTTAAGAAAATATTTTTAAGATGAAGAGTAGCGACCAAACATGCACATGTCATGCATCTATCTCCAAAAGCACCTAGTATATAAAGGTTGAAGATCTTAATTCTTATAAAAGAAAATAAATACCTCACATAAATATCATAATTGAATAATTAATCACCGTGATAAAAGAGTTGAGACTAGTAGATACACACTATAAATAAATGCATAGAATTTAAATAAATAGAATAATGGTTCTTAGCTCTAGATTTGATGAATATTTGACTATGATAGGTGTCATCAATTGATTTGCTAATTGCTAGAACATTAGAACTTGTCAAATGATTGCCTCAAGACTAATAAGTTGGATATCTAGTGTTTTAGTTCACTTCCCTACTTGTGGAATTGATCTCCATGTCTATGGATCTAAACCTACAAGCAAAGCTAAACTTTGCTCACAAATCTAAACTTTACTAAAATAAATATCAAAGATTCGCTCACCTTGGCATCTAGATCCTACATCTAAAAAAGATTGGTGTTGATAGACATCATTGAGGAGTTGGCTAGGCTAGGATCATTCTAATTTGGTCAAACCCCTATTACCGATTTAATGTTTTGGTACAATGATCGAAGACAATAGGCCTTCATGCACTATGCCTAAGACGTTGATGTTATGCTCTTGTGATTATGTAAAGAGCAACAAAGTTCTCTAATAATTTCTCTTGATGAACTCCTAAATGATTTTCAAATAAATTAGCGCTTATCTTTTTATATAACATCCTAGCATATAAATTAGTACATTTCACTTTAAATTAGCAACTAATGACCAGTGAGAACAAAGTTGACTTAAGTCCAAATTGAAAATTAAATTTACAAGTTTTGAGATTATTTTTACATCTACATATTTAAACCAAGTTTATTTCTATTCCTACAACTCTAATCCAAATAAAGAATAAGATAATAAAAAGATCAAATCTGAACTCAAAAAATATATATAAAAATAAAATCAACCCAAATCCATATTAATTGTCAACTTTTACACAACATCGTACAACTTTAGAATAAAAACAAAAATAATAAAAAGCCAAAACCAATAATCTCCGGTACATATGTCAACATGAATTAATACATCGAAATAATTGGTAGGATTCAATGTATGCCAAAACAGACTTGGACAAATATGGTCGGTCTTTGACTGTAAATTCAAAGACTTTGGGATTTTGATTGGAAAAATATTTTGGCCAAATGTTCGGATATAACATAATTGCGCACCCATCTTTTTTTTGGGGGGTCTCATTCGCCTTTGACTTAGTATTCATTCTCTTTGTAAGTCAAGTAAATTAATGCATCCTAGATTATATTTTCAACTCTTCTATTAAGAATTAGTACTCATGTAAATAAATGCAGCCTAGATTATACTTTCAACTCTTCTATTAAGAATTAAATTTGTTGTTGAGGGTGTACTGTAGTGGTTGTGGATGGCATTGTTATTGTGTTTAATAAGTTATAGGTTTGTAAGTTTTATGTTTTTGTTGGATGATTATATTTGAGACTTAGTTTGTTGATTGTTAGGGTGACACTTTCATTCGTGGTCCTAAGTTCTATGTTTTTGTTGGATTATTATATTTGCAACTTCATTTGTTAATTGTTAGGATGACACTTTCATTTGTGGTCCTACTGACCAGTTGGGTTTAGACTCTTGGTTGTTGGTAATGGGCCCATGTTTATGGTCCCTTTAGCTTGACCCAGTTGATGATCAAAATTGAGGTTTCATATTTATTAAAACCTTTAACTTAGGTTTGCTGATTTGGACTATTAATTGTTAGAAATGTGGACGTCCATTTGTAATCTCATTAACTAGAGAATTGAAGTAGAGTCCTTGTTGAAATCCTCAACTTAGACTTGTAGCTTTAGATTGTTGATTGTTGGGGAAGGGCCCTCCTTTTGTGGTCCTACCAACTAAACCAAATTAATACTCAAAACTAAGGTTGAATGTGAGTTGAAACCTTCAAATTACAAATAAAAAATAAATTGTAGTATCAATTTTAACAAAATCAGTCTTATTTGTAAAGTTTTTTTTTAACCACAGAGGAATTGGTAGCCCAACAACTCGTAAGGTGAGCCCCCTATAACCTATGGGCTATACATGCTACCCCTAAGGTATACAATGGGCAACTTGAGTTTCGAACCTATGACCATTGTCTATATCTTTCAACGACTCAACCATTACACTTGGGGGCTTTATTTGTGAAGTTGTCATCAAGCCTCATCTAACTTTAAAATTCTCTATGTACAAGTTAAGAATGTAATTTGGTTATCACCTCTGGGGACTAAATTTGATGGTTGTATGGTTGTATTTAAACATTTTTACTGTAAAATACAATTACAACTTTAAGAAGACTATATCATATAAATGTCAAAAATTTAGACAATCATCAAAATTCCTATACAATTATAGTATATTTTAATACTTAAGGACAACTTTGAATGAATAGCCAACACAAAAAATTGTTGGGTTGACTGTCAAATTTAGGCCCAGAAATTCACCCATACTTGAAGGACAACTTTGAATGAATAGCTGACACAAGAAATTGTTGGGTTGACTGTCAAATTTAGGCCCAGAGATTCATCCATACTTGAAGGACAACTTTGAATGAATAGCCGACACAAGAAATTGCTAGGTTGACTATCAAATTTAGGCCCGAAGATTCATCCATACTTGAAGGACAACTTTGAATGAATAGCCAACACAAGAAATTGCTTGGTTGACTATCAAATTTAGGCCCAGAGATTCATCCATACTTGAAGGACAACTTTGAATGAATAGCTGACACAAGAAATTGTTGAGTTGACTATCAAATTTAGGCCTCGAGATTCATCCATACTTGAAGGACAACTTTGAATGAATAGTTGGCAAGAAATTGTTGGGTTAACTATCAAATTTAGGCCCAGAGATTCATCCATACTTGAAGGACAACTTTGAATGAATAGCCGACATAAGAAATTGTTGGGTTAACTCTCAAATTTAGGTCCAGAGATTCATCCATACTTGAAGGACAACTTTGAATGAATAGCCAAGACAAAAAATTACTTGATTGACTCTCAAATTTAAACTTAGAGATTCATCCATACTTAATGAATAGCTGACACAAAAAATTGTTGGGTTGACTGTAAGATTTAGGCCCAAGACATTCACCCCCTTGTTAGATTAGTGAGGGTAGAAATCTTTAAGATGATGCACATGAGCATATCCGTTTGCTGCAAAGGTCAATTCAATGGTTATGGGTAGCCCAAATTCAAAAGATGCTCAACGCAATAAGTGGCGCAAAAGTCTTATTTAGAAATTACTGCGCCAAAATGGAACGATTCATAAGCTCCTTTTCTCAACGACGGGGTTCACATTGGGACACCAGAATTCTGCAGTCGTGCGGGCATATCATTTTCTGAAATGAGATGAGAAGACAAACGTTCCCATCTACCCTACCACGTTTTCCAATTTCCGTCGACTTCTAAATTTTATACGTCTTCTTAAATTTCTAAAAACGTTGTTCAACAATTTTTTTGTGCATAATGCCACAAATGGGAAACATTCTTATCTACCTTTTCCTCGACTCCAATGGATAGCAGGGAACGTCGTTTCATTCAAGTTTCAGGGGTATTTTTTTATATATACTTAAATTTGTTGGTTATGGTTTTATTCTAAGATTGTTCTTAAGCGTGACAATGAAGATTGAATCCCGCTAGATTGGAACAAGTAAACAAGTAGTTTAATTTAAAGCTCTAGAAGAAGCATAAAGTTGGTTTGACCCTCTAAACTTCCTGGATTGGTCAGCGTGTCGTTACAGAGATATAAGAGATTTAATGGACACCACGTGTTTCGATCATATCCACGTCGGTAAACTGCTTTCGCACAAAAGCTTTCTTGTTTTAACACGTGATTAAGACCCTGTTCAAACTCGATTGGTTTCCTACAAGGTAAGTGGCATATTTTAAGAAGGCAAAACGTCGACGTAGAAGCTGTAAAGTAGCAAGTTCGATAACTTATTCTCTGGATGTATGAAACAGCCATCGTCGGAACTTGTGTTTCACACGCCGAAATATCTACGAAGGTAACTGATTGTTGAAGGCAACCGACCAATTAACATGAAACCTCGGCACACACCGGATTTCATTGGGAGGACGAGATTAAGTCGGTCGCACGTCGGTCAAAATGAAACACGCAGGAAATTGCTTCAGGTCGGTCGTTAATTGAATTAAGTTATAAGTGAGCAAGTCGGAGTGGACTCTATTTGTTTTTGGGCGGCGGTCGTCCTTGTTATGTAGGTGGATCTGCCAATAAAAGAGATAGGAGTTGAAATGATTTGAGAAAGGAAGCGTGAATTGTTGAATTGTTTGAAAGATAAATTTGTTCCATGTGTAACAAAGTGGCGGGCAGAGGAGGAGAACACGAGCTGGGAAAGGGAAATGAAGAGGAACAGGGACGGGAAGGAGAAGATTTGGCGGCGTATTATAGTGGGCTATCGAGAGAACGGGAAATGTCTGTAATGGTGTCGGCGTTGAGCGACGTTGTGGCTGGAACAGCCGGAGTTAAGCGGGAAAGGGAGGATGTTGATGAGGTGGTGGCTCAGCCCATTAGCCGCCTTAGGGCCACTCCACCTCTTACTCTTCCTACTTCCATGGATTTTAATCTTGAGCCTCAATGGCCCGTGAGATTGTCATATCAAACTGGGCAATACCAATATGGTGGTGCTCAAATCCCCATTACTGGAGCTTCCACCGCCATGTTGCCACCGCCTCCAGCATTTTCAGGTCGGTGCCTATCTCTCTCTCTTGTAAAATGCACTTTTACATATAGAAATGCTCTTTCTAGTTATAATCTGTTTGTCAAATGAATCTTTAAGTCCATTAACAGGTCAAGTTCTATGGATTTTTTTTAAATTAGCCACCTTTATAATAAATTAGGACTGTTTTTTCCATTTTTGACCTCTCCAATTTCGACTTCTTGAACCTCCTCTATGTTTTTGATCCTGTTAGACTTGTTAGACTTCTATATTTTTGAATCGACCCTCCTCTATGTTTTTGATCTTGTTAGACTTGTTAGACTTCGACTTTCTGTTCAACTTCGACTTCTTTAACCGATTGTTGAAATCAAATCGACCCTCCTCTATGTTTTTGATCCTGTTCGACTTCAACTTCCTGTTCAACTTCAACTTCTTTAACCGATTGTTGAAGTCGAATCGACCCTCTTCTATGTTTTTGATTCTCCTGTTCGACTTCGACTTCTTTAACCTTTTTATCTTCCCGTTCGTCGATTGAAATTTGGGAAAACAGAGAGTCGGCAGGATTTCGACTGAATTTCAACCGCCGGTACCGGATGTATAATCCGCTGAATCAATGTTTTCTGTTGTAATTTTATACATGAAACTTGAGTTTTTAAGTCTGAACTTTTCCCCTCCAGAAACAAATCTAGTAAACAGATTCTAATCAGTTGAGTGTCGTAAGAAACCATCTTTTCCTTGTTTAATCTTATGAGATGAATGAATGGATATCATAATTGAAGACACGACATGATAGATTGAAAAAGCTTCTAATAATAACTTTGTTATAGTTTCTTATAACTCTGTAAATTTTGGATATTTTATTCAAATGTACAGATACTGTATGGGATTAATGGAAATGAATTCGAAAAATAACTCTGTCGGTATGGGATTAATGGAAATGAATTCGATGATATTTATTCAAATATTGAAATACTGTAAGGGATTTATGGGAATGAATTCGAAAAACAACTACATAGTGATCCGAAACCTTCCATTAATTAGAAAAATAATTACATAATGATCCGAAACCTTGATGTCAAAAAGTTGTACACAGTTATCTACTACCTGTTGAAATACCATTTCAAGTAATTACAGCTTAAAAGCTATTTGTGTTCTAAACGAACACGTTGCTCGAGCCTGTTGTGATCCAAAACATCATTGATATAACCTTGAAGTCGTCCACGGTAGGAAAATCAACTCAATCGTGTTCCTTATTATTTTCTCTCTTGGAAGTCTAAAATATATGTTAATCATCAGGGTTAACAATTATCATGTAATTTACCACAATTATGCAATTTATTACATTTATGTATTTTTTTTTTCATATAATTTTTACAGTTAAATTGTTCTTCTGCTTATATATTCTATAATTCAGAGTTTTCGTAGTTAAATCATTCTTCTATTTATATAAACAAGAATGTAATCCTCTTTATATCAATAAAATTTATCATTTTATCCTCTATTCAATCTGGTCCTAACAATATAAACCACTTCTCGTCTATATTTTCCATTTGTATTACCGAATCTGAAAGAATTATGCCAGAGGTTTCTACAATGGTAGCAGCAAGAGATTTGTTATAGATACTGTACAATTAAAAAAACTACTATATAAATTTGACAGTCACCTACACGTAAATCTACAAATACCTTTATCTCCCTTCAAAAATATCCAAGGCCCTTCATCTGACAAAGACATGTGAATGAATCTGATTTCTGTCACAAATCCAAGATAAAAATCCCAAATTTCATCTAAAACCAATCTTTTTTTTTTATTCTTGCAGCGGAAGCTTCTGGATACCAACAGGAGTGCACAGGAAGCGAGTCATCATCACAGACAGAGAGAGAAACAGAGAGGCGGCGGCGCTACAGAGGCGTTCGACAGAGGCCATGGGGCAAATGGGCGGCGGAGATAAGAGACCCACACAAAGCGGCACGTGTATGGCTCGGAACCTTTGACACCGCTGAAGAAGCCGCACGTGCATACGACGAGGCCGCCTTACGGTTCAGGGGAACCCGAGCCAAGCTAAACTTTCCAGAAGATGCACAGCTCACTCCAGCAATTGTCGCCGCCACAACACAGCAACAACCCGCCGCCATTTCTTCACGCGCCGCCCATGACAGAGTCGCGCCCACCATTTCAGTCTCCACAGAACGGCTCGAAACTGCGCAGGCGTCTCAAATGCCGGCGGAGTATTATGAATATGCTCAACTGCTACAAAACCCAGGTCTTCCAGAACAGACTTCAATGTCTCTCCTTCAGCAGTATATATCGTCGCAGCGTCATCAGCAGCAACAGCAAAGACAAGAACAGGAACACATGTGGCAACCTGCATTTCACCCACAATTTTCCATGCGTCCTCAAACTACACAACAAGTGGCTTCCACGTATTATGTACCTGCACAGCAGCAGACGCCACATTTGCCCGTCTATTCGAACACATTTTCTCAGTCAACTACCGGAAGTGGGCAAACTGAACCGTCTGCGTCTTCCTCGTCATCGGCATGGGATCCCTCAGATCTCCGCCCGCCAACATCTGATTGATTGAGATTTTGAAATTTTATCCATTTTTTTGGTTATATTTGTACGGTACCGTGCGTTATTCTCTCTGTACCTTAGGCTGGATTTTTATTATTATTATTTGTTTTGCGGCTGATTGTTTCGAATTTGTTCACAGATATCTCTTTAATTTCTGTAGCATCAGTTTTGTCTGGATTCCTTGAATAGTATATTATGTGATTGGGCTCAACCTGTGGAATTAATGTCGGTGATCCCGCTTGTGAAACAAATCGAATTTTTTGGGGTATGTTTGATATGAACCCACTATAATTTTCCTCAAAGCCCCCGAAACTTCTAGTTTCACCTTTAACATGGGTCCATTTATAAAAATATGTTTTACAAGCAACCCCTTGAAAATTCAGCTTTAACATGGGGCCATTTACAAAAACATGTTTTACAAGCAACCCCTTGAAAATTCATCTTTAACATGTGGCCATTTACAAAAATATGTTTTAGAAGCAACCCCTTGAAAATTCACCTTTAACATGGGACCATTTACAAAAATATATTTTAGAAGCAAACCCTTGAAAATTCACCTTTGACATGGGGCCATTTAGTGGTTTACAACCCCCCTTGAAAATTCACCTTCTAACATGGGGCCATGTACAAAGATATGTTCTAAGACAACCAACACTTTAAGAATTCACCTTTTAATATGGGGTCATTTAGTGGTTTATAGACAACCCCTTGAAAATTCACCTTCTAACATGGGGCCATTTACAAAGATATGTTCTAAGACAACCAATCCTTTAAAAATTCACCTTTTAACACGGGGTAATTTAGTGATTTATAGACAACCCCTTGAAAATTCACCTTCTAACATGGAACCATTTATAAAGATATGTTCTAAGAACCCTTTAAGAATTCACCTTTACCATGAGGCCATTTACAAACATATGTTTTATAGAAAACTCCTTGAAAATTTTTAACATGGGACCATTTACAAAGATATGTTTTAGAGGGGTCCATTTACAAACATATGTTTTACAAACCCCTTGAAAATTCACATTTTAACATGGGGCCATTTACAAAGATATATAGTCTAGAGACAACCGACCCTTTAAAAATTCACTTTTAACATGGGGCCATTTACAAAAATATCTTTTATAGACAACCCCTAAAAATTAGGACATTAATAAAAAAGAATGGCAAGGTTATGCTTGCTTAATCATCACATACATTTTTAATTAATTCATAATAAGTTAAATATTATTATTCATTTAGTATAAATTATTTAACATGGAACCATTTACAAAGATATGTTTTACAGACAACCTCTTGAAAATTTACCTTTTAACATGGAGCCATTTACAAAGATATGTTTTAGAGACAACCCTTTAAGAATTCACCTTTTAGCATGGGTCATTTACAAAGATATCTTCTATAGACAACCCCTAAAAATTAGGGCATTAATCAAAATGAATGGCAAGGTTAGGCTTGCTTAATCATTACATACATTTTTAATTAAGTCATAATAAGTTATATTATTCATTTAGTATAAATTATTTAACATGGGGCCATTTACAAAAATATGTTTTACAGACAACCTCTTGAAAATTCACCTTTTAACATGGGACCATTTACAAAGATATGCTCTAAAACAACAACCCTTTAAGAATTCACCTTTAACATGGCCATTTACAAAGATATCTTTTATAGACGACCCCTAAAAATTAGGGTATTAATCAAAAGGAATGGCAAGGTTAGGTTTGCTTAATCATCACATACATTTTTAATTAAATCATAATAAGTTATATTATTATTCATTCACTATAAATTAGTGAGTTTTTTAAAATGTGTTGAAATTATAACAATATATATTATATATAAGTAGGTGTGTTGTTATCTTTTTAGATTAGTCTACAATTATATACTTTTGATTTACAAACATGATATTTTAGTTGGATAAAATGAGAATGTATGTCAAATTCTCATATTCCATTGAACTAGAAATTGCACCTTGGTGTGCAATGGGTACACCAAAGAGTAGTGGAAGGTCAATTAGTGATTTTTCTTCTCTTTTTTGTTGTACAATTGTGCAATGGGTGGGGTTAATTGGAAAGTCATTAAGCCAATGAAATTGTGTTTGCAACCAAACTCTCAATAAAGAAGTGGCATCTATTTTTCTTGTTTTAATGTTGTTTATAATGTGAGGTGGCCTTAAAAAACATGAAATAAAGTCTAACCTCTACAAGAGATGGGCATCTCACTATGTCTTTTACAAGTGTTTAGCGTCTCTTGCCACCAGTTAGACACACAGACTCCCATTCTACCCGCCATGTGTTGATAGAGTTATGAATGAAATAATCAAGTAGCCCCCTCCTTCTTGACATTATTTTTCCAAAACTACAGTTGATTTTGCACTATTTGCATTAAGTTCATGTTATTTAATAGACCTTTTCCCTCAAATTTACTAGTGTTTTTTCAAACTCTATAGCAACATTTTCTACCAGTTTGTAACTTGGTCATTTCATTGCCTATAAAATGGCATGGCATGTACCAATGTAATGTGTTACTCCTGAGGCCTAATTGTGCTAACTCCTCCACACCTTTTACTTTCTCACTCTTTTCATCAATATATCACTCTCCCTTCATCTCTCTTTTCATCTCGTCTCTCTCCTCCCTCTTTCTCTCCCATGAATTTTTGTCAATCTTTGAATTATTGACATGAATCTCTCTCTAAGATAAATTAAGATTTAGATTTCTTATAGATTAAGTTTATCTATATATCCCACTCCCTTTCTATATCTCTTTCTTTCTTTATCTATTTCTATATATCTCTCACTCTATTTCTCTTTCTTTTCACTTCTTTCTCTTTCTATTCCATTTTGAGGGAAGAACAAAGAAAAGCCAACATAACTTGATAAGCTCGTAATCACATGGTGTAGGGCATTCTCAGCTGAAAACCTTGAACTCTTGCATTATCCACATCCAAGCCATGAAGGGGTTCCAAATAGTAATAGTAGAAGCCCCTGTTCATCATCTTTACCAATGCTCGACTCTTCATGTACAAACAAGACTCATAACCAGCGAACGCACAGTATGACTTTCCCAGTGATGGGTAACCTTCATTATTGCACGCTTCTTCCTTAGGCTATTTCTTCAGTTCCTTTTTTTTATTATTATCGTTACCATGTCAATCATTGAAAATGAATTTCTTCATCATGGAGCACTCATAAGTTATTGTTATTTGTATTCTTTTCTGGCTTGGCAGGCAGTGCTACTACTGCGGTTTCATTTTAATCTTACCATGGGCGACGTGGGCTGGTGCAACTCGAACATAGAATTTTTGGGCACAATTACAAAGACGGAATTGACTCTCATAAAAAAAGCGCATTCCATCCTAGGCGGTAAATGCTTTTGAACCTACACGTATTATTATAATTTTTTTAATCAATTTTTTTATCCACATTAACAAATTTAATTTTCAAACCCTTTAGACATTAATTGTAAAATGTAATGTTGTCATAATTACAAAATAATGTTACTATAATTCATCTTTAAAATGATACCATGAAATTCCAGCCTTACAAAATCAAAAGTATGGTAAATTTATAAATAGGACTCTAAGCCCAATCGTGTTAAAAACGATCAATAAAAGCATTAGTTTAAGTCCTTCAAGTAATGAATATAAGCATGAGGAATGAATAAAGAATAAGATTGACTCTACTTTGACTTATCTAGCCAATGAGAAAAGACCCCGTGCTGATAGCTCACCTACAAAGTTCTTCAAGGCCCTTTATCCTTTCACCATGAAGACTTCTACTATGTTTAGATTTGGAGGAGATTTGGACGCTGTGGAAAATGTTTCCCTTGGGCCCTAGGCTTAGATTCGATAGGGACCTGTGACAGAGCCTCCTCTACTCTTATTCACACATTAGAAAGAAAAAACTAGTTTGTCTCATGTTTTTGGGTAAATAGAAGTCATTCAAAGACAAAATTTTGTAAGTACATAGTTTTTAGTGTTAAACTTTTTAAATATGTATTTTTTAATTTTATAGTCTTTAGTGTTAGCTTTTTAAAAAGTATAATATGTATTTTTTAACATATTTTTTAATTTTATAATCAACATAGATTCATTACAAAAAACAATGACCTCTATTAAAGACACTCGAAAAATAAAAAATCATATCAAAAAATTGCAATGCATTTTTATATCAATGTCTTTGTTTCAATAAAAGAATTAATTTTGATATATATACAAAGATAAACACATTATGGGAAAATATAGGTCTAAAATTTCTCTTCTTACAAATTAAAAATTAATAATAAAAAAACCAAAAAATATCCAAGCATTCGATATTAGAGTTAATGATTTGTCCAAAAATTCATGAAAATATTTTATTTGTAATTCAAGTTATGTGTTACCAAAAATAGTAAAAATATAATAAAAAAAAATTGAAAACTAACCAAATATGATAGAATTTTTTAATTTAAAATTACATATTGTATCTACATAGAAAATTGTGTATGAAATGGGAAAGGTGTGTCTCACTTTTTGGTTTAAGTGGACCACTCAAATCAACATTTTTAGCCAAAATCTTATTTCCTATCAATTAAAGCAAGCAAACCATTAAGAATATGAAGATAGTGTAAACTAATGATTTGTGAGATTTTTTATTTAGATTATAAATCTATTTTTTATTTTAAAAATAATTTATTTTATTATTATAATATATGTTAATAAATTATTTTTTATATTTTATAGTATTTTTAATGAGTAATATTTCTCAATAGTGAATAACTTGAGTTAGAAATCAGATCTTTTCATAATTTCTTAAGCATAGATCATTAACATTGATGTCTAGGGTTCACATGTTTTTGTTGTATATTTTATTTATTTTGAATTTTTTAATTAAGATTAGTTATAATTCAAACACATATTTTCCCATAACACAAAACTTTTTTGTAATACCAAAATTAATAATTTTTTGAAACAAGGACATCAATACAAAGGACCTGGTCATATATTTCTTTTTAAAAAATCCATTGTATCCTATTTTTTCATGTGTGTCAAATAAAGGTCTTTATGCTTGGTAAAAAAATCTATGTTGACTAGAAAATAGAAAATAAATATAATTATTTAAAAATATCAAAACCTATATTGTTTGAAAAACTTACTTTTATTGCTACATTCATATACAAAATCTCATGTCATGATGACTTCATTTGATAATGAAAAATATTTGCCCAAATCAATATTTTTTGTTCAACAATAGGTTAACATGTGGAATGGAGGGAGATAAAGTGTCACATAGACACCTTCTAGTAAAGGACCTTAATCAAAGATCAGTCATTAGAAGGTGACCTTCAATCAAAGTTTACATGACATCAATGACAATCATCATCATTTATAATAAAGTTGGCATTCCTTTTAAAAAATAACTTAAAAAACACATTTGATTATTAAAAGTCACCTTCTAATAAAGGAGCTTCAATTCAATGTAATTTCTTTCATCAAAGGTTTTATTGGATGTAGTAGTCACACATGACTTTTCCAAGACCTTCATTTGAAGGTCCTTATAGTGAACAAAAACCTTCAATCAAAGGTTGTCCAACTTTTAACACTTTTAAAACTTATTTTCTCAAAATGGGCCATAAGTGAGATAGGGCTCTATGCTTCCACCCCTCTATAAATTAATAGGTGTACAACATCCTTAAATTCTTGATGGTTTGCATTATAATTGGTAGAGTGTGTTAGATACTGAAAACTATTAATTTTAGTGGCCCAATAATGCTATTTAAAATGGGACACATTATTATGTTGTCATCCGATTTGAATTATAACATAAGCACTTTATATAACGTGTACATGTGTTTTATATAATAAAAAAAAACAAAAAAATCAACTAGGAGAAAATAATTAATACATAATTCACCTAGTCACCCCCTAGGTGTCCATGTACCCATTCATAGGGTGTTGGAGTCACATGATCTACATAGGATTTGCAAGGTTAATATCACCTTGATTCTAACACATACAGTGTAAAACTAGGTGCTATAAATCTTATTGTCCAGAAAAGGACAAGACAATATGTCATGTGCTAATAGATTGTGTAGTAACTCACTTAGTATATATTGTTTAAGAGACTTTTTAAAATCATTTATATATCATTCTTCTTATCTCTTAACTCACTCATAATGGTAGTAAATTGCCTAAAAAGGTTAGGTTACAAAGAAACAAATAAAAAAAGAGTCGTTAAGGAAGGAGTGATGAAATTGGAATGTACTAAATTTAAAATAAGAAAAATAATGAAAGCAAAAAAAATATTATTGTCAGAATAAAAAATTAATCTTAATACATTAAATATATATTACATTAATTCATGATCAAAAGTTATTAAATAAAATAATAGAATCTTCTAAGGTTAGTGCAAATATATTTTGTTGTCAATGGAGCTCATCATTTCTTCATGGCTTGCTAGGATTTCCCTAGTCTGGTCATCATGGCATTCTCCCTCTTCACCAACCCTCTTCCATTTGATCCATCCTCCCTTCCCCATATTTGTTCCCTTCTTCCTCCTAAATCTGTTCATTCCTTTTAAGATCCCTCTCTCTAATTGGTGCCTTCCAAACTTGCCAAATTCATCTCCAATCTAAATTTAATGCCCCTCATGAAAGTTTTTCCTAGAAACATGGTTCACTCTATCAATAGGATCTCTAAGAAAAATTCAATAGGAATCTTTGTTGGGGCCTATATGGACTAACCCTACTTCCCTTGAAAAATAGATCCACAATGTCTAGGCTAACAATCTCTTGATTCCTTTTGAGATTCATATTTGTATAGGGGACTTCACTTTAGTTACATTCTATTTTCAGGAAGCCAAAGACATGATCTTCCAAGGGATCCCTTTGTTCATGGGTTCAAGCGTATGTTTTAATCTATCAATCTTCCTCATTTTATCCTCAAGAAGAAACTACCAAGAAGGTTCTAGTTTGGGTTAGGCTACCATTTCTACCACTACATATCTAAAACAAGGCTATTTTGTATATTATTAGAAACTCAATCAAATCATTTTTAGATTGGGTTCCTCCAAAATCTCAATATGCTTCTTGTACTTGGGTCTATGTTATAGTAGACATGAAGAAAGGACATGCGTTCAAAATCTATTGATATCAAGGGTATGAACTGGGTTCATAACCAATTAGTGGACTATAAGCATCTCCAGTTTAAATGCCTACACTACCATACTTGTGTCTATTTTTCTAATAAATGCCCTAAGCTCAAGGAATCACCACTAAAAATTCACCTATATTTAGGCTACTAGTAGGTCCAAAAAGGAAAAAATATAGAAAAAGGAAAAAGCTTGTACAAGAAACTACATCTACTGAAATCATCAACTCTTTCTCTACTCTTCAAGAGGAGAATGTAGAGAAGGATATTAAAGATGGTATGGATTAGATACATCTCAACCTAGATCTCAACCATCACCTAGCACCAAGTTCTTAGCTAAAAGTGATCTCACTAGAAGAAGCAAAAATTATAAACATGTTAGGTGAATATCCCCCCATCAGGGTACTAGATCCATTAGAACAAACCTACAAAAACAAGGATGATGCATTGGAAAGTGTGGATTCCTACACACCATTGAAATAGGTTGAAATGAAGAGTGATCTTCAACCAATAGTGACTCAAGATTGCAAGAAAACTAATATGGAATCATGTACAAAAGAGGATAAAAAGAATGTTGTTGCTAAGACATGAGCCACTTTGGAGTGTTTCTCCAATCTAAATAATCCTATGAAAAAATGAACATCCTCTAATGGACCTCTAGGGGTCTTAGAAGTAACCCAAAATAAATATTTCCCAAGTGTATCTTAAAAAGACACTGCCCTACTATCATAGTTGTCCAATAAACTAAACTGGACTCTTATTTTGTCTATGAAATCTTGATATTCATGTGGAAAAACTCTTGTGTACATACCATATATGTGAAAGGAGCATCTAGAGGTCTTTTCACTACCTAGTTTGAGGAACATCTTCAAAAAATTGAGGACCTTAATTCTGAACATTGGATTGCCATTAGTTTTATGATAAGAGGAGTTAACATCCTTTTACCTTTCTTAACAGTTATGCTCCTAACTCTTCTTCTCTAAAAAATATTGTTGGGATTCTCTTTTAGAGTATGTTGAAACTATCAAACCACGAAACTTAATTGTGGGGCGAGATTTCAACTTAGTTCTCAATTTTTCTTAAAAATATAGAAATTGTAGAGTAAGGGACCCAAGCAAGGAACTGATGGAAGATATCATGGCTTCTTCTAACCTCTTTAACATCCCTCCTATCAAAGTAAAATATACCTAGACTAACAGAAGGTTGAGTACACATTTCATTGTCGAAAGAGTTGACAGGTTATTGGCCAATGATGATCTTCTTGTCCCCTTCCAAAACCTACTTTCTAAAATCCTTCCCAATATCATTTCTAGTCATAAACCTATTATGATTTCCTTTGGTGTTAACAAACCCCTTCGAGCCATCCCTCTTAGATTTAATCCCTCTTGGTTCTCTAATGAATATTTCTCCTCTTTAGTGGGAACCTCCTAGAATAACTTTTGCCTTTCCCTTAACCCACAAGTGATTTGGAAAATTAAGATTTGAAGGCTCAAATTGGAAATTCACTCTTGGCTTAATTATCACATATGTGACTATTCCAAAATGAGGAAGGTTATCAAAGAAAGAGTGGAAGCCATTTGGGAATCCATTAATAATGAGGGCCTAGATGAGGAAAAATTACAAGAGCGAGATCTGTCCAAAACGATTTTAGAAAATGCTAAGCTAGAGGAGCAATACTAGAGATTAAAATCATGTATGACCTAGTTGAAGGATGTTGTTCAATCTTAAGGCTCGCCAAAGGTATTGACAAAAATTCATACATGAAATCACTTTGGACAATGGTATGGTTATTTTTTAATTCAATGAAATAAAATTTGTTACTAAGATTCTCATTTCCAAAATCTATATTCTAAGGTGGATGGTAAATATTCGGGCCCAAACTAAGCTTCTCAACAGCATTCCTTTGGTTTTGAATGATGATATAAATGGTAGTCTTCACAAGCCCTCCTCTCTAGATTAATTGCACTCTACTATCATGTCTCTCAGAAAAGATAAGGTGCCTAGTCTAGATGGATTCACCAACTTCTACTAGAACTCTTTTGGGATGTTACTCTATTGACCTTCTTTCTCTTGTGGAAGATACTAGGTCACATGTTTATCTAGGAACCTTCAACAATGTTTTCCCCATCTCTCTCTGCAACTCCTATAAAATACTTATCAAAATCATGGCTATTTGTGTTAAATCCATCCTAGGAAAACTCATTTCTAAGGAGAAAGGTGGATTTTTGTCTACTAGACAAATCCATGTGGATTTGTCAATGAAGACCTTCACTTAAGTACAAGCCACTGGAAAAAAAAAAGTTATTGCTATCAAACTTGATATGGCCAATGATTTTGATAGAGTTGATCATGACTTCTTATTTTGGGTGCTTCAAAAAGTTGACTTTCATCATGATTTTATCTAATGGATCAAAGTTTACATTTCCTCTCTAGTAATCGCCCCTATTGTCAATGGTTCTCCAACCTCCTTCAAGGATTATATATGTTTGAGGCAATGTTGTTCTCTTTCCCCTTGCCTTTACATCATGATTGCCAAAACTCTTTGTAGATACCTCTTAGCTCAAAGAAGAGACAAGCATATCAATAGAGTGTAGATTATTGATGGGGTAAAATCTCCTACTTATTCTCAATTTGCCGATGATTTGATTATTTTGGGTGAATCTTCTAGATTGAATTTTAGAAGATTCTAGGCCAATATAGACCTCTTTTTGAGTTCTTTTGGATCTTACATTAACACCTCTAAGTGTAGCTTCTAAACTCTCAAAATCCTTCCAAGCAAGGACACTGGCTTTTATTTGATTCTCAGGCTTGGAAAGGGATCTCACCAAGGCATTTTCAAATATTTAGGCAATCCTACATGGGATATCACTTTAAATCTAGGGATTGTTGACCTTAGATTATTGAAAAGATCCAAAAAAGATAATAAGATTCTCCAGTTTTGGGTTATCTTTCATAGGCAGAATGGTGTTGCTAAAGAATAGTATTTCCTCTATGCCCATCTATTCCTTATCTATGTACCATGCTCCTAATAAGTATATTCAATAGATGGAGAATTTGTTTAAACAAATTCTTTGGAAATGTGGAAGGCAATATGACAAGAAAAAATTCCATCTAGAGTCTCTCAGCAAGTAGTCATCAAAGACAAGTGCAATGGAGGCTTGGGGAACCACAAGCACCTTCTCATATATGTCTTTATCCCTTGGAGCTAAGTTGGTTTGGAAACTCATTAACCATCCCCACATGATTGCTAAGTATGTTGGATCCAACCATGCTAATCTTCTTTAAAGGATCATCCCTAAAGGCAAGTCTTTCAAAATCTAGAGTTTTATGGTCAAACTGGCCAACATGATTGCAAAACATACTTCATGGCTACCTTTGAATGGAAAAAAGATTAACTTTTGGGATAATCCTATCATGAATAAATAACCTCTTTCTAATCACCTGGATCATGATTTTGTGTACTACAGGAAAGCACCTTAGCTATGAAAAACTTTTTTACATTGTTGATTGGACTAAGTTTGTAGCTAATTGGAAATATTTTGGCCATCTCCTATAGTATCTCAAAAACAAAGGAATTCTATCAGGGACAACCTCAATGATTACAAACCCAGTTCCCACAATTAGGGCAACAAATTGTTTTGGGAGTTGATATCAAAATTAGGTGATTTCTCTATCAAAGATAGGGCCAAACTTCTTGATGAACTGGATAAACTTCTAAAATTAATGAATATATAGAAATCCCTTACTATCTCTAATTCAAGATTTTTAATTGGTTGGTTTGGTACTCTGGAAAGTCCTCATAGAAAAATAAAATTACCAAAAGGGGCATCTATAGCCCTCATTAGTGCACAGTCAATGCCATAAAGTTGATGAGATTGGCAAGAAATTATTTTGGATTTGAATTTTTTCTTGTGAAGTGTGGGAACTTGCGATAGAAAAATTGGGATCCAACTTAATGGGTTATTGTCCAAGGTAATAACCACACCCACATGGAACAATCTCTACTCATCTTTGTTTGGTAATAAGCCCCTCTTGAAGGCCCTTTGTAATTTGCTCCCTATCTATAGATACTCTTTGGAATATATAGAAAAACAAGATCCTAGAATTTATGAAGACAAAGGTGAAGAAGCTCATTCTCTTGCTAACAAAACTCTCCATAACAGTGTTGATGTTGTGAATGCTCTTTTCATTGGACAATAGTCTTTTAATTATTTGACCATTAAGGAACTCTAGCTAGATCTTATAAATTAGCAACTTGATGTTAAATTATCTTCCAAGTGCCTTGCTCAAATTCACAAAAATATCCTTCAATACCCTACTTTATTTTTTATGGTGCTTCTCAATCTAATCCTAGCATCGCAAGCGTATGGGGTGTCATTAGAGGAAGAGCCAATAATTTTATTCTTAGTTATTCTTGGAACCTTGATTAACAAAGTAGAAATCACCAACATGGAAAATGTTACCTCTTTAATTGGCCATTACTATGAATGTTAAGAACATTCATGTGTATGGAGATTCTCAATTGGTTATTCATATAATGCAAGAGAAAATTCACATTGCTTCAATCCAACTCCATGTTCTCCAAAGAAAAATTGCTATACAAATACATTTGTTTGAAAGAATAACCTTTTCACTACATTCCTCATATACTCAAAATATGACTACTGATTACTTAACTTTAAAAAGTTGATCTCCCTTATAACAAGCTAATTTGTTTAAAAAATAAGATCTTGCTAAAAAGTTTGGAGTATATTCATACTATTCCTATATTATTTTCCTTTCTTCCTTCTTATACAATCATCTTCTATTTAATAAATTAGCCAAATAAATTGTAACTTGATTTTTATATTAGTTTATTTTTTTGAAAAGAGAGTGAAACAATCAATGAGAAGTGTTGTTTAATCAATCCAAATTACTTAATCGCGATAGATCATTAAGTGAAATGAAAATTAGTAATGAAAGAAAATGCAAACCATAACATAGTGTTGTGGAGAAACCCTTGTGGGAACAACTCTAGACACCCAAAGAGACCCAAGCTCGTATTAATCCTACAAAAGTTTAACACAATATGCTTATCTCTATGTATTCTAGCAACATAATGGTGTTCAAATAATGTGCAAAACAAGAAGAACTGGAAAAACACAAGGCCATGAGGGAAGCCAGAACAAGTAAGACGGCTCAGGATAATCAGAATCAGGTCACCGTCAGCCCGACCAACAGGGCTAGGGGTAAGAACAAGAATAGCAAAGGCAAGCGGCCAGCCTAGAGATAGAGGTGGCTCGGGACAAGGAGATCGAGATTCAAGACATGCATGATTGGGACACGATGGAGAACACTTTTGAGGACAAGCTGGAATTCCTTAATAGAGAATGGCAGGCTATCAACAACCTAAAATATATGGCTAAGTAGTAGCTCAAGGCATGTTGTTGGTTCTTTCGTGTTTGGCTGGCTTTGCTGGCCCTTTTCATGTTCTTTGTTGTTTCTTCATGTTTCTTGTTGTTTTACTTCTTGTAAAACTTGTCTGTCTCGCCTTTTTGGCTTTTGTACATGGGTTCGGCCCCTTCCCGGTTACTTTTATCAAAACGTGCAAAACAATCTCATAATCCCACAATCTCAAGGCACCAATATATAGGAGATATGAATACAAGATACCATGAATGGTATTCCTAAACTAGTGGCCAATACCATTCATCCAAATCTAGTGGCCAATCATAGAAGATCCTCTTAGACTTCCTAATCTTTACTCAATTTCCAATATCTTCCCATTGTAACTTCCAACTTAAATATCACTAAAATTACGTGTTAGAGAATAAATAATTTTCCCTGCCACCTAGGAGGGGCCTCCAAGTCTACCCACTCCATGATCCTTGGAGATATAATATTATTTACCAACAACAATAATTAGAACAATTAGACCACATGTCTATGGATTTGTAAGGTGAATGGCACCTACTACCAACAATTTTATAATTATCATATTTTTTACTTTAAAAATATCATTTTCATGGTGTCATTTTTAAGACAACTCATACTAGTATGATTTGATAACTATGTCATAAGGTTTCATTTTATAGTTAGTAACACATAAGGATTGAAAATTGGATTTGCTCATTCTTTACTTTTTTACTCCCTTTTTCTTTGGCTTTCCATTTTAAGTATCTCTTAGCGTTGTATTTTAAACTAATATTACAATCTCTAAGATGTTATTGATCATAAAATACAATCTAAAATGTTGATAAAATCAATGTCCATATGGTTTGGTCAACTCATCACCATTGACCCTATGACTCAAACCAAGAAGCATCTATTGTTTGCTAGGTTCTGTGTGAACATTGATGTGGGCAAGAAGCCTTTATCTTTTGTCTCCTTGTCTTCTAAGCTCAATGTTTGGAAGTAGAGAATCAAGTTTGAGGCGGCTACAAATGTTTGTCAATTGTGTTATGGCAGGCCTTTCAATCATTGCTTACCTAGACAAGAGGAGAAAACATAATGTTGCAACAAAGGAAAGAAAAATGAAGTTCCCTCAAGGTAGGGATTTGATGCCATCCCCTGAAATGGAGCCTATGTGCAAGAGGTGTATGGAGGTTGAAGGAGAGGATGTTTATGGAGATCAAAGGGGAGGAGGTTGTTTGTCATGAATATGGGGTGAGTCCTTCTCTACATGTTGCTCAACCTTCTTCCAACACTTTTTGCAAAGAAAAAAAGAAAGTTGGAGGGTTTGTGTCCTTTTGGTCACTCAAACATGAGAACTTTAAGTGACCCTTCAAAGTCTAAAGAGAATGGATGAGTGGTTAAAAAAGGGAGACTAGATCTCTAATTTAGTAATTTGGTGAAAAAAATTGTTGCAAGTACTCAAACCTCTCTAGAGTTCTTTGGGTTTAAACCATCTAACTAGTCCCTCGGTTGGGTATGTGCTATTTTGTTTCAATGATATTGTAGATTTTTTGAGTTATTTTTTGCAGCCCTAGTGTTGCTTGTTTTCATTGTTGTTTCTTATTTGCTTTGCAGGTTCTCTTTGGTTTACTGTTGTGCCTTTTGTTAAAGGGTTTGTTCCCTTTCAAAAACCCATCTTTATCAATAATATAAAAAAAAAAAACCGTGTTTTCGTGAAAGCCCTGCATTTCAATAAAAGGAATGGCTTCAAGGCCAATTTTTTTTTTTAAAAATCAAAGCAAGTAAAATTTAGTATTTAAAACAGTTTTAACAAGATAAATCTCGTACTTTAATTGTAGTTTAGTAAATTACATGTTTTAGATATTATTTGAATTGTTTATGAAATAATTAGATTGCATAGACATCAACATCTCTGTTATTATATGAAGTGGATTATAACATGATAAGTAAACGTATATTTAATTTAGAAACTGTCTTTCAATTACACTGTCACAAGTGGGAGGAAATCTGTCAAAATCGCCTAAAGTCAAATCTAGCTTAATCATACCTCCAAAAGTCGAAACCTCAATACTGTTATCCAAAAACATACCATCATCCTTGTCAACAAAACTATCTACAATCCACTCACATACAAATATGCAAAATTCTATTTTGCTCTTGAGCGAGGCTAGGAATAATGTCATATTTATCTGGCTCTACAGTCACACAAAACTATACTGGTGTGACGGTGGCGAAGTGGACATGGGTAGCGTGCAAAGGGAGAAATCTATAGAAAAAAACATTCCATACAAGGCCTCCGTGTGAGATCAAATATGCAGTCATTTGTCACGTTACATCACATCTCTTACCAAATTGTAAACACGAGGGAAGTTAGGTCTGTGCAGGCTTCAGATTTTGACAATCACTCACCTCTTTAGAGTTTTTAAATAATTACAAACCTCAACTTGAAAATTAAAGTAGAACAGTGATAGCCACATGTCAGCTAGAAAACAAACGGCATGAATGAAAGCATATCAGATTCAGACAAAACAGACCCGTGCTATTCATGAGATGATGACTGGACAATTTGGTTTTGACTGGGAATCCAAGGTGAGGTGGGTCACATGTCACTAGGCACTTGGAAAGATGAAGATAAACATCAACGTACTCTTTAAAAGTTCTATCTGCTTCCACACTCTTCCATTCCTTACACACTTATATTTGACAATGGTAGATTGGAGGAAAACAATTAAAACAAAAGGGTTTACCTGTTCAGTTGTGTTTTCAATCCATCACATCACCTCACATCTTTACATGGATCAAGCATTTGGGAATCTAATATTTAACTTTATGAATAGAAGGTTATAAGAATTTATTTTTCATGATTATGGATTTAATCTTTATTTATATTTTATTATAGAGATTTCCAAGAACTTATCTTTTGTGATAAGGAATGGTCTTACTTTTTATTTATAGTTAGGTTATGTTTACGTGTGTAAAGTACAAAATATAAGAAATCACTTTATATTTATTACATTAAAGTGATCTTTATAGGAATCAAGTACTCAAAGTCATTTATCTATATGGATTAGGGCAGAGGATCTAGTAGCTGCTCATCCTAATTTCGCGCATCTTAAACTTTTAAATTGTACATCGGATCTTGACAAATTTTTTTGGGTTTCTTCGTATGTGACTTAAGAGCTTAAAAGTATTGTTTGGGTTTTTGGGTATCAACGGTGTGGCATAATCAGCTACATCTTCACCAAGTTATCCAAAAACACCCAAAAAAATAGTTGGACCGAAACATGTACACCAAGGCACCTATTACCGATCGTCTTACTGTTGCCTTATGTGTCACCATATGATTGGTTGTTTCTTTGATGTGACATGTGAAATGTGTTATTACACATGTATACGTGCACATATATTGGTTTCTTATTAGTTTTTTGTAATATTTGTATACATGTATTGAATCTTTTCATAGATTTAATAGGGGGGTAAGGTGCGCATGTGGGTGGCTATTGGTCCTCTCCCCTATACTTACATGTGTTAAGTATGAAAAATCACTTTATATTCATTGTATTTAAGTGATATTCACACGGATGAAGTATCCAAATTCACCTATCTAACTATTAGGAAAAATAACCTAATAATTTCATGCAAGTGTCAATTGTTGAGATAACATTTATAAATTTAAAGATCAATATTTTTTTATAGCATAGCACTAATATATGTGACTTCAAAGTTGTTAGTTATGACCATTATTACTAATAATTGAATGAAATGTAATCTTTAGATCTAAAAATCAACAAGTCATGTGATGTCACATTAGGGACCAACTAAACATTATTTAATGCATAACTATGAGTCTAACTTTTTGGGGGTGGCTTCAACAAAAACATGTTGACGTGGGCACCAACAAAACACGATTTAATGCATAACTACCGATCTAACTTTTGGGGAGTGTCTTTTATAACACTTCAACAAAAACACACTAAAATTGAAATTAAAAACTTATGAGATAAATTAGGCTAAATATTTAAGAGTAATTTGAAATCCTCATATATAATAAATTATATATAAAAAAATAAATATATATTATAATTATCTACTTTATATAGTTTATAAAAAACATATTTATATATTTTTACATTCACTTTTAAGTTTTTTAATAAAATAGTGTATCCACTTTATTTTGACAAATGTTTTACCATTTAAGTGGATAAAAAAGCCACGTCTGTAAGGTAACCTTTATCCTAAGCAATAACAAGGCCCTGTCATAACAATAGACGTGGTCAACTTCTTCAATTAATAGTCAATTCAAATGCTGACGTGGCCACTTGCTCATCCCATTTTTTCAAGTTGCAGTATTAAAGTATTTTATGTCTACCTCAGCAAATAAGTTCTCATAATTAATTTTTTATTTTATAAAAGATAATATTTTCACAATTTATGATAATGATTTAGAACGTTTTTAGATATAATTCTATAATAATTTTTATTATTAATGTTGCGGATCATATTCAGTAGTCTATTATTAAAGAGAAGATATGTTCATAATAAAAAATAATATACAGTTACATTCAAAAGCATTTTCAATCATCAAATTCTTAATTATTAATTCTCGCAATTAGAATATATTATTATTTTATCTTTTTAAGAGATTGAGAAGTGTGATTGTATATGGAGTGTAATGGTTGCAGACTATTTCTGTGCTTTTTATCACAAATTTTCTAAAAAGAACTTAACAATTGACATTTCGTTCATATCATAAAACCACACAGTTACATTCCGAAACACTCTCAATCATCAATTCTTAATTCTGTCAATTATAATCTTTTTTCAAAAAATTTGAGAAATGCATTGTACAGAAATAAAATGATCAGAAAGTATTTCTAAACAGAACGCATTTAATATACATCTTATCACAATTTTTTTGAAAATAGCTTAACAATTAATATTTTATCCATTCTAAAAAGTACCACGCAGTTACAGTCAAAAACACTTAATCATCAATTCTTAATTCTGCCAATTATAATATATTATTATTAAAAGAAAAAAGAGATTATACATGTAATAAAATGATCACAGACTATTTCTGAAGCGTTTCAGAATCTCACAAATTTTCTGAAAATAGCTTGACAATTGATATTTTCTTTCTTCACAAAATTTATACTGCACTTTATTTGACACCAGACGCCACCTTTTTCTGCGTCAAGAGACTGCGGCACAAGCTGGGGAAAATAACCATTTTTAACGCAATTTGCCTAAGAAAGCTATGTGAGTATTAGAGGAACTTGTGTAGGGAAATTTGGGTTTTGATTCGACAATATTTTTAGGAATAAACTGATACAAATTGTGGGAAATTATCCCTTTTTTTAATAAATTTTTGTGCCATTATATATATATAACCCACAGAATATGTGATATTTGTTTTAAAAAATGATATTATATAATGATGATAATTATTACCAGTGGTTGGACTTATAGGAGTGTGAAAGATGCATAGGCATTTATATTTACATGGCTATATATATATATATATATATAAAGCACATAATTTATGTATTTATAGTATTGAATCTACATTGTTTTATTTATGTATTATAAGTGTAGAGGTGAAAAGTGTATTAATTGTAAATTTTTAATTCGTTTTGACTTTTTATTCTTAGTAGAATGGTTTATTTTTGTATAAAAGTTGGGATGTGTCTCAATCTAAGTTGAACCTGACTCCTTAGATCCTAAGGATTCAAATCCAACCAAGTACCTTTTTAGTTCCCTATTCGGGGTCACTCCCGCACTTGTAGTCCTAAACCTAGTTCATGATTGCACGTGTCATCTTGACCTACTTTTGCCAAATCAAATTTAATCTTGGGCCCAAGTTGAATCAATCGAAACTAACCATTACTTGCAGACTTAAGCGCTAAATATTCAAATTTGAATGCTAGGATGTTGTGTAAAAGGACAAAGCCCTAGGTTATTTGATCATCTTGCAATCATCTAGGAATCACCAAGGAATCATCTAGCAAGAATACATTCAGGCATCTAGATCATTACATTAGTATCTACATTCATAAGAATAGATATATAGGCACCAGCGTGTTGCTTGACATTTCTTTGATCATTGCACGAGGGACTCACTACCTAATGGGTATAATACCATGTTCATTCATAAAGGAGATTTAATAATCACTAAAAATCTAAGGTGTTATATTGCGTTCTATTAAGGGATCAAGGGATCAAGGGGATAAATTAATTAAGGTATGTTTGTTTACTATTAGGGAAGTTCCACATGGATGGTGTTGGGTCCCAAAATAGCTAATCCGAAACCCTAGAACATTACCCAATCTCCTAGGCCATGGATGTCATTAAGAGGACTGGGAAGGGGCTCATCAACAGGTTAAAGATGATTTAGGGGCAACTAGTTGGAGTGGACAATCTCCTCTTCTCTTCAAGCTCAACTAGACTTAGGAGGGTATTCCTAGAGGCATCCCTCAATAGGGATTAAGAACAACATAAAATATTTTTAGATTTATGACATTGCAGTAATACACAAATTGTAGTTTTAATCCTTAATACTGTCACTAGATTAAACAAGCTTAGTGTACTATAAAACCTCTTTCTAAGCTAATGAATGCATCTCTAAGACATAAAAGATGCAAAGGACATACATTTGGTCTAAGAAACTTGAATGTTAATGAACTTATAATGGATTTTCCCTGGTTAAAACATAACCAAATAATGCATACACACTGCTATTATTTCTATCCTACACATGAAAGATTTTGTTCATTTTATGAGTTCGTGGGTGGTTAAGCAACATTAGACTGGTGCCTATTATGGGCTACAAAGTTATCAATCTATCAAGGGAAACAAACATGAAGAAACATATGGATGTTGTGCATAAAAACTAATTACAAATGGTGGATATATTTAGTTATCCATTACTTGAATGCATTCATCCACACATAACACTGAAATGATCGCTGCAATGGCTGCAATGTATTAAGAGTCTGTCTCACTACTCAAATCAGTGGTTACATTCATGTTATAAACATAACAAGAGGAAACCCTAACAAAATTTGATGGATTTCCCTAAATGAATACACAAAATACTAGAGAAGTCCACAATATGCACTTAGCTGAACCTGTAAATCTACATATATTTCTGAGTATTTACTCCTTGATACGTCGATATGAAAGTTTTTGAAGCCTGTACAACACTACACCTTCTTCTACTTGGAGATCCTTCTTAAACCAACCCTTACATTCTCTAAATGCTAGGTATATATAGCATTGCAGTCCTCTTTGTTATCCTGACAGGATTCTGGGTGGGAAAACAATTAGGGCACCCATCTGCTGACACATTTCAGTTGAAGAACCCATGAAAAAATGCATTAAAAACACTTTAAAATCATTAATTTTCCTTTGTCGAAGGTTACAGTCCTGTCAGGAACTTTATTGGCGAGTTCCTAGCCACCTTGAACTTGCCAAAGTTGTGTTTCTATCTTCTTTCCCTCTTTTTTGATGAGTTCCAACCCACTAGGAACTCACCAAAATCACTTTCTTCAACTCTTTGTCTCTTTTCTTGCCTTGGTTACTTTATCATTTTCCTTGCCTTAGTCATTTTATCATTCTCTTTCCTTGTTAGAGATCCGAGCTCCATTACGAACAATGTCGTTGATTTCGGTGGTTCCAAGAACCATGAAAACCGCTGAAATCCTCTTTTCTTCATTTTTCTCCTTTGTTCCTAGTTGTCAGTGATTAGCCAACAACCAGGAACTCTTCTTTTGCTTGTCTCTTATTTCCCATTCTTCCTTCATCTTTCCATCCCTTTTTCATTTTCTCCATCTTTTTCCATGGCCGAGCTTAGGGCCCTATCAGGAACCTTGGAACTCTGTCAAGGGTTCCCTTGGTTCCAGGAACCAAAGGAACCTCTAACACCTCTATTTCTTTCTCTATTCCTTTATCTTTCTTTTCTTTAGCCACTTACCTCTTTTCTTTCTCTCCAACTCCCCCTCGTTCCACTTTATCGAAGGTTCGTAGTTCCTAGTAGGTTTGACACCCACTGGGAACTATGAACCTTCACATCTTTCTTCCCTTTCTCCATTGGTGGTGGACCAAGAACCAAGAACTAGGAACCAAATGAAGTTCCATTTTTGAGTTGTCAGTGATCATCTGACAACCAAGAACATGCATTCCTACTTGGTTCCAAGTCAGGGGTGGGGGCCTATTGGGACCTAAGGAACCTTGATGAGGGTTCCAGTGGTTCCAGGAACCATTGGAATCGTTGACAAGTTCCTGGCAAGCCCCAAAGGGCCAACAAAGGCCATATACTTAGCAATTTTAGGATTTTTTCAAGATTTTAAACATTTTTGAAGGCACAAGACCAAGGCAAAACACAAGGGAGCAACTTTAGGATTTCTTGAAGATTTTGGACATAAAACAAGGCTAGAAAATGGGGTCCCCAACAGATGGTAAAGGGTAAATTGCATTGATTTAATAGTCAAGAACTAACATTTTTCTTGCATGAATGGACATGGAGGAATAGTTATTGTTATGTCAGAAAATGTCCCCTTTTTCCTCCTAAGGTTTAGCTCCCGGGTCCTTTAGAATGCATTTAGGTCATCTTACATGTTAATGGTGACTCTCGATGAGAAAACCCTGAAGTTTCATGGCAAATGGGACCTAGGGGGTCCACTTATGATAAACCTTGCATGAAATAGGGGGGAGGACTTGGGCGTCCGTGCCCTAGTCCTGCTCTATTTTAGGTCAGGACGTATTTTTGGGTGTCAGATTATGATCGTTATTTAGGTCCTATGCTGACATCCTAAGTTTGAATTACGAAATTATTAGCGGGAATGTTTGTAGTTTCATATATAAGCATGATTAGTGATTCATTTGTAAAACTAGAAGATGATTGTGAACTTTTGGCATATTTGTGATTCCAAGATATTCATTGTTGCAAGAGCGGAGCTTTATTATTGTGTTTGTGATTGCAGATTTGGCTTCATCTTCTCATGTGATTGAAGAGCTTTCATTTATGTGAGATCTACACTACAAGGTGATATCAATTGTGTTTTCTATCATTTATCATTTGGATTTTGCCTCTATCCTGTAGGGATATGCACTCTTTATCTGACAACGGTGTTCAAAAGACTTGAATGTCTCTCTGGGGCTTGATTGAGGCAAGCCTCTAAACACTACAACCCCCAACCCACTTTTCTGTGATTGCAATTACAAGTTTTGGAAGTGAAAGAAGTGGAGTTGGAAGAGAGCAGTACAGACTGTCAAGATTGCAGATCTAAGATGAAACATGGACCTAGACTCGGACGCCCGCTCATTAGTTCTTTGAATCTTGCAACAGTGAAATTTCTAGAACAATAGAACTGTGTTGCAGACAACATTCCCAGATCCTAACAAAAACTAAGGCACTAGACCAGGGTGCCCACTCATTAGTCCCCGACTTTTTTACACACCAAACCTAAAAATCTGGCATGTATTTGATTATCATTTGATATCTCTGTGTGTGATTATTTTCCGTAATTTGTCCATTTGTTTACGATTTCACGAAATTAGGGTTTTGAGCATTATAGGACTTAATTGGATAATAGATTTACACAATTTCAATCTTCCCCATGTTCCAAGTGATAGGAGATCTATAGTAGAGTTATCTACTCGGTTGGATGTCCTTGAATGTTTAGTGGTGAAAGGAGGATCGACACAAACCCTTAAAAACAACATTTGGATAGCTTCCCCCCTTTTTCCTATTAAATAGTTACCCAATAATGGGTTCGGTATTTTATAGATCTCAATGACCTTTAATAATATTGTGAAATTAAATTCAAATTTTAGGTATTTAAAATACATGGTAAAAATGGATATGTACAAATGTTGTATGCAAAAGAGGTGGAAATTTAAAAAGGGGGATTAAAAAAATATAACAAAAAATGGGTAGTTTGTATACATGATAGAATAAGGGGTATTTAAAATTTACAAAGTGTATGGGAGGGATGTTATCAATCAAATATTATGGGGTAGAAATAGAAATCAAGGTATTATTTAGTATCCTACAAATGAACATGATAGGGCATGAGTTTGTACATAGTGAATCCCTCATGGATCATTGCAAACATCATTGAATCAATCTAATAGCACTTGACTAAGGCACTTGAGGCAAGAAGCTAGTCAACTTCCCTCCATAACATATATAGAAAGCTCTACCAATGCTTCTTAGTAGGTCCAAGTCCCTATCTAGATTATACAAGTAAACATATTTCTAAATAAACTAAGCATTAGGGTTAAGACCACAACTTCAAGTTCAAGGTCGTAACCTTGAGTTCAAGGCTGCAACCTCAAGTTCAAGGCAACATATGTGGTGATCAAGCCCATAGGTGTGGGTTTGAACCAAAATAAAAAAAACAATCACTTTCAAAGTCTCTTAGGGATTGAATGATAAAAATTCAATTGTTGATCATTAAGACAAATCACTAAATGAGATTTGTAGAGAATACTCCTCATCACTAACAAAGGTAAGAGCACTTATCCCTCTTCGTCGATTTTGTTAAGAAATTATAGGTTGATCAAATCATTTCCTACATAACCCTATGAGAGAAAATGATACATACAAGCTTACAAAATAACCATAATGCAAAGAACAAAAGACATACCACAAGATAACACAAGATATACCTGAGAAAACTCTCAAGAGGGAAAAACTTAGCCTACAAAAACATCCACACTCAATATATTATTCAACAATGAAACATTACAATACACTTACAGAGTTTCCATGAATACTTTTGAAATATTAAGATCCTCCAATCCATCCTCCATGTGTCTAAGTAAACATCCCATGCCATGCTTCACATATGCACTTACAAGAGAGCTCAATAAAATGATAACCCACTCAACCAGCCAACCCAAACCACTAATGGTTATGGAAAAACCATGAGAGCACAAAACCTTTGACCCCCTCATTTAATTTTTGGTATTTTCTAATATTAATTATTTATTCTATGTCTCCCACACATAAAATATCTAACCAATGTTACAATACAACTTTACAAGTGGACCCAAATAAATATTTAATGTGGCTAAACACATCTCCTATATGCACCATAGATAAATATTTATTTTACATAATTAAAATAATTCATTCTTGTGGAAGGTGTACAACACCCTTTTCCTAACATTCTCCCACTTGTTGTATACATTGCATGTGTCAATTAATGAAATACATTATCATAGCCATACATTAAATCACATGAATCTTCAGCATGCTCTTGTGCTCTAACAAGATACATGCAATAAAACCAAAGTGACCACCATCTCAAGCAAGAACTCCTCTCATCCTCCAACATGCCACCTATGGAAGAAAAGGAACAAACCAAGGTGAAGATGCATTAATCTAAAGAGCACAAGTATCAAATCCAAGTGATAACAAAGGCTCCAAGCTGCTGTGAAAGAAAGAATCCACATGACTGGAAATATCACCCACAACAAATGCTAATGCATCCAACCATCCATACCTCCTAGGTATCAACAATATTAGTAAACTCATGTTAGCAACATATCCAACCCATAAACTATTGTAATGTCAGAAAATGTCCCCTTGGGGGCTTTTCCCTCAAAAAGTTTAGCTCCCAGGTCTTTAGTGTGCATTTAGGACATCTTACATCATAATTCAACATCTTGATGGAATGAACCCTAGGTATCATGACAAATGGGGCCTAGGGGGACCCCTTGAACCTAACCCTGCCCAAAATAGGGGGGACTTGTTAGTCTTAGGGCAGACAATTGAGAGGGCGGGGTGAATTAGTTGTCCAAAACTTTCTTTCCAATTACACACTTAAATCCTCTTAGTGATTTAGCAGCATATCAATAAATCAATCATGGAAACATAATACATTAAACCAAGAGTAGAAACACATCAACACAAAAGACACCAAGATTTTGACGTGGAAAACCCGGTTAAGGGAAAAACCACGGGGTGATTAACCCAAGATTGTATTCTCTATTAGAAGAATAGAAAGAACAAAATGGCACATGCCAATTAGGGCTCACTGCCTAAGCACACTCTCACAAGAGGGTCACTACCTACAAGAGACTCACTGTCTACAAAGTAATAAGTATCACATACATGAACTAGAGAATAGCATCTTCACCATGCCTGAATTAGTTCCATTTAAGCCCAAAACTTTTGCTCTGCCTTTCGCTCTCTTCCTCGCTACTCCACTCACATCTCCACAAGACACACTTTGAAATGACTTTGCAACTCCTTATTTATACAAGGCATCCACTTAGGAATGATCATCTAAGTCGACAAACATCTACAAGAGCATCCGCAAGACGTGTAACTCATCCGGTCAGCCAGTCTCAAAAAGAACATCATCATCTGGAGGTTATTCTTCAATTTGCGAGCTCCAAATCTAATGTGGACCACCAACATGATCTGGACACGATCAAAGATCTCCACAAGATTCCCTGAATCACCAAGAACATCCACACTTCATCTGCTTATTGAAATCCTTCTCTCCTTCATCCGGAACCTCAAGAACACAGTCTATCACCATTGTCACAAAGGAATAGATGCTTGTGGACCTTCAAACCATGAACCAATCGAGTTGACACTTCACAAGGACTTCCTCAATACTCCCTCAAATCCGTAGAATGGGATAATGCATTTCTGGATCTCACCGGACCTATCTGTGTCACTCTGTCACCTCTGAACACCTGCCGGAACCGGTTTCACTTGAACGACCACAACTTCTTCAGATCTTCCTGCAGACCTCTGAAATCTTTACTAGAGCACCTTAAGACATATATCTACAAACACTTTAAACCACATCCTCTGATCCTCATCTTATCTTGGACTTTTACCTTACTATTTTCACTGTTCTCTATTCCTGATTAGGACTAATTTTCTCAATATCCTCAGCAACCGGATCATGCAATCCTTATCATTAATGAAACAGGAGTATGTTGACATCAATGACAACACCGGTTAGGCCCATACTTGCAACAATCTCCCCCTTTGTCATTGATGGCAACATATGATGTGAAAAACTGTTTTGACCATCAGGACAAGAACTTCTCCTTACTGTCACAACTCCCCCTATCAGCAACAACTATTCACATGTCTTCTCTTTCTTTCCTACTCCCCCTTTGACCAGCAACCACTTATTTTTCACATGTCTTCTCTCCCCCTTTGACATCAATGGCAAAGGACACATACTTGCAATTCCACCACTTCAGCTGCTCCCCCTGAGTAGCAGCTCCCCATCATCAATCCAGACCACAAGATATGACTGTGATATCCACCGGACTGATGCACATCAGTGCATCTTAATTCATCACTGGAGGGGCAATAACCCCTAATTTCTCCCTAAGATACTCAAAAGAGTCCTTAGGTAGAGGTTTAGTAAAGATGTCTACAATATGATCCTTGGAAGGCACAAACTCTAATCTAACTTCATTCTTGTTCACTTACTCTCTCAAAAAATAAAACTTAATGGATATATGTTTAGTCTTTGAATGCAACACCGGATTCTTAGATATAATTATTGCACTTGAATTATCACAGAAGATTGTGATAGGCTCCTCATACTCCACTCTTATGTCTCTTAGCATTTGCTTCATCCACAAAACTTGAGTGCAACTACTTGCTGCTGCAATATATTCTGCTTCTGCAGTGGATAGAGATATTGCCTCTTATTTCTTGCTTATCCAAGAAATCAATCTCTTCCCTAAAAAGAATGCTCCACCACTGGTACTTTTCTAGTTATCCACATCTCCTGCCCAATCAGCATCTGTATATGCATGAAAAGAGAAATCATGATCTCTAGGATACCATAGACCATACTCAACTGTCCCTTTTAGATATCTAAAAATCCTCTTTATTGCCATGACATGAGATTCTCTAGGATCAGCTTGGAATCTAGCAACAAGACCAACAGCCTACATAATGTCTAGTCTAGTTTGAGTGGGATACAACAATCCTCCAATCATTGACCTATACTTTTTCTGATCAGCCTTGGGAGAGTCATCATCTTTGCTCAACTTATATCCAGTTGCCATGGGAGTATTCATTGGCTTTGAATCTTCCATCCCAAATTTCTTCAACAATTCTTTCATGTATTTGGTCTGAGAAATGAAGATTCTTTTCTTTGTTTGAGTGATTTGCAGACCCAAGAAGAAATTCATTTCACCAAGCATGGACATCTCAAATTCACTTTTCATTTGATTTGCAAAAGTTTTACACATACTATCTCTTCCTCCAAAAATGATATCATCAACAAACACTTCAACAATCAAGATGTTTTCATGATCAATTTTGAAATACAAATTACTATCAGCAGTACCTTTGTTAAAACTAATCTTCAAAAGATGCTTATCCAATCTTTCATACTAGGCTCTTGGGGCTTTCTTTAGTCCATGCAGAGCTTTCTTCAACTTGCAGACCATATCACCATGATCAGATAATTGAAATCCATCTAGATGCTCAATATATACTTCTTCTTCCAAGTCACCATTCAGGAAGGCAGACTTGACATCCATCGATATACCTTGAAATCCTTGAAGGCAGCAAAAGCAAGAAATAATCTGACTGCTTCAATTCTTACCACCGGAGCAAAAGTTTCTTCAAAATCAACTCCTTCTATTTGAGAGTAACCCTTGTAGACCAATCTAGCTTTATTTCTGATTACTTCACCAACTTCATTCAGTTTGTTCCGGAAGACCCATTTTGTTCCAATCACATTTTTGTTTCTAGGTTTGGGAACAAGATCCCAAGTGTGATTTTTCTCAATTTGTATCAGCTCTTCCTCCATTGCTTTAGTCCAGTTTTCATCATTGCAAGCTTCATTCACTGTCTTAGGTTCAATCTTTGAAATCAGACAATACTCATCTGAATCTTGAGCAATTCTCCTTATTGTTTGTACACCTTTTCTTTTATCACCTATGATCTAATCTTCAGAGTGGTTCAGTCTTACATAACTAGGTACTTTGGGAGTTTCTTGCACTTCTGCTTCTTGATCAGGCTCATTGAAACTCATCTCTTCTTCCTGATTTACCAGATCAGTTTGAATCTGAATTGCAGAAGAGGCTTGGGCTCCTTGAATCAAACCACCATTCTGATCATCTTCATCATATTCATAAAACCTTGAGGGTTTTTCAATTCCTTCATCAACCTTCACATTTGTACTTTCTATAATCTTTCTCAGTCTCTTGTTATAACACTGGTATGCTTTGCTTTGAGTAGAGTAACCCAAGAATATTCCTTCATCACTTCTAGCATCAAACTTGCCTAGATCTTCATCTCTTTTGATGTAACATTTTCTACCAAAGATTCTAAAATACCTCACAGTAGGAGTGATGCCAAACCAAAGTTCATAAGGAGTCTTACCGGTATTGCTTATGATTTGAACTTGATTGAGAGTATAGACTGTAGTGCTAACAACTTCTCTCCAATAGATCTGAGGAACATTTGCTTCCATCATCATGGTCCTAGATGCTTCCTGGATGGTCCAATTTTTTTTCTCAACTACTCCATTCTGCTATGGAGTCCTATGAGCAAACAACTGTCTCTTTATTCCATGTTTCTCACAGAAATCTATGAACTCACCGGATGTGAATTCTCCACCTCTATCAGACCTCAAACATTTCAATTTTAATCCGGTTTCATTCTCTACCATAACCTTGAATATTTTGAATTTCTCAAGAGCTTTTGTTTTCTCTTTCAGAAAGGTTACCCATATCATCCGGGAATAGTCATCAATTAGTAACATGAAGTATCTATCACCTTGCACACTTCTGATTCTTACCGGACCACAAAGATCAGTATGAACTAAGTCCAATAATCTGGTAGAAAATTGTTCCTTTCTTTTGAATGAGATTCTGCTTTGTTTTCCCAACTGACATTCTTTGCACAAACTGTTTGTAGGTTTCACTAGTTTTGGAAGATCTCTTACAGCCTGAGTATTACTTATCTTGATGATATTATCAAAATTCACATGACACATTCTCCTATGCCATAACTAGCTCTGATCAACTTGAATAAATAAGCAACTTTTACCAGTACCAACCAAGTGGAAGATATTACCTTTAGTTTGAGTACCAGATGTAATATCTGTTCTGGAACTTTCAAAGATTTTGTATTTTCTATTCTTGAATTGGAGATCATAGCCTTTGTCCACCAACTATCCAACACTAAGAAGATTGTGCTTCAATCCTTCAACATACAGAACATTACTAGTTTTCTTCTTTCCATCAAAAGAAATAGTTCCTCTAACTCTGATTCTACCCACAGAATTATCTCCAAACTTTACCACTCCTCCTTCATACCTTTCCAAATCTATGAACTTACTTTTATCACCTGTCATATGGTGAGAGCATCCACTGTCAATGACCCAATCATCCTTTTCTTCAATTTGTGCAGCGAGAGCTCTTTCTACAACTTTATGATTGACAAATTCAGAGGGCATTGGATCTTCTTCCTTGATGGCAATAAACACCCAGTCACTTCCGGATTTGTTTCCTGATTTTGATTCATCATCTGTTACTCCTTCATCATCATCATCTTCATGAACATAGTAGCAATTCTTTTGGAACCTTGATTTGTTAGGTTTTGGCTTTGAAAATCTTTCTGGACATCTTGAGGTAAAATGACCAATCTTATTGCAGTTAAAACATTTAAAAGGCAATTTCCCTTCATACTTACCAGATCCTCTTGGTAGTCTTCTTGTAATAAGGACTTCAAGTTGAGCAGTTTCTGCTTCCTCTTCTTCTAGGTCTTTTCTTGCTTTTTCATACCATGAGAGTTTCCTTGAAGAGTTCTCTCCCGGATCAAACCTTTGTTTTCCTTTTACAGAGGCACTGGCTTTGAATGCAGATTCAGTCTTAGGAGGGGCATCTCCAAACTTGGTCATTTCAAATGCAGCCAATTTGCCAGCCAATTGATCTCTTATGATAGTTGTATGGGCTTTGAATTCTTCAATGGCAGCAACCTTGATCTTATAAGAAGCAGGAAGGGATCTGAGAATTTTGCCAACAATCTCATTTTCATCCAAGACTCTACCAACATTTCTAATTCCACAAACAAGCTCATTTACTCTTGGCATAAAGGTAGTGATATTTCCATCTTCTCTCATCTTCAGATTTTTGAATTTTCCTTTCAGACTTTGTAACCTTGCACATTTGACATACTTGTCTCCTTCATGCAGAAGTTTCAATTTTTCCCAAATCTCAAAAGCAGTTGGTAGGTCAACAACATTTGAAAGCTCTGAATCAGATAATGCGCTTAAAAGAGCTTCTATAGTCCGCAGATTATTTTCAGCATCTGTGATTTCAGTTGGGGATTTCAGGCCACCCTATGGAGGAGTATACTTCGTTGAGGCCATGTTCCAGTACTGCATTCCCATACATTTCAAGTGACATGTCATGCGACTTTTCCAAAGATTAAAATTTGTTCCATCAAACTTCAGACTATCCTTCTTGTAGGATGACATCCTGGATCTCCTCAAGCGGTTAAGCCTTTTTAGAGGAACTTAGCTCTGATACCAATTGTTAGTCTTAGGGTAGACAACTAAGAGGGGGGGTGAATCAGTTGTCCAAAACTTTCTTTCTAAGTACACACTTAAATCCTCTTAGTGATTTAGCAACATATCAATAAATCAATCATGGAAACATAATGCATTAAACCAAGAGTAGAAACACATTAACACATAAGACACCAAGATTTTGACGTGGAAAACCCGATTAAGGGAAAAACCACGGGGTGATTAACCCAAGATTGTATTCTCTGTTAGAAGAATAGAAAGAACAAAATAGCACATGCCAATTAGGGCTCACTACCCGAGCACACTACTCACAAGAGGCTCACTGCCTACAAGACACTCACTGTCTACAAAGTAATAAGTATCACATACATGAACTGGAGAATAGCATCTTCACCATGCCTGAATCAGTTCCATTTAAGCCCAAAACTTTTGCTCTACCTTTCGCTCTCTTCCTCGCTACTCCACTCACATCTCCACAAGACACGCTTTGAAATGACTTTGCAACTCCTTATTTATACAAGGCATTGACTTAGGAATGATCATCTAAGTCAACAAACATCTACAAGACCATCCGCAAGACGTGTAACTCATTTGGTCAGCCAGTCTCAAAAAGAACATCATCATTCAGAGATTATTCTTCAATTTGTGAGCTCCAACTCTAATGCGGACCACCAACATCATCTGGACATGATCAAAGATCTCCATAAGATTGCCTGAATCACCAAGAACATTCGCACTTCATCTGCTTACAGAAATCCTTCTCTCCTTCATCTGAAACCTCAAGAACACAGTCTGTCACCACTTTCACAAAGGAATAGATGCTTGCAGACCTTCAAACCATGAACCAATCGAGTTGACACTTCACAAGGACTTCCTCAATACTCCCTCAAATTTGCAAAATGGGATAATGCATTTGCGGATCTCACCGGACTTATCTGTGTCACTCTATCACCTCTGAACACCTGTCGGAACCAGTTTTACTTGAACGGCCACAACTTCTTCAGATCTTCATGCAAACCTCTAAAATATTTACTAGAGCACCTCAAGACATATATCTACAAACCCTTTAAACCGCATCCTCTGATCCTCATCTTATCTTGGACTTTTACCTTACTATTTACATTATTCTTCTCTATTCCTGATTAGGACTAATTTTCTCAATATCCTCAGCAACCGGATCATCCAATCCTTATCATTAATGCAACAGGAGTATGTTGACATCAATGACAACACCGATTAGGCCCATACTTGCAACAGGACTTAGGAGCCCACGCCCTAGTCCTGCCCTATTTTGGGTCAGGCCCAAATTCCTAGTGTCAGTTTATGACCATTATTTGGTCCCTAGGCCGACACGGTAAGTTTGAATTTATGAAATCTTGGTGGGAATTTTTGTATTTGCATATAAAATCATGTTTAGGCATTCATTTGTAAACTAGATTGTTATTGTGAACTTTATGCATCCTAAAGGTGATTCAATGCTTTCATTGTGTTGCAAGAGTAGATTTATGTTATCTATGTGTTTGTGTTTGTAGATTTGAGCATTCATCTCCTCATGGAATGACGAGTTTCTTCCTCCCATGAGACCTTCACTACAAGGTGACATCTATTGTGATTATTAAGAATTTATCATTTGGTTTTTGCCTCTGCCTCCCAAGGCACACACTCTCTATCTGACAATAGTGTTCGGAAGGCTTGAATGTCTCTCCGAGGCTTGACTAAGGCAAGCCTCTAAACACCACAACCCCCTCCCAAAGTTTTCATGAAATTGCAAGTTATAGGTTGGAGTTGCAGACAAAGTGAAGTTGCAGGAGGGTACAACAAAGTGTCAAGATTGCAGATCAGTGAAAGAAATAGCTACCTGGACTGGGTGCCTACTCATTAGTCCTCAAAGTTTTGCAACGGGAAAATCTCAAATACAGGTTGCAGACCTTGTTTCTAGATCTTGACAAAAAGCAAGGCACTGGACTTGGGCGTCTGCTCTTTAGTCCTCGACTATTCCTCTTTTGAACCCCGAAAATAGGTGCATAGTTATTTTCCATTTTACATCTTTCTGTAGCAACATTTTCTGATATTCATCTGTTTACTGTCGTATTTGCATAATTAGGGTTTTAAGGTATAATTGAGCATAAGAGAAGGTAATTGGGAATCAAATCATAAAAATCTAAGTTTCCCTACATCTCAATAGTGACCTAGGGTATGATAGTACATTGCAACTCAACCCTAGGTTCTTGAATGTAAGGGTGAAAGGAGGATATACACACAAAACTACCAAAAATCTAACATCCAAATTCCACCCTTTACATTTTGGTGAACCCGTGTTATTAGACTTTTTTGCACCTTGCTAAGTGTTTTGCTTCAAATTTCCATTGATTTTCATTCATTCATAGTATCATTCATCTTATTGCATTGGAAAACTTACAAAAAAATTGAAAAATTGGAAAAATTGGAAAAAATTGCATGCTAGGGTTTTGCATGTTGCATCAATTAATTTGAATTTCTTCAAATTTCTAATTTTTTCCATTAAATCTGATTTAAATTTCAGAAAATTACAAAAAATCATTAATTTGCATTGCATTTTCATCATAAAATTGCTAGGGTTCTATTGAAAATTATGAATTTTGCATATAACCTAGTAATTCCAAAATCTAGGGTTTGTAGGTAAAATATTGTTTCAGATTTCTCTACTAATTTTAGAGACTCATTCAAAATTGAATTTGGCTGTAGTCTTACATTTTGGAACAAATTTGCATTTAGATTTTTGAAAGTTGCATTTTTGCATAGAAAAAGTCAACAAAAACTAGCATTTTCATTGATTTTTCATTAGATTTGCACTTGAATTTTGCATGTTAGAGCATAAATATCATTTTCAGATCTGAGAGCATGTAATTTTCATCATATATTATCTTTCAAAACATTCATATAGCATTTTATGTCAAGATATTAAACCTAGGGCTTCAAAAACGTTGATTTTCACTAGATTTGGCCTTATCGACTCTCTAAATTTGCACCATATGCGTGTTGTGAAATATATTTTTGCACTAATTGGTTTTTATCAGATTAATAATTTTCTTCCCCTCCTAAAAATCTTCACAACACCTTTTTATCAGGCTCTTGTATTGAAAATTTGGTGAAAAACCGCACATTTTTGCTATTTTTGCCCTAGGCTTTGGCCTAGTTTGCACTCCAAGTGTGTTGTAACAAATTTTATGGATTGAGGTAACTGATATCATCAATATTATTTTCTGAACCTACTAAAATTCTTTACAACACCCCTTTTGCTAGGTCTTGGAATTGAAAAAACGTGAAAAATTGTCTATTTTGCTACATTTTCACTAGGGGTTGACCTTGAGTGGCACTAAAAGCATGTCGTGACATATATTTTGGCATTAAGAGGCTGTTATTACTGATATAATTTTCTATCCATCATCATTTTCCTCACAACACCCTTTGTCATGCTCTTTTGCATTGAGATTTGGTAAAAAATCGCATGTTTTAGTGTATTTTCACTATACTTTGACTTGTCATCATCTTAGATTTGCATCAAGAGTGTGTTGTGAAGGATCTTATTTCTATATTGGACTGATATCAGAAATATAATTTTTTGCTCCTGATCAAAATCCTTTTAACACCTTTTATTTCATTCATTGGCATTGAAAAAGTATAAAAAATCAAGTATTTTAAGTAATTTTTGCATATAGTTTTGCACTTGACTTATGCATAACTTTTGGAAAAACTTTTAAAATCTGATTTGGCACTCATGGCCTCGTCTTCTCAATGCTCTTTGGAATCTCTACCTGCATATGTCACAAAATTTGAAAATCTCTACAAATTTCTTAGCATGCATCCTCATGTCATTACCTATATACAAGCTATGTACAACTAGGATATATTTGGGTCCTCTTCCTTCGAAATCCTTGACTATGTATCTGATCTTAACAACTTCATATCTCTTATCAATACATACCCTTGGGTAGTAGAAGAGTTGATAAAACACACTTTGAAGGAAGAGAATGACACTTCTCTTAATAGTTTGGAGTTGATAGCTGAAACATATGGAGATGATATTGATAATGACTATGAGAGCGATGATGAATTCACAAGCCACCCGACTTCTCCTACATTTGAGCATTCAGATAACTCAAATGAGAAGACTAGGGATAGCTCTAGTAATTAGAATAATCCTCCCAACCAAAATGAAGCATTAATGGAGGACATCATGACAACACAAGACTATTTTGACTGTACTGACCTATTCGGAATGATTGATGTGGATAAAGAACAGTTTCAAAACCCACCTAGTCCACTAAGAGATGATATTCATGTTGAGGTCCACTCTTCATTATCCCCTCAGGGATCGGGAGGTGATTAAAATACATTAGACAGACAAATAGAACAACCTATAGGTCCCTTTCTAGCATTCAAATTTGGGAAGATGATGACCTCCTTGATGATTTACTTGATAATGAGACTTAGCACAAAGATCCTACTAGGTAAGTATCCCTAACCCTTTATCTCTCTCGTGATGTGCTTCCCCCATGATGTGTTATGTGTTGTTTAGGCCTCCTAGGATGACCCTTGATTCTCTTGTAAGGTCTGGGATACCAGGAGACCGCCTCTGTTGTGACCTTCTATTTATATCATCATTCTTCTATATTGCCTCTCTCTGATTTCATTGTTGTGTGTTGTGTCTTACGGACATAGCATTGCAGTTGGTGACCTAGGGGCACCCTCCTACGTGATTGTCCCGAAGACACTTGTTTCTCCTCTCTTATTTATTTTTTCCCTTCCTCTAGTGTTTCCATCTAGCTTACGGATGACAAAAAACATTTTTACTGATGTGGACATAGCATCCCTTTCACGAGAAATCAAAAATTGGACTTAGTTCCTAATATGACGATGGGGTTGTATATTTTATCCGATGCTTGGCTAGTGGAATCACTCGTGCTTTCCGCGTAGTGATTTCGATGGTCTTCTATCTCATTTACAAATCATAACAATACTACTGCTCTGTGCACTTTGTCTACCTTGAATCTTGCATGCCTTAGATTTCATATACATTGATGTTGTTGTTTTTATGTAGACACTAACATGTTTCTTGCAGGGATGTGTTTGTGGGAACATTTGGCAATCGTGAAGTACATGTCACCTCCGGGGAGCATGGGCTTTGAGAGAGCTTGTGTTCCCTTGTGTGTTTTCTTCCTACCTTAACGTGCTTGATATCAATGCATGATAGCAACCACCTTAAGGTGGGGGCATATAAGGTAAGTTGTATGTTGTAGATGTTAGCAATGTGTTTGTCCTCAGGTGTAGTTTAAAGACCTGTGTGATGAGTGCATCCTGCATCCTGAGTTTGTTTGCAATCAATCAATCATGTAAGCCCTCTACAGAGGTGGGATATCAAGCATCTCCTTTTTCTTAAGCCCTCTACAGAGGCAGGGATGGTGTATTTCTCGGAGAAGATTGCCTCATCCTATCATTTTCAAAAGTCCTCTACGGAGGCGGGGAGTGGTTCTATGACTAACTCAACCCTTAAGCGTGTTTTCAGTGATTGTTGTGGCAAAGCCCAATCATCAGTGTGTGCCTGTAATGTGCCTGAGATGGTGTTGAACCTAGAAATAGGGACACTCCATCGCTTGTCTGTCGTGCCTTCAAAGTGTGTGTGTTTGGCGTGCTTGTTTTGTTTGGCATGTTTGTTGCCCCATATGAAGTTTAAAGACCTGTGCGATGAGTGCATCCTGCATTTTGGCAGGTTTTGTGTGTCTTGCATGTCTGTTGCCCCATATACAGTTTAAAGACATGCGCGATGAGTGCATCCTATATTATGGGAGGTTTATTTACTTTCCTGTACTTGCATTTACATTTCATATATATGAGAAAAAGAAAAAAAAAGAAATCATTCATGTCTTCTATGCATTAATGTGTCTTCTATGCATTTAATGTATTCTTTGTGTTTTGCGTGACTGTAATTGTCTTCTCCGTGTTTTGCATGCATGTCATTGTCTTCAATGTGCTTGGTGTGTCTTCTCTATGCTTAGTGTGTTTGCTATGTTTGTTGACTGTACTTTAATGCATGTATTGGCCTTGCGTTTATACATACATTAAAGTGGGGGCTAAATGTAATGTCAAAAAATGTCCCCTTGGGGGCTTTTCCCTCAAAAGGTTTAGCTCCTGGGTCTTTAGTGTGCATTTATGACATTTTACATCATAATTCAACATCCCAGTGGAATGAACCCTGGGTATCATGACAAATGGGGCCTACGGGGACCCCTTGAACCTAACCCTGCCCAAAATAGGGGGGGAGGACTTGGGTACCCGTGCCCTAGTCCTACCCTATTTTGGGTCAGACCCAAATTCCTAGTGTCAGTTTATGACCATTATTTGGTCCCTAGGCCGAAATGGTAAGCTTGAATTTACGAAATCTTGGCGAGAATGTTTGTAGTTGCATATAAAAGCATGTTTAGGCATTCATTTGTAAACTAGATTGTTTTTGTGAACTTTATGCATCGTAAAGGTGATTCAAGGCTTTCATTGTGTTGTAAGAGTAGATTTGTGTTGTCTATGTGTTTGTGTTTGCAGATTTGAGGATCCATCTCCTCATGGAATGAAGAGCTTCTTCCTCCCATGAGACCTTCACTACAAGGTGACATCTATTGTGATTATTGAACATTTATCATTTGGTTTTTGCCTCTGCCTCCCAAGGCACGCACTCTCTATTTGACAACGGTGTTCGGAAGGCTTGAATGTCTCTCTGGGGCTTGACTGAGGCAAGCCTCTAAATACCACAACCCCCTCCCAAAGTTTTCATGACTGCAGGTTACAGGTTGGAGTTGTAGATAAAGTGAAGTTGCAGGAGGGTACAACAAAGTGTCAGGATTGTAGATCAGTGAAAGAAACAGTTACCTGGACTAGGGCGCCCGCTCATTAGTCCTCAAAGTTTCGCAACAAGAAAATCTCTAATACAGCAGATACAGGTTGCAGACCTTATTTCCAGATCTCGACCAAAAGTAGGGCACTGGACTTGGGCGCCTGCTCTTTAGTCCCCAACTATTCCGCTTCCAAACCCTGAAAATAGGTGCACAGTTATTTGTCATTTTACATCTTTCTATAGCAGCATTTTTCGATATTCATCCGTTTACTGTCGTATTTGCATAATTAGGATTTTAAGGTATAAATGAGCATAAGAGAAGGTAATTGGCAATCAAATCATAAAAATCCAAGTTTCCCTACATCTCAATAGTGACCTAGGGTATGATAGTACATTGCAACTTGTAGACACCCAAAATTGTCCCAACTTTGTCCATGTCTAGCAACACCTTGACAAAAACATTATCCTAGACATCATGTAGCATTTTGTCCTAAATCCCACTCTTAATCTCATTTATCCATTAGCCAATTAATTAAATAAATTTTATTTATTTAATTAAAATCCCATCTTAATCCCATCTTTATCCCACTTAGCCAATTAATTAAATAAATTTTATTTATTTAATTAATTTCCACATCATATCTTAATTCCACTATCCAATTAATTAAATAAATTTTATTTATTTAATTAATATCCAACTCATATCCCAACTAATTCAAATATTTTATTTGAATTAAGTTCTCACATTTCATTATAAGCCGACTTTCCAATTAATTAAATAAATTTTATTTATTTAATTAATTTATCTTATCATTTAGCCGACATGTGTGCCTCTTTCATTTAAAAAAGATAAGTGGTACTACAGCCTTTTATTTAATATCTTTTATATGTAGTACTTTTTATGTACACAAGCACACATGAGCCCTATTCTCCTTAACACTTGTCAAATGACTACAACTCCCTTGAAGAGTGGGATAACCTAATCAATCCTAGCCGTCCACATCAATCAATTAGCTTTTTAATCTCAGCCGTCCATTTGAACCAAGCCTTTTCTATAAATCAACCCCCTCATAAGCCATTAGCATGCATTGAGCTTCAAGTACCATTATTCTGTCAAAAGGCATTGAGCTTCAAGTACCATTATTCTGTCAAAATGCATGGAGCTTCAAGTAACATTATGCTGTTGAAATATCATTAGAGCCTTTGCATCCTTCAACTATCATTCATTCTATCGTCTTCATCTTAATGTTATGCTGCAGAAATGAGCACCCAACATTCTTCCAACAATAATCCTTCAAAATCTTGCATGCTCATGCGAGGTGGAGAAGAGCAATGGAGATAAATCAAGCATAGCGTGGAGATCGGTTTGCATTTACATTTGTTATTTTGGTTTTCATGTTGTCTTGTGCTTCATTGTGCATTGCTAGGGTTTTATCATTGCTGTTTATTCATTTGCCCTGATTTGCAATTTTACCCTAACATACACAACTCAACCCTAGGTCCTTGAATGTAAGGGTGAAAGGAGGATATACACACAAAACTACCAAAAACCTAACATCCAAATTCCACCCTTTACAACTATAATCACAAGCTCCCTCTATAAAATCTGTCAAAGAAGAACATACACATGCAAGAACTCCCCCTGCATGGGTTATGTCAAATCTAAAATAGATCAAGGCATATCCAAGTCTACCAATCAACACTCATAACCAAGGTGTGGCTAATGATAAACCATGTAGTACAAAGAACAATCACAATGATCCACACATGCAACATAAAATGCTACATTCTCCCTCACAACATGTCACCATAACTCTCCCAAATCTATGACAACAAACCATATGAACATGAACCTATAAAAAGTAGCTATAGAACAAAGAGAGAAAACCTGTAAATCATATCACATGTCCTTCTACCAACACCTCAAAGTGCTAATCTATGTCAAGTATGATCTCCTTTACAACCTCAAATGTAAAGTCTTAACAACATCCAACCATTCAATCTCCAAGATCAAACAAAACATATGTATCATGTAACCAACATGGATGTAAGCCTCTCTAACCAAGAAGATCAAACTCATAGTCCATTCCCAAAACCAAGAATCAACCCAATAAACATCTCCTAAATCCTCATAAATGACATCATACATCAAATGCATATGTACAAGGAGATAACCATGCAAAAAACCCCTCAAGTGAACCCTCGAGAACAAATGAGCATAGTTCAAGATCCATATCCACGATGAGATAAAAAAATAAAACAAAATGCATATGAAAAAGATGGGCAATACCTCTCAGATGATTATCTATCGAGTAGACCAAGAGTGGGGAATGAGAATGCTCCTCCAAGATACACCAAGCCGCAAAGACTCTCTCCAAGAACAATCTCCTCTCAGGTCCACTATGAACTCACATCCATATCCAAGTGTAGGCTCCTCAGACTTCCTACTGAAACCTCCAAAGAGTAACTGTCTCAACAAATGTATCTAAGTCAAGAGAACTCCAACCTCACCAAAGTCTCCAAGTATCCACGAGAACCTACAACCAGTCAATTTCCATGCTAACTCTAATGAAACATCACACTATCATGAAACTCCCAAGCACATGACCAATGTACTCAATACTAAGAGAACTAACTAGACCACTATCAAAGTTCCCACTATAGAATCAGGAACCTAGCATGACATCATGATATAACATCTCCTCCTAGAAGATCACATACTCCAATGAACATATACTAGTCTCAAGAGAACCCATATCATTCTATAACTCCAATTAATATCCAAAGTAGACCAAGACTTAATACCAAACATCCTCACAACCAAGGATCAACATCTCAGATCACATGAAGATAATCATCTCCTAACAATAGAACTCAAGATGTGAAATCACTCTCACTGTATACAAGAATCATAATCCAAGAGCTTTTTCATGACACTCACAACCATTGCAGAAGATCATCCATCACTAGGTGATGAATGCACATCATAGTCAAAGCTCCCACTAAACCATGATATTGATCTAGACATGACATTGTGATAACCATCTCCTAAATGAAGATCATCCATGGTCCACACACACTCAACTACAATATCAATAGCTCCAAAGAATAAGTAGAACCAATATCTCCAAGCCAAGAAGATAAACCATTAAACCATCACTATCAAAAGCTCACACTAAACTGTATAACCAAGCTATTCATGACATCATGATAAACATGCTACAAGTCCCAATAACCAACTATCCAGGCACTCTAACCATCCATCCTCTCATCCCAATATAACATATCATTGCATAAATGACCACAAATAAGGCCAACTAACAAAGTCTACATCAACACTAAATTGATCTTGTGGATATAAACAGTCCACATCTAAGTCATCCCACTGTAATCAATGGGTTGCACCTACCCACAAACTACATAACTCATAGATCCCAAACCAATGACACATGCAAACTCACCATCACATCAGTAACCTGCAAACCAAGATAACAAAGAAGATAACCTCAAGACTCAAACACTAGATCAACCCCAAATCTAGTTTTCCAAACAAGTCCACAAATGAGTAACCATAGTCGAGGAACCACTCAAGCATCCAGGAGATAAGAAGAATCTCCTAAAACTGAACCACACCACCACCTGTAAACATGAACCAATCATCACAATCCGAACCTATCAACCGTATACATGACCACATCATGCCAATGCTCAAAAGTACATGCATATTCATGTCACAATGGTCATCATCATCATGTCATCATCATCATCATCATTGTATTAGTACTCAACTCCCACTGAATCAAGACTCCTAGTCGCATATGTATATCAACCATGTCCTCAAACTAGAAGACAACCTGTGTACTTGTTACCATCAAAGTCCATACTCTAAAAACACATGTAAACTTATATCAAGAACCACAAAATCTAATAACCTTCTATATCAAGATATGGCTCTCATAAAAACATGCAAGTTCCCACAAATTTTTGCCCAAAAATTCATCTAGATGCTCACATTATCACACCTCGAATCTCAGGCACCCACAAGTTCTCAAACAAGTACAAAACTCACTTTGCTCATCCAGATGAAAACCCATCTAATCCACTATGTAGTATGCTATAAATTCTCTCCAATAATTATTTAAAATCCAAAATATAATTCCATATGCAAAATTTATGACCATTTAACCATTCTAGATCAATGCCTAGCTTTAGGCACCAAATTCTAACACAAACTACAAATTTTGATGACCAAACCTATACCACTATGTAACTTTCTCAAAGAGATCTTTCCAACACCTATAAAAAGTCAAAAATCTAAAACCATGGGTGAAAGTTATGCCCCTTGGAAGAAAAGGCACTCTAAGGGATAAATGAGCCCCAAGGGGGACTTGTCCATACAATCCATATGACTGACATCAACATGCATACAGTGACATCATCATTGACATCTGCTAATATCATCAATCAACACTAGATTGTGTAGGGGCGACGTTCGAGTTGAGGTGGCACGTAAATGGTGCTAAGGTGGTGGACTTGAAATAGTTTCAAATCAGGGTTTAATATTTTCTAAGTTTCAAATGCTCAAATCCAACACCAATTTATATTTTGGTTTAATATTTAATTTTTGTTCTCCCACGGGGGGTTATGAGCTTAGTTGGCCCAACTGGGGGGCAAGGCCAACTAGCCACATGGCTTGTCAACTGGCCAAGGTCCAACAAGCCCCTACCAACTAGTATGCCACCCGGTATGAGGGGTACAGGGATCTGTGAACCCTGTACCTACCCAAAAATATTTTTTTAAAATTCTTTCTATAGTTTAAAAAGATTTTTAAACCAGAAATTTTCTAATAATTTTTTTCTTTAAACTGTAGAACTTTTGCATAGGATAACTTTTTTCGTTTTTCTTTTTTATTTATTTTAACTCTATAGTATCATACGAATGAACACAAGGGGGCATTTTTTTACTTCTAGGTCTTCGTGGCCAAAATAAGTCAAATTTTATGTCAGTCTTCATGTCGTGAGCCTCCTGGATCTAATGATGAAGTCAGTTTTGTCCCAGGAGGTCATTTATGCAACTTCCTCCATAAAACCCTTATATGATGAACAACTAAGACACCCTTTTTACCAAATCTCTTTCAAACCCCAGATATGCAAAAATAACCACAAATTTGCAATCCCCAAAACCTCAAATGTATATTTTCACAACCTGCACAAAAACCTTATACCTTGAAATGTCTCAAATCTTTCTAGCAGTACCATGGCTTCAAATTTGCACCAAATCTACTCAAACAAGGGTTAAACAAAACTAAGTATCTCACGCCTACCTCAACCATAAATATAGCTCTGATACCACTTGTTAGGAAATTACAGGTTGATCAAACTATTTCCAACCTCTAAAAGTATCCACACTCAATGTATTATTCAATAATGAAACATGACAATACACTTACAAAGTTTCAATGAATACTTCGAAAACATAAATCTCCTCCAATGCATCTTCCATGTGTCCAAGAAAGTAACCACACATCCCATGCCATGCTTCAAATATGCACTTACAAGAGAGCTCAATAAAATGAAAGCCCACTCAACCAACCAACCCAAATCACTAACAATGTGCTTGCTTTTATAGATTGAATCTCACATAAATACAACTTGTGGTATTGGAAAAATCATGTGTCTCAAAACCATGAGAGCACAAAACCATTGACCCCTTCATTTACATTTTGGTAAGTTAAGTTTTTCCAATATTAATTATTTATTCTATGTCTTTCACACATAAAATATCTAACCAATATTACAATACAACTTTACAAGTGGACCCAAATAAATATTTAATGTGGCTAAACACATCTCCTAGATGCATCACAAAAAAATATTTATTTTACATAATTAAAATAATTCATTCTTGTGCAAGGTGTAAAACACCTTTTTCCTAACATATTTTAGCATTTAATTTAACTTATTTTTGTACATCTTTCAAAACTTGGCTCATATATCTAGGTTAATAGGATCAATTATTTGGTTATTCATCATTAGCTAGATATTTTATGTAGGGTTGTTTTATACTTGTATATAAATTGGGGTACCTAACCCTTGAACCCCTCTAGAGTTTTTCCCTAGGTTTTTGACCTTCTAGTTTTTTATTTATGATCAAAAGGGTTAAAGCACATAGGTGAGTCCCACTTTGGGGTCCAAACGAATCATGCCAAAAGTTCAATGGGTTCAATTGAGCATATATATGATTGAACCACATTCAGTCAAACACAATCACCACACACATGGTCTTGTGTGGCATGCCATGGTTGGACAAGGTTTGATTGAATGCTATTTGATCAAATATGCTTCAATTGAAGATCTTAGATTATTTTCCTATAAAAGAAAGGGCTCACCCATTGTTTTGCATTCGCACTTCTAATTACAAACAAAATATCTCTTTGTATGTTGATTGAATATGTTTCAATTGAAGATCCTTGAGTTTTTTCCTATGAAAGAAAGGACTCCCATTATTTTGCATGGGCACTTCTACCTGCAAACAAAAGGTCTCTTTGCATGTTGATAGAGGTTGTGTTCTTGAAGGAAAAAGTTGGTTAGATCAAGCACTTTCCACTGACAAACCAACACTACCAACCCATCAACAAAAAACCTTGATTTGTTAATCAATTGGAGAAAAGCATTGATTTAAACTTTATTTACAAAGATCAGATTTGATTCTGTTATGGAAATTATGAACAATTGTTTTAAACAACTAAATATCCAATAACTCAATGAAATTGATGCAAATACAAAAAACAGAGATATTACCTTCGTAGACCGATTCACCTCATAGCTTCCATTGTTGCCTATCTCATATTGATCTTATGAATGAGCTGAGCTCTCAAAAGTGTGTACTTCCTTGCTATTGAAGATGACAATGGGAGAATGGTTGTAGATGGATAATGCAATGAAGACTAAACTAGCAATGCAACTCTAATAGATGGATAATGGAGATATGGAGACATGGTTGGATGATTGTGATGATAATGAGATTATGCAAGTGCAATGAGGATACTTTGCCAAAGGCACGCTAGTAGGATTTCTGCAAATTAGGATTACTAAAGCTTTTGTGGGTTCAAAATGGGTGTGAGGACCTTACTTTTATAGGCTTAAGAGAGGCCAAGTCCAAGTATCAATAGATCCACGACTAGAGGAATTATCTATGATGTGTACGGTTGAGATGGAGTTGAGGGAGATAATCATAGGAAATGTTCCTACTATGTTTACAAGGTAGAGGAATAAGTGGATCCATAAGCCACATGTCATTGTGCTCATAAATGACCTATGAGTTAAAGTGGAAGTCTTTGAGGAGATTGTGGAAGAACTCTTGACTTGTGGGAATGTGAGAGATGAACAAGAATTAGAAAGACAAGTGTCTTTGAGCATAAAGGTGATTGAGAGATAATAGGACACATGTGGAGAAGAAATAGGGATGACTAGAGGATAAATAGGACATGTGGGTGAAGGAAATTAGCTAATTAAATATTAAAAATATTTAATTATGTGTGCAACATGGTGAGGTGTAAAGTGAGGTGGAAAGTGATGTGGATTTATGAATTTAAGACTTTAGATAGATGATTAATTAAATAATTTAGGATTATTAATTAGATGAGACATTAGAGGAATTTAGATTATGATCTAATTAAATAAATTGATTTTTATTTAATTTTTGGGATAATGAACCAATTAAATAAATTAGGATATTTATTTAATTGATAGAGGAATAGGAATTGTAATGTTAGAAAATGTCCCCTTGGTGGCTTTTCCCTCATTAGGTTTAGCTCCCGGGTCTTCTGCATGCATTTAGGACATCTTACTTCATAATTTTGCATCTTGATGGAATGAGCCCTAGGTAACATGACAAATGGGACCTAGGAGGACCCCTTGAGCTTGACCCTACCCAAAATAGGGAGGAGGACTTGGGCGCCCGCACCCTAGTCCTTCCCTATTTTGGGGCAGTCGTAATTTTTGGGGTGTCAGTTTATGACTGTTATTTGGGTCCTCTGCCGACACGGTAAGTTTGAATTATGAAAATCTTGGCAGGAGTGTTTGTAGTTGCATATTAAACCATGTTTATGCATTCATTTGTAAACTCAATTTCAAATAGATGATTACTAGCAAGCTATTGTGTTCTCAAGGTGATTCAAGGCTTTCATTGTGTTGCAAGAGCAGACTTGTGTGGTTTATGTGTTTGTGTTTGCAGATTTGGGCACCCATTTCATCATGGAATGAAGGGCATCTTCCTCCCATGATATCTTCACTACAAGGTGACATTATATTGTGTTTTCATCATTATTTCAATTGGATTTTTGCCTGTCTCCCTAGGCACACACTCTCTATCTAACAACAGTGTTCAGAGACTTAAGTGTCCTCTGGGGTTTGACTGAGGCAAGCCTCTTAACACCACAACCCCCTCCCAAAGTTTTGTGATTGCAGGTTACAGGTGTCGCATATGGAAAAAGTAGAGTTGCAGGAAGGATCAACAGACATCAAAGATTTGGGATCTGAAGAGAAGCAGGACACTGAAGCGTTTTCGGGACTTGGGTGCTCACTCCTGTGTCCTCCACAGTTAAATTTCTAGAAACAGAAGTTATAGTGCAGATCAGTGTCGGAAGGAGGTCATGATTCCCCAAAGAAACTGTACCTCAGACTTGGGTGCCCACTCCAGTGTCCTCAAATTTTCCACCTTGGAACCCCAAAAATAGGTGCTCTGTGATTTGATATTTTGCTTCCCTCTACAAGAGCTTTTTCTATTATTTTTCTGTTTATAGTCGTATTTGCATAATTAGGGTTTTAATGGTTAATTGAGCATAAGAGAAGGAAATTTTATAATTAAAAACCCTAATCCAAGATTCCCTACATCTCACAGCAACCTAGGGTATGATAGTGAGTTGCCACTCGACCCTAGATCCTTGAATGTATAGGGTGAAAGGAGGATTCAAACATCTAAGACACTAAACATTAAACAATCCAAATTTTACCCTAAACATTTTGGTGAACCCGTGTTTTTTGACTTAAATTGCAACTTGCTGAGTGTGTCTTCATATTTGGATTGATTTCATTCATTCATATGGTCTTTCATCTTATTGCATTGAGAAAATTACAAAAAAATAAAATTTTGAAAAATTCAAAAAAATTGCATTGTTTAGCTTACTAAATTGCATCAATTCTTTCTAAATTTCCTTAATTCATGATTTTGTATCAGATATGATATAAAATATATAAAAACACAAAAATTCATAAATTTTTATTGCATTTCCGTCATTAATTTGCTAGGCTTTTGTAGAAATTTTGACAATTTTCATATAACCTAGTAATTCCAAAATCTAGGGTTAGTAGGCAAAATCTTCTCTCAGATTTTTCTATTGATTTTAGAGGCTCATTCAAATTTACATTTGGTTTTATTCTTGCATATTAGTGTAAATTTGCATTTAGATTCAAAATATTTGTATTTTTGCATAGAAAATTTCAACAAAAAAATAGCAATTTTTATGCATTTTCATTAGATTTGCATTGGCATTTTGCATAGAAGGGCTTGAAAATAATTTTCAGATTTTAGTACACTTAATTTTCATCATAAATCAGACTTCAAAACATTCACATAGCATTTTGTGCCAAGATCTCAAACCTAGGGCTTCAAAAACAACGATTTTCACTAAAATTGGCCTTATCGACTCTATAAACTTGCACCATAGGTGTGTTGTGAAACTTATTTTTGTATTAATTGGCTTTTATCAGGGTAATCATTTGATTCCCCTCCTAAAAATCTTCACAACACCCTTTTAACGGGCTCTTGTATTGAAAATTCGGTGAAAAACTACATATTTTGGCTATTTTTGCCCTAGGGTTTGATCTAGTTTGCACTCCAAGTGTGTTGTGACAAATTTTATGGGTTGAGTTGACTGATATCATAATTATTATTTTCTGTGCATCCTAAAATTCATTACAACACCCCTTTTGCTAGGTCTTGGAATTGAAAAATCGTGAAAAATAGCCTATTTTTGCTATATTTTTACTAGGGTTTTACCTTAAGTGGCACTAAAAGTGTGTTGTGTTGGGTATTTTGGCATTAATTGGCTGTTATTACTAATATAATTTTATTTCCATCATCACTTTTCTCACAACACCCTTTGTTATGCTCTTTTGCGTTGAGTTTTGGTGAAAAAAGTGCCTATTTTGACATATTTTCACTATAGTTTGACTTGGCATTATCTTGGATTTACATCAAGAGTGTGTTGAGAGTGATAATATTGATGTTTTGGTCTGATATCAGACATATAATTTTCTTCCCCTAATCAAAATCCTTATTTGAATTGAAAAAGCATAAAAATCAAGCATTTTAGGTCATTTTTGCATATAGTTTTGCACTTATCTCTTGCATACTTTTGAAAAGCTATTAAAATCTAATTTTGCATTGATGTTACAAGACATTTAATTATGGCATCCTCATCTCATTTCTCTTTGGTATCTTTACATGCATATATCAAAAACTTCGAGAGTTTCTACAAATTTTTTAATATGAATCCTCATGTGCTCACTTATTTACAAGCTATGTATCACAAGGATATATTTAAATGCTCCTCATTTGAAATCCTTGATTATGTATCTGATTTTGACAACTTCACTTCTCTCATGAATACATACCCTTGGGTCATAGGAGATTTGACAAAACACATTGAGAATGATGAGAATGAAAGCTCTCTTAATGCATCAGATTTAATAGCTAAAACATATGGTGATGACGATGTTGATGATTCCATAAGTTATCCTCCTTCTCTTATAGTTGAAAGAATGAGAACATTAGATGAGAAGACCATGGATAGCCCTATCAATATTGTACCTTCCTCTCATCCCACTGTTCTCCCTGGCCAAGATGTAGCATTAGTGGAGGAGAAAAGGTCTCTCACATTAAATCTTTTAAGGATGGATATTGGGTGCAATCAAGAGGGAAATAATGTTAATTCAATCGTCATTAATAGACCTTGTAGCAATATTCCTAAGATGATTGTCCGAGGGGCACTTAGTGCACCCTCTTGTTTAAAGTTGGTAATTACTGTTCGCGGTTGACCCCCAAATTACATCTATAAATATGCACAACAAGTTGCTCAACTGAGTCAAGGTGTTCAAAATGTGTTACAACAACCACACCACAATGTGATTGCTCACACATACAACACTCATAATAACAAGCAAGGTAACCAAGCACCACATGTGCCTATCTCTCTTCCATGTTCTCAACCTATGCTCCCTCCATCACCTTGCCTTACTCATAAAAGTGGTCAAGAGTATGATCTTGTCAAACAACTTCGTGCTACTCTGGCTAAGATCTCTCTTTGGGATTTAATACAAACATCGCCTACATACCATGGAATGCTCCAAGAAGCTTTACAAAGGTGATTGTGCCACTTGCTATTAAGTTGAATGATGCAACAGCTCTATTGGATAGTATGCATGTGACAAAAATAGATATTCTTTTTCAACCACAAGAATTACCATCAATTGAAGTTCAAAACCAATATGATCCTCTTATAATCTTTTTCACAATAAACAAAACATTGGTTAAGAGAGTTATGATTGATAATGGATTGACTCTTAATGTTTGTGGCATAGACTTATTACATAAGATTAAAGTTGATACATCAGCCATCAAGCTAGTACCATTAAGTATTTGTGGTTTTGACAATGTTGGACGACAATCTATAGGTACTATAACTTTACCTATACAAGTGGGACATGTGATTGTGCCTACTCTAATTCATGTCATGCCTAGTTCTTTATCTTACAACATGATTCTTGGTAGACCTTGGATTCATGCATTGGGGGCAGTCCCTTCCACTCTACATCGTTCAATCAAATTTATATTCAAAGGTAAACTTCATACTATTCATGCTGATCTTAAACCAGATAACTGTTTACACATTGAAATGCAAAAACTACTTTACAATCATATGAGCTTAAACAATTTGCGAGGTGATCCATCAATGACTAATGTTGTACAAGATTCTCAACGATCGAATGCACTTGTTGGTGATGATTGGGGTTCATTAGATTTTAACCCTTGCAGTACAGGGGGATACAAATTTAATAAACCTAACACATCAAAAGTCACATCGATCTCATCTAAACAATCTTTTGAAACATCTTAGAACAATGAAGTTTCCTTGGTTGAAAATAAAGACAATACCCTCACTTATACTACAAATTATGATACCTATAAGGCTTCACCTTCTTCTAAATAAATGGACTCTCTATATGGTCGTGGATTTCAAATCTTGTACAAAAATAATGACTATGTAGCCAATGGTTGTGGTGTAAATCAACAAGGCATTAGAGTACCTTTACAAGTTGCTAGAATTAATTACATAAATGGTATAGGATACCGCTCTTTAAAACCCACCAAAGCCTCTTTTTGTCCTAAACTTAATGCTAATACAATATTAAAACAACATGAGAGATATCCTAAATGTGTATGTTCTTAACGATGGTGCTACCAGGTAAGTATTTCTAACCCTTTATCTCTCTCATGATGTGTTATATGTTGTTTAGGCCTCTTGGGATGACCCCTGATTCTCTTGTAAGGTCTGGGATACTAGGAGACCACCTCTGTTGTGACCTTCTTCTATTTGTATCATCATTCTTCTAAATTGCCTCTCTCTCTGATTTCATTGTTGTGTGTTGTGTCTTACGGACATAGCGTTACAGTTGGTGACTTGGGGGCACCCTCCTACATGACTGTTCCTAAGACACTTGTTTCTCCTCTCTTATTTATTGTTTCTCTTCCTCTAGTGTTTCTATCTAGCGGGTGGATGACGAAAAACATTTATATTGATGCAGTCCTAGTGTCCCTTTCGAGAGCAATAAAAAAATGGACTTAGTTCCTAATATGATGATGGGATTGTATATTTTATCCGATGCTTGGCTAGTGGAAGCACTCATGCTTTTTCGCGTAGTGAATTTGATGCTACTTTATCTCGTTTACAAACCTTAACAATACTACTGCTCTGTGCACTTTTGTTTGTCTTTGAATCTAGCCTTGGCGGTACTTGATTCGAAGAGCTTCATGATATAGCCCCATGGTTATCCTTGAACTCTAAATTCGTAGTATAACCTTGGCTCTATGTGTGGTTAATCATATGCATTGATGTTGTTGTTTATCATGATGTTGTAGACACTAACATGTTTCTTGCAAGGATATGTTTGTGGGAACATTTAGCGATCATAAAGTACATGTCACCTCCAGGGGGCATGGGCTTTGTGAAAGTCTGTGTTCCCTTGTGTGTTTTCTTCCTACCTTAACGTGCTTGATGTTGTTGCATGATATCAACCACCTTAAGGTGGGGGCATATATAAGGTAAGGTGTCTGTTATAGATGTTAGCAATGTGCTTGTCCTCAGGGGCAGACTAGTGCGATGAATACTTCCTACATCCTGAGTTTGTTTGTAATCAATCAATCTATCTTGAAATCTATTGCGTATACCTCCTTTTCACGATAAGGCATCTCTGTGATGCGGGTGGGATTGTATACTTTTGAACTCATACCTCCCTTTCACCGTAAGGCGTCTCCGTGATGCGGGTGGGGTTGTATGCCATGCTTCCTTTTCACTGTAAGGCATCTCCATGACGCGGGTGGGGTTGCATTTTCAAAAGTCCTCTGCGGAGGCGAGGAGTAGTTCTGTGACTAACTCAACCCTTAAGCATGTCTTCAGTGATTGTTGTGGCGAAGCCCAATCGTTGGTGTGTGCCTGTAATGTGCTTGAGATGGTGTTGAGCCTAGAAATAGGAACACTCCATCGCTTGTCTGCCGTGTTTTCTCCATGCCTTCAAAGTGTGTGTGTGTTTGGTGTGCTTGCTTTGTTTGGCATGTGTGTTGCCCCATATGTAGTTTACATTTTGGGAGGTTTTGTGTGTCTTGCGTGTGTGTTGCCCCATTTATACAAAGACCTACGCGATGAGTGCATCATGTATTATGGGAGGCTTATTTACTTTCTAATACTTGCATCTGCATTTCATATATATGAGAAGAAGAAAAGAAAAGATATCATTTCTGTCTTCCATGCATTAATGTGTCTTCTATGCATTGACTGTCTTCTCCGTGTTCTACGTGACTGTAACTATCTTCTACGTGTTTTGCATGCCTATTATTGTCTTCTATGTGATTGGCGCATCTTCCTCGTGCTTGGCATATTTGTTGTGTTTGTGACCATACTTTAATGCATGTATTGGCCTTGCATTTATACATACATTAAAGTGCGGGCTAAATGTAACGTTGTAAAATGTCCCCTTGGGGGCTTTTCCCTCATAAGGTTTAGCTCCCAGGTCTTCTGCATTCATTTAGGACATCTTACTTCATAATTTGGCATCCTGATGGAATGAGCCCTAGGTAATATTACAAATGGGACCTAGGAAGACCCCTTGAGCTTGACCCTGCCCAAAATACGAGGGTAGGACTTGGGCGCCCACACCCTAGTCCTACCCTATTTTGGGGCAGTCCCAATTTTTGGGGTGTCATTTTATGACCCTTATTTAGGTCTTATGCCAACACGGTAAGTTTGAATTATGAAAATCTTGGGGGGAGTGTTTGTAGTTGCATATAAAAAATCATTCATTTGTAAACTAGATTTTAATTAGATGATTACTAGCAAACTATTGTGTTCTCAAGATGATTCAAGGCTTTCATTGTGTTGCAAGAGTAGACTTGTGTTGTTTATGTGTTTGTGTTTGCAGATTTGGGCACCCATTTCATCATGGAATGAAGGGCATCTTCCTCCCATGATATCTTCACTACAAGGTGACATTATATTGTGTTTTCATCATTATTTCATTTGGATTTTTGCCTCTGCCTCCCTAGGCACGCACTCTCTATCTGACAACAGTGTTTAGAGACTTAAGTGTCCTTCAAGGCTTGACTGAGGCAAGCCTCTTAACACCACAACCCCCTCCCAAAGTTTTGTGATTACAGGTTATAGGTGTCACATCTGGAAAAAGTAGAGTTACAATAAGGATCAACAGACATCAAGGATTCAAGATCTGAAGAGAAGCAGGACACCGGAGCCTTTTCAGGACTTGGGCACTCGCTCCTGTGTCCTCTGCAATTGAATCTCTGGAAATAGAAGTTACAGTGCAGATCAATGTCGGAAGGAGGCCATATTCCCCAAAGAAACTAGTACCTTGGACTTGGGCACCCGCTCCAGTGTCCTCAACTTTTCTGCCTTAGAACCCTAAAAATAGGTGCTCTGTGATTTGATATTTTGCTTCCCTCTGCAAGAGCTTTTTCTATTATTCTTCCGTTTACAGTCGTATTTGCAGAATTAGGGTTTTAATGGTTAATTGAGCATAAGAGAAGGAAAATTGGTAATTAAACACCCTAATCCAAGCTTCCCTACATCTCACAGTGACCTAGGGTATGATAGTGAATTGCCACTCGACCCTAGATCCTTGAATGTATAGGGTGAAAGGAGGATTCAAACATCTAAGACACTAAACATTAAACAATCCAAATTTTACCCTAAACAGGAATGAAATAAATATTAAAATATTTATTTAATTCGACTCGATCCATTTTTAGGTGTATACATTTTGCCCCTCTTTGAGACAATGTATTTTATCATGTTGTTTCCAAGAATAAAAATTTTCTGGTTATGATACATGCCCTAGTTTGCCCCTGGTATAGGTTTAATGACAATAGGATGCCCCCTCAGGAGATTAGACGGGAAGAATGTGATGACAAGATGACGGACGATCTCACGATGAGATAGTTTGAATAAATGATAGCTAAGAAAACAGAGGATGCACGATAAGGGATGGATGAAAGAGCTGAATGACATGTTATGCAAGATAAAATGATAACACACACAAGCAAGCAAGCAAGTATGCACATATGATACAAGAACAAACAAGGTACTACCCCTGTCAAGTTGAAAACCAATGATTAACTGATAATAATTGATGATAGTGTTTTCATTGCGGGGAATGATATATCTTTAGATCAACACAAAGATGAAGGAAAGACATATCCCACTAATGATGATGATTGATAGATTAATTGAGTTGGTTTATGACAAGATTAGGATCAAGATCATTGATTACAATTGGATAATTTGACAAGATGGATTTACTCGATTGGTATGGATTAAGGATGGACTTGCATTTGGATCATTGCTTGATTTAATTGAAATAATCTAATGATCAGATTGATGATTGGTGAGGCCCCAATCACTCAAGAGTGAGGGTGACAAGGAAAGATAATGGTAAGTTAGCAAATAAGATGAACGATGATGATGACACCCCCTCGGGAGGACAATTGGTGCACTCTCAAAACGAAAAGAGAGAAAAGGGTGAGTAGATAAAGAGAATGTAGATAAAGAAAGGACTTGGATCTTAAGCCACTTGGAAAATGATATTTATGAAATGCTTATAAATGAAATAAAATGCAATTTGGTATGTATGATAGTGGATTTTGTCATCTTCTTGTACAAGTTTTTGAAGTACTTTATTTCATCATTGAGCTTTTAAAATGTTGTAAGAAAATACAAGCACCTAGGTATAATTAGACCATGATGACCTGAGTATTACTTACATGGATTTTGATTTAGCAAGTTAATACAAGCATCTAAGTATAATTGAACCAAGATGACCTGAGTATTGCTTACGTATCAACAGACAAGGATTACATTTGTTTCATGTTTAGACCTCTGATGTCCTCGATGATCATTATGTTGATCATGTCTTTAGACAAGGCTTCACATTACTAAAGATAAACCCACAAATAGCAAACAAATAAGATAATTATGGCCCCATTATAGCTCCTCTAGTTTTTGACATCCTTGAGTAGCATTAAAAGACATAATAACAAAAATCATGATATAAGACTTTAAACAACCATTAAAAACCTTCTTGCCATAGATATATTTTTCTCGCAATAATTGATAGAGTCCTTGTTTGATAGTTTTAGGCAGGTTGGTGTTGTCAGGTTTAGTTTGATGTCTCTTTGTCAAGATGATGTTTAAAGCTTGCTTGTTGTGCTACTTGCCATCTATTGATAAAACCATGATCCAATTTGTTATCCTCTGAGTGACATTCAAAAATCCAATTCTCTAACTAGATCAAGGATTTACCCCCAGTCAAGAAATGGATTGACTTATTATGGATGAACTGATAATACACATGAAGAAACGGGCCCTAAGGGACTGACCTAGTGCCTCGAGGGCTCATTGATAAATGGCCTTGCCTAAGTGACAACGCAGAGGCAACGTAGTTCAGGGTGTGGACTATGTGAACCTAAGACCTAGATGGTGGGAATTAGGTGGAATTGGATGGATAAAAGGATGGGTGATAAGGGATGGAATGGACAGGAAGCGGAAGAAAACAAGGATGTGATCTCCAAGGACTATGTCGCATAGGAATAACTTAGGATTTGACATGAAAACACTTATGACAAAGGAGGATGATAGGATTGGATTGTTTTGAAAAAGATAAGGTATATCAAGAGTTTTTCCAAAGTGTGTTTCAACATTTTGGCCCCATATCTTTATCAAGATCAAAAGAGGAATGGAAGATGAATGGACTCAATATGATAGGTATATGTAGGATAAGGATGATAGGATGGTATGGTAAGATGGGATGGAAAATGATAGGCTCAATGAGACAATGTGCTCCCAAGGATAAGTGGCATAGAAGATCAACCTACACATGACACCTGTTTGCCAGGTTTTCATTATGGTGCTTATCCAAGGCACCACCAAGGGTGGTTTTCACCGTTGGATGAAGGGATTTTTCTTTTCTATTTTGATTTTTTTTTTTGGATATGATAGGTGGAATATGGATGAGAGGGACTCAAGTGTCTAGTTCCATGAAAGGTGATAGTCCCATTAGAGATGGATGTCGTCGCATGGACCATGTCAAATGTGCTCATAGATGTTGGTAAGGGATTGCATGAGAGGGAGATGGGGTAGGTGGATAATGGATTATGATGTGGATTATTTATGGAAGGAATATGCAACGATTGATGGGATATAGTGGATTATGATGTGGCTATGGAAAAGCATGGATGATAGGGATATGATGGGTGAAATATGTGGGATAATGGATGAGAGATGGGGAGATGGAAGTATGTGGAAATGTTGTGGAATGGAAAGGAACCGAAACCAACGGTTGCACACACCATGATAAACATTGAAGCTTTTGATGTGGAGGTGGTGTAGGAAGCAATGGCAATGTTTGCTTAGGAGATGGGTGACGTAATAACTTAGGTGCCCACATAAACTTAGTATTTTTATGATTTTTGTTTTGCTTGTGGGATTTTTGGAATTTTAAAATGGAATAGGTGGATATGGAAGGGGATGGTTGGGATTTTTGAGATATGGATGCTTCATTTGAATTTCTTTCTTTTTGCTTAGGAACACATATTATCTTAGTTTTGGACTTTTCTTGTGAAGGTATGGTCTGGGTACTTTGCTTTGTCACTTTGTATTTGTGCTTTAAAGCATGAGGATTTTTAGGATATTTTTCTCTATAGAAGGAGGTATCCACATTTTTATTTTTATATCCCTTGGGGTTGGTGGAATGAGTGGAAGCTTCATGTTTAGACAATGTATGCATTTGTTGGTCATGATTAGGATTTTTAGGGGATTTATGACTGAAGGATTTATGATAAATGGATAAGGGGATTGGATGATAGGGACATTAGATGTTGGGAGAAGTGGTGGTAAAGTGGATGATGGGATATTAGGAGTTGGAAGTAGCAGAGGTAAATTGGACGGTGGAAGGTGTATGGTCACATGCTTTTGGGATTTGTATGATGATGGAGGTGGAATGACAACATATGTTTTGTGAATGTGATAGGATTTGTGGTGGAAAGTGGTGGACTTAGGAGGAATGAAGTACCAACATCTTTAGATTGTTCACCTTGGGGTATGTATCCAAGGCCATATGAGCAAATCTAGGACATTGACATGGACGGGCTCCAAAATACCTTGTTCGTGAAGGCCTAAGCTTTTTACCTTGGTAGTTCATTTTTTGGAGAATTCGATGGATTATGGGACTAGGTGTAGTTTGGACACTAGACTTGAGTTGATTATTGGATGGAGAAGAGAAAGTGGATAAAGGTTGTTGTGTTCCTAAGGTAGAACACTCATGAATGAAAGTGGATAAACCAAGTGGATATGATGGTGGATTCAAAATGGGAATGATGGTGGATGTGGAAGGATCATTAGGATCTTGATTAGTATTGTGTTCACTTAGATCCAAGTTATTTGTTTCATCTTCTATGTTTATGTGTTCTTGGGAGGCACATGTCTCATCATGACAAGTGGCAGTGGTTGGATTATGAATAGAGCTAGATGGAGGAGAAGTTTCTTTTATTTGAAGAAAGGCCATGAAACAAGGTGAATGCTTAAGTAGGTCAACAAGACTTTCATTAGGTGGAGCATGTAGGTGTTGGGTGTCTTGCTCATGAATGGTTGTGGAGGTATGAATAGGATCAAGATTCTCATGGATAGGCTTTTGGTCATAGAGAGGATTATCATGGATAATGTGACAGTGAGATTGGGTAGGATGAACTTGTCTTACTTGCTCGTGGATAGTAACTTGATCATAGATAATATCTTGATCATAAAGAGGATTAAGTGTGATATGGATGGGATCAATTTGTTCATGCATAGGTTCTTCATCAAAGATAATATCTTGATCATACAAAAGATATAGGTTATGGATGGGTTGGATTTGGATTTCTTGCTCGTGGATAGGTATAAGATCAAGTTGCTCATGGATAGTTTCTTCATGGGTAATATCTTGATCATGGAAAAGATAAATGCTATGGATGGGTGGAATGAAAGGAATTTGATCTTGATTAGGATAAAGGGTTAATGTTTCTACATGATTTAGATTATACCTTTGACATAGTTCTTGGTTTTGAATGGAAGTGGAAGTTAGATACACTTGGGTAGGCTCGAGAGGCTCTAGATGCTCAATAACATGAGAGTATAATATATCTTGACTTAGACTCATGATGGGAGATTCTTCAATAGGTTCAATGGATTGTGAACTACATGATGGGATTGGAGACAGGCATGAGTTCTTAGATAGTTTCAAGTATAGGGATTTGATGGTATGAGGGTGGTTTACTCCTTGCTAATAGCCATTGGATCACATCCTTCATGAGTATAGGGGTGGATGGACAATATAACAGATGGAGAATAATGGTAGATGGCATAGGCTTATGATTGAGGTTAGGATTGTTTGTGCTAGATGGGGATGAAATTGGATGAGTGGATTTGGATTTCTTTATAGCTTTTACAAAGAGTCTTTGGAAAAATCGTTCAAGGATTCATTTGTTGATGGATTAGAGCTTGGAGTGTTTGATGGTGGTGTTGGTGTAGGACTAGTATGCTTTGGGATAGTCATTCTATGGGATGGTGATGGAGGACTACTAGATGGAGTGGTATATGATTCCAAACTTAAGGTGTTGTTTCCCTTGTCAATAGTATCATTAAGATGACCTAAGGATTCTACAAAGTTCTCATCATTACTAGGATATGCAAAGTTCTCATCATCACTAGGATCTACAAAGTTCTCATCATCATTAGGAACAAATTTTAGGCCACCTAGGAGTATGTATGGTTTTGGAGTTAGTCTAGATTTGTTGATGATCACAACCATTTTGATGAATGAAGATTGGACTAGGTTGAAGGATGGAAAAAATGGGAAGATTGGATGCGCAGCTCTGTTGATTGAATACGCAACTCTGAATGCACGCTTCTACTGTTTGAATGCGCAGTTTTATGCAGAAATTTTGCTTTTTTGTCTCAATTTGCCAGTTTGGCTTATTTTGCACATTTTTCCTAGGATGCTCTAAAGTTTGTGGTATTGTTTTTGACTCAAGTTATTGCTAGAAAACATAGTAAACAAGAAGTTGTCATATTTTTTATACAATTTTTGGTAAAATATAAAAACAAACATGTACAATCCTAAGGATGGCAAGGGCAATATTTGTCAAATTCAAACTTGGATTTAACTCCAACCACTTACATAAAGGTGGACAGTTAGTAACTTGGTAGAATCAGCTCCCCCTTATAGTGCACACACTTCTCACGCATACCAAGTTACAATCCCTCCGAAGAGTTGGATTTTCTATCTCCACACTAGATGAGTGTATGACGTTGGACGGCTTCAAAGGTCCGACCTCCTGCGTCAACAAATAGGGATTTTTGGCTTTCTAATATAATTGGCTTTTAGTTTGGGCATCCGTTCGGGTGGTTATACGTGCGGCAATTCACTCCATTATGGAGGCTTCCCAGTCTGAAGAGGTTAGGCTCAATAGAGTTAAATGCACCATAAGGGTACTATGGGAAACATTTGTCAGTATAACACAACAACACTCGTTGTTTGTGCCTTTCGTCACAAACACAATTTATTTATAGTGACTAGGAAGAGGCTTGGCTTTATCCTGTTATTGCTTGAGGTCATCCCACTTAGAAGAAACACAATCCCAATGGTAGGCATCTTCTAAAGGTTGCACAGATAAAACGACGAGTTTGGCATTTTGATCACCCAAAAAGGGGAGAGCATAGTCCTATCACCATTTTCAAACACAAAATACACTGGTTCTTTATCATCCTTGAGTTAAAACTAAGTGTGTTTTACTCTACCAAGCACAAGAAATTGACAAGATAGCAAAAACTTGAAAAACAATTGTTAATTTTATCCTCCTAAACAAACTATTGTGAACATTGTTGCTAAAGAATTAAACAAGTTACTTTCCCCTATTTAAGCTGGATGAGAGTTTGTAGTGCAAGATACCAATGAAAGATTTGTTTAGTTTTATCCACCTAGGTTGGGACTATGTGAAAGTTGTATGCACCAATACAATTTACTTCCTCTTAATTAAATCTAGGTGAAAATTTGCATGAAGATGTCAAATTACTTCCTCCTAATTAAATCTAGATGAAGATATGATGCAACTAAATGACTAAACTAGCTTCTACACCTGCAACAAATGATGTTGATGAATGATTTTGATCCCAAGCTGATGTGAAGTTGTCAGTTGCTCAATGCAATGGCCGGTAAAGCGTAAAAAAAAGTGCTAAGGGTGGCCAAGTTTACCCAAAACTAGGGCTTTACAGAGGCATGGCCGACAAGGCCATTGTAGGTTGATAGTGGAGATCGATAAGGATGCTTAGGACCCAGGAAAACGCTGAAGTGGTGTGAGGTATTGAGAAATGAACACCAAAGAAAATAGAGCCAAACATGGAATGTAGGAGCCCCTAGAGACTTAGAGACCAACCAAATCTGGAGCAAGGTTCACAGAAAAAGAGGCCACATGGAGAAATCCGTTGAAGAACCTGAACCACAAACAACCACCAAAAGAATCTGCAGTGCTACAATATCTGAGATCTCCCAACAAACTGTGAATGGTGACATTGTGAATAGAGACTGCAACGAAACACTTCTAGTGTGTGGGAGATATTGAAGAGATATGCCATAGCCTAGTGTGGAAGAGATTTGTGTGAGATATCTCACAGTGCACGCCTTGCAAAATTGGAGACTGCAACCTCAACGTCAATCTCAAATCCTTCACGACCTTCTGTAATGTGTCTTCAAGCTACCTTCGTGCATGCAATGTAACTGCTCTGCCTCTTCAGTATGATGAGGGTGTTAAACCTCCTGTCATTTCTATTTTGGCATGTTAGCCTTTCTCTTCATGAGCACAACGAACACACAATACAGAGAACATACCAAAAATGACAAAATTTTCAAACTTTGGCATGGGGCAAAATGCCCTCTGCTAAAAAAAATTCGTGATTAAAACGTGATTGGTAAAAACCAGAGAGCGTGCAAAAACTAGAAATGTTTAACCCTTAAAACATAGAGTGAAGGCTTTGATCCAGACCATGTAGCTTCACAAAAACAATTAAATGGAGATTAAAAATGGGGCTAGGCCCCACGGTGGGCACCAAAAATGTTATGGAAATTATGAACAATAGTTTTAAACAACTAAATATCCAATAACTCAATGAAATTGATGCAAATACAATAAACAAAGATATTACCTTCATAGACCGATTCACCTCGTAGCTTCCATTGTTGCCTATCTCATATTGATCTTATGAATGAGTTGAGCTCTCAGAAGTGTGTACTTGTTGTTGAAGATGACAATAGGAGAATGGTTGTAGATGGATAATGCAATGAAGACTAAACTAACAATGCAACTCTAATAGATGGATAATGGAGATATGGAGACATGGTTGGATGATTGTGATGATAATGAGATTATGCAAGTGCAATGAGGATACTTTGCCAAAGGCACACTGGTAGGATTTCTGTAGAGTAAGATTACTAAAGCTTTTGTGGATTCAAAATGGGTGTGAGGACCTTACTTTTATAGGCTTAAGAGAGGCCAAGTCCAAGTGTCAATAGATCCACGACTAGAGGAATTATCTATGATGTGTACAGTTGAGATGGAGTTGAGGGAGATAATCATGGGAAGTGTTCCTACTACATTTACAAGGTAGAGGAATAAGTGGATCCATAAGCCACATGTCATTTTGCTCACAAATGACCTATGAGTTAAAGGTGGAAGTCTTTGAGGAGATTGTGGAAGGACTCTTGACTTGAGGGAATGTGAGAGATGAACTAGAATTAGAAAGACAAGTATCTTTGAGCATAAAGGTGATTGAGAGATAATAGGACACATGTGGAGAAGAAATAGGGATGACTAGAGGATAAATAGGACATGTGGGTGAGGGTAATTAGCTAATTAAATATTAAAGATATTTAATTATGTGTGCAACATGGTGAGGTGTAAAGTGAGGTGGAAAGTGATGTGGATTTATGAATTTAAGACTTAGGATAGATGATTAATTAAATAATTTAGGATCATTTAATTAGATGAGACATTAGAGGAATTTAGATTATGATCTAATTAAATAAATTGATTTTTATTTAATTTTTGAAATAATAAACCAATTAAATAAATTAGGATATTTATTTAATTGATGGAGGAATAGGAATAAAATAAATATTAAAATATTTATTTAATTCAACTCTAGCTATTTTTAGGTGTATACATATTCGACCCCTTTTGATGTGCAACAAGTTTGGTCGGACCAACTTTGATCAAAGTTGCTTGTGTGGTAGTGTTTTCTCCTCATATCCACATGTTGTAATTTTATTTATCAAAATAGTCAACTTCGTGTCATGTGTGTCAAGGTCAAACGAAATCACCTAGGGACAAGATTTTACATGTACATAGTCCTCAAAATTAGATTTCCAAAAAATATAATATATAATATATTTTTAATATTATATTTCTATGTATTTTATAAGAAAGATACTTGTCAATTACCAAAAAAAAGATCTTTATTCGAGATACTAGGAAAAATAGCAAACTAGGTCAAATTTTTTTAAAATGGCACTGCACTCTGCATCATTTTCCTTGTTTCAAAAAATCGATATTGATAAATAGGTAAAGAGAAACACATTACAGTAAAATGTAAGTTTGAATTTTTGTTAGTCCCAATTAAAATTAATAATAAATAAAATATTAAATAAAAATTTACCAAAAAATATCATGTACTAGATATATTGGAGTTAACAATCTAATTCCAAGAAATCTTGGAAAGATTTGATTTCTAGTAATAATTATGTGTTATGGTAAATATTGCACTATCAAATAATAGAAAAATAATTAAAAATTTATGAAAACTAACAAAAAATGATAGAATTTTTTTTTTAATTTTATAAAATTATAAATTTAATCTACAAGGAAAATTATATAAATCACTAGTTTGCATTGTCTTTAAATTCTTGATAGTTTGTTTGGTATAATTGACAAAATGTGTTGAATGGTGAAAAGTACTTATTTTGTGGCCTAATAAGGCTAAAAAGTGGGACACAATATTGTTCTTTCACCTTATATTTTCCAACTTTTTATATCTTTATTTCAAATAGTAAAATTTGTGTCATTATTGTTTGTAATTTCTTTGGCTTGCTATTATCATTTCACTTACATTTGTGCACCCAACTTTCCCTACACCCAATAGGTTTGACTTTAGAGCTTTATTTTTTACCTTGATGTTCAAATTTGATATTTCAAATTACTTTCCTCTTTCATTTTTCAGATTTGATTTGTATTTGGTTAGTGTTTGGATCTCTCTTTATGTCATGTCATTGCTATACTTTCATTATGGATGTCTTTTCTACCTTTCTAGCCACTTGTGCTTCCTATCTCACCATGATTTACGATCTAGCCCTATATCCATGTGATATGTCAAGGGATGATGCTTCAATTATTATGATGATATCACTCCATTGACTATGCATGATGTTGTGATGGTTAGTGATGATATTTGTCCTACATCTTGTGATAGTTCTATATCCTTAGGTTTAAGTGCTTTTGATGTTTGATTTTATAAGGCACCTAGGGATATTGATATATATTTTTCATTTTCTTGATTACATGATATTGGATTGCATTATAATGACATTTATTCAACATATCATGTAGATCCCATGGACCCATGGTATTGATGATGCATTGCTTTGTGATGCATTCCATGATTATATTTGAGTTCTTAGAGAGGAATTCATGCTTAATGACTTTGATGGTATTAACAATGCATCTTTACATGTTAATGCATTTTTACTTGTCTACTATAAGCATATATATGATCACATATTGTTCATGAATGAGTTTAGAAGGGTGAAAGTTCAATACTATGTCCCACTTTTATAAAAGAAATGGACAACACAAGTCAAAAATTTTAACTTGGAGCACTTGAAAGTGACATAAATGTTTTGAATTTTAAAATGACGTAAACTAATTAAATATAGAATTTTTAGTTTGTATTTTTTATTATTTAAAAATTATTTGCATATAGCTTTTTAGAAAATTGACACTATAATTTAATTATTGGAAAAAAGTCTGAAAATGAGGTTAAGGGGCCACCACTTTCTTATACAATTTTTTTTATTTTTGATAATATTTTTAATAAATGTTTAAAGTTGAGTATACTAAAAACACAATAGTTCTAATGGGCCACCATGTTATGTCTTAACTATTTATCATAAATAAAAACAAATTATATATTGATATGGGGCCCTAGGTTAGATGAGGGCCATTTCAAATAACCTAGACTTATAACTAGTCTGGATTTCGAAAAGCTTTTTGAAATAAGCCCAAATTATTCAAAAGATCCAAATATTAATCAAAACTATTTGACATATAAGAGTATTATTCATAGTCTAGATAGTGGGAAATGGGTTCAAATTATTTGAAATGTCTCTATTCCTAGTCTAGTTTATTTGGGAAAAAAATCTCTCTAATCTAGTTTAGGCCTACAATTCTAGATTATTTGAAATAGTTTATTTACAATCCTAGTGGACAACTCTACAAATGAGAATATAGATGAGTTATAGCTTATACAAAATCTATTTAGTAGAATTATGTAAAATAGAGATAGAGAGATATAGAACTAAACAAGAAATGTATTTTATTCATTTATATGTTCTGTACATGGCATACCCTTGAGAAAGGTGTATGGTTGTTCAACTTCTACTTAATAAGTTCAATACTGGTTGCTATTGATTGTCTAGACTATGTTTAATAGAGATATGTATATATAGTTTACAATTATTCATGTGGTGTAGACCAAAAGTCGCTAGGAAGTTAAATTGTCTCCTTAAGAAGATGAAACCATTTCCTTGATTGGCTTCTCATCCCTCAATGGTTGTGGAGTGCAACTAATTATTAGGATGTTTTTGATGAGTTGGAAAATGACTTAGCATACCTTGAGCCTCGTAGATTGCAAATTAGTTTTTGCATTGAATATTCTATCTAAAGATTGTAGAATGATGCTCAAGATGATGTGGTATGAATATTTTTCAACTAGATGCTATGGTCCTGTTAAAAGGTAGTTTGGAGCCTACTAGAGATCTAGTAGAAACTACAGGTTTATTGGACAAGGAATATTTGCAAGATAAGTGTTTGTCTCTCTACAAAGTGTGTTGTGTTGTTGTTGGAGCATATGCAACATTTGCTAGAGAGAGGATATAGGTCTTTGTGTTGCCACAAACATCTAAGAGATTCTCTAGTGTACTACGTTAAACCTAAGAAGTAGCTTGATAGTTGTTGCAAGCCATGAGGATAGCCTAGATGTTATCACAAGTACCTCATTTAGTGAATCCTCTTGGATTAGTCACCTCTCCTTGTGAATCAATAGTCTCGATTGCATTGAATCTAGGAAGCAAATGTAGAGCCTTGACATCTTACTTACTAACTATTGCTTAATGAATGATTTGAATTGATATGGGAGTTAACCCTTTCTATAAACTCTATATATAGTCATAGTAGAGTTCCTCATGAACATTATTTCTAAAACCTAATCTATCTTTGTCATAATAGACTAATCTTAAGCTAAAGTGGAGGTGTGGAATGTTGAGTATACATAGCTAAATGGAACAACCTTCTTTGGATCTAGTGCAATAGATGTTGAGCATAAATTAACTTCTAGAATATAATACCTTTGGTTGCCTACTATCAAAACTACACTACGAGGGTTTGCACTATCTTGCTTCTCAATCCGACTAGATGCTTAATCCCAGTTATCCCTACAAAGTAGCCATCAATGATCAACAGGATTCTTGGGCTAGCGGCCAACAGTACAGGAGATAGACTCTATAATATCTCCTCTTCTTCTTTAGGCTCTGCAGAACCAAGGGGGGTATTCCCTATTCAACATCTATAACTTATGCACATGAACTTACTTGGATGTTGACACAAAGCAGATAAATCCTCTATGATGCAGACCAAAACTGTGGAATAAGTGCAAAAAGGGCTAGCTTCGGGCCTATGTTCAGTTGTAGGCAGAGGATTAAGGTCCTAAAACTACTTCTAAAGTCTTAAAGGTTTGTATTCAAAGTTTAAATTTGTTTTGTATTTGGATGCAAAACTAGGACCTTGGGCTGTAACCTCAATACAAGACTGGATCAGTGCCTATCCAGGGCTCGGAGTCAATAGACATACACATGTGAATGGCCAGCATAAACGTACACCAAAGATTGGATATCGAGGGGATTTTTAGTATCTGCTTTACATATACTTCCCAAAAAATAGAGTATCTTGTTATCTCTACTTACTAATATCCTTATTGCAATGTCTTCTTCCTAACACTTGACCTAAAACGTTTAATCTACTCCTTGAGCAGAAGTAAGAAATCAAGCATTCAACACAGCAAACCTATGTTCTAGAATCATAAACACCCCTTAGATGCTTAGATTCATAAGAAGAACACACTCAATTTGGAGACAGATAACAGAACACATGCAATATAGCATTACTCATTTAAATTAGCATGATATCAGTAGATTTATGCAGAAAAACATACAACATGAGACTCATAAACTCACAAGATATCCAGAACAGGGCCACCAATAAAGTTGTATTGTATCACGGCACCCAAAGCTTGTCCAGTTTTCAACAACCACAATGAGTAACATAGTTTGGCCTTTATACCAAGACTGTAAACTCAGCAAAATTAATTACAAGGCAAATCAAAAATATGCCAGATACAAAGCATGAGAAAATGGTGCTCAAAACAGTTAATGCCACAGAGAGACAAAGAGGAGGGAGTAGGTATGCTCAGGATCTACACCGCTGCTCAAGGATTTTTTTTATAAATCAGGTGGCTGACCCGTCAACTCCATCGATCATCCTCTGCAAACTGCCATCAATGCCTCAACTACCCGCAGCCTCTCTGAAATGCATCAACGACGTACCTCTAAAAGTTTCCCACTCAAAAATGGCCGCACACGCCCATGAAAAATCCTTTGCTACAAGTCCAAAACAAGACCATCGATCATCCTCCCGTCGCTGCGATCAACGGCACCCAAAAATGTTGAGAAGTTGTCAACCAGTGAAATCGTGCCACGTAGGCACCTCATGTTTCTATCGCTGGCTTTTCTCCCTCATTTTTGCCTTTTTCGCCTTTGTATATACATAAACAAATGCATATACAATAGCCACTATTTGCCTTTCAAAAACCCTTTGTATATGCAAAATGCATATACATGCAACAGCTCAATATACAAGGCAGACCCCACGCCAATTTAGAACAAATTGAAAAAACTACTCGGGCCCAACTTGCATCTCTTTCCTTTGTATATCGGCTTGTATATCAGCACATACAAGTGCTTTATACAACCCATGGACCTCAAAATTTATTCAATGCTTTTCATTCCTCCATCGCATCTAAGTCGTATGTCCTTTTGCTTGTATGTCTCAATGTATAACTGCATATACAATCGCCTCACACATACAAGGCAAATCTCAAAATCTATCCACCGCATTTGACTTATCCTTTGGGTCTGGAATGCATATTTCTACTTGTATGTTTTGAATGTATGTCGGCATACATACAATTGCCTTTGTATGCAACTGGTGGGCCCGACCCTTTTTCTCTCTCCTTTACACATTTCGTTGCATATTGCATATACAAATACAATGTACAAGCCCTTTGATACAACTGTGGAATCTACGGCGGAATATTCCAGGAATGCACATTTGAAGTATTTTGGAATCCGGCCTGCGCATTTGCGAATGCATATCTCCTTTGTATGTCAAACATACAATCTCACTTGTATATCTGCGGGCCCCAGCAATTTATCTACCCTGCACTATTTACTTTGCATATGAGGCGGACCCTTGTATATTTTGCTTGTATCTTAGAGATACAAAGACCTTTGCATGTCTGCGTGCTACTCGATATACAGAGCAAGAATATTCTTGGGAATCTGCAAAAGATTCCCCCTTTGTATATGCACATTCTAAGCTTGATATACATTCAAAAGTGCATCTAACTCATTTTTTCAAAGGCCGAAAGAGACTTTGCAAGCCCGCCAATACACATTAGACCTGCATGTATATACAAGCATCCTTGTATACACAAAGGCACCTGTACACAACTGATTTTTTGTATTTTTCACAACTGCAGAGGCTAAAAGAGTTAGAATTTTGTGGATTTTTAGAAGGTGCCTTCGAATTTTAAAACTTAAAACCCTGACTGCTCATGCAGGCGGTAACATAGGCTCCGACCAGGGATGTGTAGGCACAAGGCTGCAACGAGAACCAGATCACTCCGAGGCAGACTAGGCAAAACACAAAATGCAAAACAGCACCGACCACACAAGGCGAGCATAGACTATTTACACCTAATTTACAAATGTGTACAAAGGATGACCACTTATGAAAAATAGGGCTTCAGGAACTGATCGTGCACTGGCAGTTCCAGTAATTCACCACTTAGGGCCTGGAGGAAGTAGGAATTTTCTCCATGAATATTGCTAATTTTATATGGACCCATCCATAATGGCTCAAATTTATTATGCTTACCCTTATCTTGGCTCTTTGCATTCCAAACAAGGACCAAGTCGCTTATCTAAAACCTTCTTTCCGTAGCCTTTCTATCAAACAAATATTTCATCTTCTGTTGTTTCTTGATGTTTGTCATGTGTGCCTCTCTTCTAATTTTATTCAATGCAACTAGCTGGTTTATCCTTTCAGTCATTGAGTTCTCAATCTCCGTGTCATTTTCTTGTATAAATCTATAGACTGGCAAAAGGTTGTTCACAGGTAGCCTAGCTGGTGCACCATACACTAACTCAAAAGGTGACCTTCCAATTGATTCCTTCACTGTCATCCGATTGGCCCATAGTGCCATCTTTAACTTTGAATCCCATGCCCTTTTACCCTTATCTACCATCCTCTTAATGATTTTCATGAGGCTCTTGTTGCTTGACTCTACTTGACCATTTCCTTGTGGGTGATATGGTGATGCATATGACAGATTGATACCATATTTGTTGCAGAAATCAACAAATTCTCCAGATTTGAAGCACACGACATTGTCTGTGACAATCGTGGCTGGCACTCCAAATCTGATAATAATGTGCTCTAAAATAAAATCCATCACTACCCGGCTTGTAGCTTTCTTAGTTGGAATGGCCTCAACCCATTTGGTAAAATAATCAGTAGCAACCAGAATCCAACTGTGTCCTCCACTTGATTTTTCTGAAATCTCCCCTATAAAATCAATCCACCACTGCTGAAATGGGGCCTCTACAGTTACAGTCCTAAGGGGTAGTGCACCTTCATACTTGAGCTTTCCTGAGAACCTTTGGCAAGGATCACATTTTCTTACCAACTTTTGTGCATCTAAGAAAAGAGTTGGCCACCAATATCCTGCTCTAAGAACTTTGTGGGCTGTTGTCTTGGCTGCGTAATGTCCACCATATCCTCCTATGTGCAGATCATTTAAGATGACACTAGCCTGATTTTCATCCACACATCTCAGTAGGACACCGTAAGGATTCTTCCAATACAGCTCTCCTTGAAGAGTTATGTACTTGATTGCATGTAACTTCAAGGTCCTTTTTTGACTATCACTAAGGTGGGAAGGACAATTCAAATTTTGCAAGTAATAGACAATGTCCTTATACCAATCAGACTCTGACATATTTACAACTTCATTATACACTACATTCACTTGGCATGCCTCTAGATTTGACTGTGTCATCAATTTTGCCAAACCTTCTCCCCTTACTAGCTTTGTGATTTGTATCTCTATGTCGAATTCTTGTATTTTATTTATCCATCTGCATCTTCTTCCAGTTACCTCCTGCTGAGTAAAATATCTTTGACTGCTGCATGAGGCACATATGCAACTATGTGAGAGCCCACCAAATATGGCATGAAGCTCTTGACTACTCTAACCAGTGCAGACCCCGGCTTTTCCATGATGTCATACTTTAATTCAGCAGCTTGCAATGACTTGCTAAAGAAAGCTATAGGTTGTTCAAAACCTTCTTCATTCTTCTGTAGTAGGCATGCAACAATAGTATGGAAAGAAGCAAATGAGAATAGCTGAAACGACTTAGAAAAATCAGGAGACTTCAGCACATGAGCCATTTTATAGCCTCTTTAATATTTTGAAATGATTTAAGTGCTTCCTCTTCCCATTTGACAGTTGCGCCTCTCTTCAACATTTTAGAGATATCTTTTGTGGTCTCTACAAAGTTAGGCACAAATCTCCTAACAAAATTAATTTTCCCAAAGAAGGACTGAACACCTTTGATTTTTTTAAGCATCTAAATTTTGTCAATTGCAGCCACCCTTTTAGGATCGATCCTGACTTCATCCTTGGAAACAATGTGACCAAGCAATTTTCCTTCCACTACCCCGAAAGCACATTTCTTTGGGTTGAGTGAGATGCCATATTCCAATGTTCTAATAAAAATTTGTTCTAAGTGTATGCAATGCTGCTCTTCCTTTTTTGAATAGGCAGTCAAATCATCCTGATATACAGCTAAGATTGAATCAATCAATCCTGCAAAAGCAACATCCATGGCCTTCTGAAATGTGGCACCTGCATTTGTCAGTCCAAATGGCATTCTCACATAAACATAGGTTCCCCATGGGGTAGTGAAGATAGTTTTGAACTGTTCAGATTCTTTTACTTTCACTTGATTGTACCCTAAAAATCCATCCATCATGGATAAAAGTTCACAGCTAGTCACCTTCTGCAACATGGCTTCCATGTTTGGCAATGGATAATTGTCCTTCAAAGAAGACACATTCAGATTTCTAAAGGCCACACAAAGTCTTATGTCACCATTCTTCTTTCTGACTAGGACAAGATTGGACACCCCAGTTGAGTGTCTGATGGGCATAATTATTCTAGCCTCCCTAAGCTTCATAAGCTCTTCCTGCATTTTTGGAGCTAAAGTTTGGTTGATAGGTCTTTGTTTTTGTCTAAATGGTCTAGCTCTGGGTTTCAAAGGGATTTCATGCTGGAATAAATCCTCTCTATAAGATTTCAGGTCTTCATATGACCAGGCAAAGACATGCTTATATCTTTTTAGTAATGCAATAAGCATAGCTCTAATATGTGGCTTGAGCTGTTTGCCAATGTATACCTTTTTGGGGGCCTGATGTGTCCCGAAGTTTATCTCTTCCAGGTCATCCTTGTTTGTGGGAGATGTCTTTGTAATAAATTGGCCCCTGCTGTCAAAAGCTCTTTCTAAAGCAACTAACCCTCTGGGGATTTTGTTTATTTTTAGTTGCATTACATCCTTCCCCAAAAGGGTCTCTTTTCCATCTACAACCTCCACGAAATTTTAAAAATCAATTTCTTGGTTCTCATATTCATCAATACAATGTAGAAATCTCAATAAATCTTTATCATCATCAAATACCTGCCAGCTACATACATTATCTGGCACTGCAGATCTAAGTTTGACCTCAACATTTGTGACATCTGACAGAGTGATGTCATCTGGCCTTATAGCTACATTAGCTAGAAAATCTACCCTAACATTTTTTGATCTCTCTATCCAGTTTATTGAAAAAGCATCAAACAATTTAATTGTATCCCAAACAGCATGCTTATATTGCTTTAACCTCTTATTCTTTGATGCATACTTATCTCTAACTTGGGAAACAATTAACTCTTAATTGCCAAATACTTTGAGCATCATAATTCCATGCTTCGGAGCAACATTCAATCCTAACAACAGAGCTTCATACTCTGTAATATTATTTGTATGGGCAAACTTCAGCGAGAATGAGAATTTTAGAAGCTTACCAGATGGAGACAAAAAAACAATACCAGCACCAGAGCCTTCCTTTGAACAAGTTCCATCAAAATACATGGTCTAGAGACCCTGTTGGTCTAGCTCCAGAATGCAAACATCTTTCCTTTCACCTCCTTTATCATCTGAGACAACCCTAAAATTTTCACAGTCGGTGTCCACAAAGCATATATGCTCCTTTGACTCTTGATTTTCAACTGTGTCTAGGGATCTTTCTTCTCTAATCAGTTTGACATCATTGCCATTCATTGGGATCATAGCATATGACAGATCTAGTTGCATACTCCCACCAATTAATGTTGCCCATCTTCTTGACAACAACATGCCATACTGTGGCTTGATATCAACAACTATTATATTCATTTTGTAGGTCTTTTCTGGATATGCTGCCAGTCTGAAATCCACATCTTTCATAATTCTAATGACAGGTACTTCCCTATCATCCATGGCATAGCATTTCCCACATGCCTTATCTATTTTTAATCCAGCTTGCTACATAATAGCCAGAGGCATGATGTTTGTTGATGCTCCCGAGTCAAGCATACACTTCTTAATCACTTTCCCATTTATGACAAGGGAGACGTAAAATGGTTCAACCTATGAAGGGCATTTTGTCATGGTCACCCCCAGATATACTTCAGGAGTATCATCTTCATCCATACACATAGCTTGTTTCCTACCCTGAGTCTCAATATTCTGATTGGCTTGACAAGGTACTCCTAAAATCAGGGACAATGTTTTATTTCTGAACTCTTCAACCTTCATCAGCTCCATCAATGGAACAGAGACCTTTACCTGGGATAAAACCTGAGCTATGTCGAATGGAGCATAATTTTGAATAACAGTTGTAGCTTGATCCATAATTTTACCTTTATCTTGATATGATCCGACCTTAATTTTTGTGGCTCTCTGACTGTCACCTTTGATCTGAAAATTTTTGTTTTGATTCTCAACCTGGGGAATTCTATTTTCTGAATCTTGAGAATCATGACCTATTTTTTGCTTAAAATTTTGCTTATTATTGCTCCATTACTTCTTTTGTGTTTCAGCCCCCTTGTGACTATGCACTGGCTGGCCCGCAAAAGTATTCACTGGTTGGTGTGAATTACTTACTTGAGCTTTACCTCTGAGATTGTAATTGCTTTTGACTTGAGCAACTACTGTAGCTGTGAAGGCTCTAATTTCTTCATCAGAAGGCCTCCTCAAATTATTCAAAAAATTGTGTGTCCTAAGCATAAGAATAATTATCTTCATCATCTTCATCACAGGGAAACTGCTGGCAGACCTGAATCTCATTATTTATGCTTGCATCAGCATCACGAGAGGGATACTCCCTATTTGTAAACAACTTATTTATACTATCATCCTCCATGCCATGCAGCTCATTGCACTCATCACAGGCCACGACATTGTTATATAGAGACTGAGCAATCATACATTGTGACTGTGAGTGAGGCATCTGACATATGATGCACCAAGGGGTATCATCAACCATATTAACAGCCTTCTTCAAAGGATCAGGTGTTTCCTTTACATTTTGAGCTCTTTGATTTGTATTGTTGTGTGGAAGGATGGGTTTACCATTATGCCAATTGGTGTTATATGGCATATCATGTAATGATGGTCTTCTTTCTTGCCTTTGGTAAACCTGTCTGTCAGGACCTACCCCCTTTTCATTTTTTGCCATTCTATAACTTAAGTCCTTGACAATAGTTGTTAGTTTATCTAATTTATCCTCAGAAGTAGATGCATTGCCTTGAACACCTTGAGATTTAGTATTTGGATTTTGCAGAATTTTTACATCATCTCTTCTGTGTGTCTTGCCAAACGCTTTTCTATTATTTTCAATATTAGTTGCAATTTTGAATGCATCCCTGAGACTATGAGGACCCTTGTCTCTTAATCCATAAGTTGTTTTGGCATCAAAAGCATTTATGTTCAACACTATGCACATAGGTTCATTAGGCCTCAGATGATGTGGCAGTTTGTTCAATACCTTCATGAATCTAGCATTGAAATCAACAACTTGTTCATTTGATCCTTTGGTAATGCCAGTAAATTCATTAATGAAGAAACTTGGATCAGTTTTGTCACCATATTGTTCTTTGAATATTCTCCTGAAGTCCTCCCATGATGAAACACTCCTGTCAGGCAGACCCTTGTACCATTCTCTAGCCTCATCAACTAGGGATTGCATAAATAATTTCATGAAAACATCCTCATGCTCAACCTCAAAGTTGTCCATGATATTCTGAAAAGCTTTTAGATGATCCTCCCCTGACACAGTATTATTTCCTGAAAACGTGGGCACCTGCATCCTCACATGTTTGTCAATAGGGTTAGGATAACCAGGAATGCCATCAAAAACTAACTATCTGAATCTGTCTAGCTGCATAGGCTGTCTACCAAATTGATTTACATTGGCATTTCTGTTTGCATTCTAATTTCTTAGATTATTTAATGGTACTCTAGCATTATTTGTATTCTGTCTCTGATCATTATGCTGATCCTGAACTTCATTTCTGCACTAGTTCCTCAACACATTTGCATTTTCAAGGGTAGGAACTGAATCATTCTGAGTAGTTCTCAGAGCTTGCACTTTCTGTCTCATGTCATCTCTGATTTTCATTGCCTGCAAATATTCTAATTCAGCTCTTAAGCTTTTGATTTCTTTAGCTAACTCCTCCTCTCTAGGCATAGAAGAGGATGGTCTCATTACATTTTGATCATCATTATCATCTCTTGGGGATTCAGCTTCTTCAAATCTATCAGGGGAATCATGGAAATGGCATTCTTGAAACACCTCCAATCTCATTCTCAAATTAACACCCTGTTGTCTTTCATACACGTTCTGGACTTCAGCCTTAGTGTTTGAAAAATATGGTATTGTTCGCTCTAAAGTCCAAGATTGTCTTGAATATTATCATTACTTCTGGGAGAACCTTCCTGATTGGTTTGAATAGTCCCCTTTTTTCTATACATCATTTTTATGGGTAATTCTTCAAGCAAAGGGTTAGGCTGGGATCTTCTCCCCTGCATATAAATTTTTACTTTACCGGTTGGGAGATTTGTTTGGAGTCGCCACCTACAACTAGGAAATATTTTCTTTTAAAATCAGGGTTCTTTCACAAAGCAGTTCCCCAACAGAGTTGCCAAATCTGTTGCTTCTCAATCCTACTGGATGCTTAATCCCAGTTATCCCTACAAAGTATCCATCAATGATCAACAGGATTCCTGGGCCAGCAGCCAACAGTACAGGAGATAGACTCTATAATATCTCCTCTTCTTCTTTAGGCTCTGCAGAACCAAAGGGGGTATTCCCTATTCAACATCTATAACTTATGCACATGAACTTACTTGGATGTTGACACAAAGCAGATAAATCGTCTATGATGCAGACCAAAACTATGGAATAAGTGCAAAAGGGACTAGCTTCGGGCCTATGTTCAGTTGTAGACAGAGGATTAAGGTCCTAAAACTACTTCTAAAGCCCTAAAGGTTTGTATTCGAAGTTTAAATTTGTTTTGTATTTGGATGCAAAACTAGGACCTTGGGCTGTAACCTCAATACAAGACTAGATCGGTGCCTATCTAGGGCTCGGAGTCAATAGACATACACATGTGAATGGCCAGCATAAACGTACACCAAAGACTAGATATCGAGGGGATTTTTAGTATCTGCTTTACAGATACTTCCCAAAAAATAGAGTATCCTATTATCTCTACTTACTAATATCCTTATTGCAATGTCTTCTTCCTAACACTTGACCTAAAATGTTTAATCTACTCCTTGAACAGAAGTAAGAAATCAAGCATTCAACACAGCAAACCTATATTCTAGAATCGTAAACACCCCTTAGATGCTTAGATTCATAAGAAGAACACACTCAATTTGGAGACAGATAACAGAACACATGCAATATAGCATTACTCATTTAAATTAGCATGATATCAGTAGATTTATGTAGAAAAACATACAACATGAGACTCATAAACTCACAAGATATCCAGACCAGGGCCACCAATAAAGTTGTATTGTATCACGGCACCCAAAACTTGTCTAGTTTTCAACAACCACAATGAGTAACACAGTTTGACCTTTATACCAAGACTGTAAACTCAGCAAAATTAATTACAAGGCAAATCAAAAATCTGCCAGATACAAAGCATGAGAAAATGACACTCAAAACAGTTAATGCCACATAGAGACAAAGAGGAGGGAGCAGGTATGCTCAGGATCTGCACTGTCGCTCAAGGATTTTTTTTCATAAATCAGGTGGCTGACCCGTCAACTCCATCGGTCATCCTCTGCAAACCACCATCAATGCCTCAACTACCCGCAACCTCTTTGAAATGCATCAACGGCGTACCTCTGAAAGTTTCCCGCTCAAAAATGGCTACACACGCCCACAAAAAATCCTTCGTTGCAAGTCCAAAACAAGACCGTCGATCATCTTCCCGTCGCTGCAATCAACGGCACCCAAAAATGTTGAGAAGTAATCGGCCAGTGAAATCGTGCCACGTAGGCACCTCATGTTTCTATCATTGGCTTTTCTCCCTCTCATTTTTGCCTTTTTCGCCTTTGTATATACATAAACAAATGCACATACAATCGCCACTATTCGCCTTTCAAAAACCCTTTGTATATGCAAAATGCATATCCACCGCATTTGACTTATCCTTCGGGTTCGGAGTGCATATTTCTACTTGTATGTTTTGAATGTATGTCGGCATACATACAATTGCCTTTGTATGCAACTGGTGGGCCCGACCCTTTTTCTCTCTCCTTTGAACATTTCGTTGCATATTGCATATACAAATACAATGTACAAGCCCTTTGATACAACTGTGGAATCTATAGCAGAATATTCCAAGAATGCACATTTGAAGTATTTTGGAATCTAGCCTGCACATTTGCGAATGCATATCTCCTTTGTATGTCAAACCTATAATCTCACTTGTATATCTATGGGCCCCACCAGTTGTATTTGCCCTGTACTGTTTACTTTGCATATGAGGTAGACCCTTGTATATTTTGCTTGTATCTTGGAGATACAAAGACCTTTGCATGTCTGCGTGCTACCTGATATACAAAGTGGGAATATTCCTGAGAATCTATGAAAGATTCCCCCTTTGTATATGCACATTCTAAGCCCGATATACATTCAGAAGTGCATCTAACTCATTTTTTCAAAGGCCGAAAGAGACTTTGCAAGCTCGCCAATACACATTAGACCTGCATGTATATACAAGCACCCTTGTATATACAAAGGCACCTGCACACAACTGATTTTTTGTATTTTTCACAACTGTAGGGGCTAAAAGAGTTAGAATTTTGTGGATTTTTGGAAGGTGCCTGCGAATTTTAAAACTTGAAACCCTGATTGCTCATGCAGGCAGTAACACACTATACATACACATATGACTGCATGTATGGATACCCAAGGAGCATTGTATAGACCTCCATTGACACTACATCATAGACTATTTCTTCTTAGAAAGGATGAATAGAATATGTGAAGTGGCAATATAGAGTGACTTTTATACTTTAAGTGTTGTAGGAATTGAGCCAGCCTGATATGTAGGGTTGTAGATGAGGCATGGTTGGCAACCTCAATCTCTCAATAGTTTTTGAAGAGATTAGATTCTTCATATTGTCACCATTGATCATGAAGTACAATAGCTACTCTTTCACCCATGTTTGTGACCAGAATAGCCACTCTTCTTTAGCTTTCTTAGTTAAGAGGGGTTTTTCTTGTGCAATGTTGACTTAGACATTGGGCTATACATTAATTATTCCACTTGAAGGCTTGGCATCAGTATCTCCAACTTCCACCATTATGAGTACTTTCTTGATGCAGGAGCATCCTTGGTTCAAGAGTAATCTTGCATCAACCAAAAACATTTGCATTTCAGTTTATTTGCATTTCAATTCTTTCATTTTCCAGTTTAGTTCAGGCAGTTCAGTCAATAGCAGTTTTCAATTTGTGGTCCGGTTTTGGCATTTCACATCTTGCGGATCTGGACTTAGCATCTACATCATATAAAGAATTTAGAGTATTTGGATTAGTTATAGGAAAGATATCGCTATCAGAAGTTGATTATTTTCTCAGAGCAGAGCATTCTAATAGTTCCTGATAACCAGCTGAAGGAGAAGGTTTGCAGATCATTCCTTGACTTGTTGATCTAAATGACACATCATTCAATGTCCCTTGGTTCATGGCTGACCTTTCCCAAGGGTCCGCACGTGTTGCATTCATTTGAGGAAATGTTCTATGCATTTAGGTCTGACCTATCTGTGAACACGTTACAGCTCTTCATTGGAGTTTATGCCCTTCCTTGGCCAACATAGAGGAATCTATTGGTTTGAAAATGATATATAAAGATGTAATAGATCCTTAGGAAAGTAATCATCAAGTTCTCATGATTTAGATGATAGATAGTTGGCTCCTTCATGAGGGAACTTCAAAGCTTTATCTTGCGCATGTATGTACTCAAGCCTTTGAGCCTAGTTGTAAGCCCGGATGATGCCAGCCAAATTGTATTTTGAATTCTTTGATATACTAAATGACTAAACCTGCATTTGTTCCATTTCTTTGAGTTGTTTCCATTGTGTTTACTCTTGCTACATGGTCTGGACTGTTCATTCTGTGAACCCTCCTACCGTGACAGCACCAAGTGGTATCAGAGTGAAAGTTTGATTCTTTGGAGCGAATTGGTGAAGGGGATTCTGTAAGATCTTGTTGTGAGTAGATTGCTAATCTGAAGTAGGTTACTTATGTGCAACCAATCACTGATTGAGAGGCAGTTGTCGCTTGTAGCTCGATCACCAAACCTGAGGCAGTTTACACTTGATCTTAGGAAGAATGCCATCGCGAAGAGTTCCTCCTATTGGTACAATGGCTAACAGAATGGATGAGATAATGGAATTGATGAGAACAATGCGAATTAATTTGAATGTTGTTGAGGAAGATAGGCGAAGAGGATTGACACCGAGACCTAATGTTGAAAGTGATGATGAGGAAGAATTTCAGTCTGTTGAACAAATTGGTGAAACCCTAGAAGGTCATGAAGAAGAAGAATCAGATCAGATAAAGATGTTGCAAGCTATTTCAAAGATTGGAAAAAGACCTAGAGTTGATGTGCCGAACTATACTGGTAATTTGAATCTTAAAGAATTGATTGACTAGATAAATGATATGGAAGAATACTTTGAATATGAGGAAATTGAAGATCCAGAGAAGGTAAAATTTGCAAAGACAAAGTTGAAAGGACATGCTGCTATATGGTGGAAAGAAGTTCAGTTAGAAAGAAATAGAAGAGGAAAAGAAAAGATTACAAAGTGGGACCGGATGGTGACAAAGTTGAAGAATCGGTTCATACCTGTTGACTATGAGTTGGAATTGTTGAAAAGATTGCAGAACTTGAGACAAAAGGAGAAATCTTTGAAGGAGTACACTGAAGAATTTCATAAAATGATCATAAGGACATGACATAGTGAAGCAAGCAAGGAGAAAGTGGTAAGATACATCAATGGGTTGAGATTGAACATTCAAGAAGAACTAAGCTTGGTAAGGATGACATCTTTGGAGAAGCATATCAGTTTTCCCTGAAAGTTGAAGAGAAGCTGAATAAGAAGCATGATCAGAGACATATGGACAGATAGAGTTAGTGAATAGGAGTCTGGGAAACTTGTTGAGATGTTTGGTTGGAGAGAAGACAGGAAGTTGGGACTTGATTCTTTCACAAGCAGAGCTTGCATACAATAATTTAGTGAACTGGAGTACTGGAAGAACACCTTTTGAATTGTTACCAGAGTGAATCCTAGAGGAGTAACAGAATTGAGAGACATCAGTACAGAAGAAAAGAGAAGTGTAGAAGCAGAAGAATTTGCAAACCATATGAAGACAGTGCATAACCAGGTGAAGAAGCATTTGGAGGATATGAATAGTAAATACAAAGAGAAGGCTGATGAGAAGAGAAGACAAGGAATTTGAAGTGGGAGATGAAGTAATGGTGTACTTGAGAAAAGAAGGTTTCCAATTGCAACATATAACAAGTTGAAAATGAAGTTTGGACCTTGTAGGATACTTAGGAAATTTGATTCAGGAAATGCATATGAAGTGGAATTACCAGAGACATTGGGTATTTCACCTATTTTCAACATTGCAGATCTATATCAGTATCATGAAGCAGAGTTCAATGATAGCCTGGAAGAAGACTTGAAGAAGCAGTTACCACAACAAGCACCAGAACAGATAGAAGACATCTTGGACAACAGAGTTGGACGTAGCACTAGAGGAAGACAATACAAAGAATATCTTGTGAAATGGAAAGGCAGATTGGAAGAAGATTCATCATGGATTTCTTAGGCTGAGGTGGATCGTCTTGGCTCTCCCCTAGCCCCGACAAAGTAAGGGACTCACTTTTTCAATAACCCTAGATGTCTGATGCAGGAGCATCCCTAGTTCAAGAGTAATCTTGCATCAACCAAAAACATTTGCATTCTAGTTTGTTTGCATTTCAGTTCTTTCATTTTCCAATTTAGTTCAGGCAGTTCAGTGAGTAGCAATTTTCAGCTTGTGGTCTGGTTTTGGCATTTCACATATTACGGATCTGGACTTAGCATCTACATTCATTCATCTACATGATATCAAGAATTTAGAGCATTTGGATTAGTTACCGGAAAGATATCACTATTAGAAGTTGATTGTTTTCTCAGAGCAGAGCATTCTAACAGTTCCTGATAACCAACTGAAGGAAAAGGCTTGCGGATCATTCCTTGACTTGTGGATCTCAATGACACATCATTCAATGTCCTTTGGTTCATGGCTGACCTTTCCCAAGGGTCCACGCATGGTTTCATTCATTTGAGGAAGTGTTCTATGCATTTAGGTCTGACCTATCTGTGAACACATTACATCTCTTCATTGGAGTTTGTGACCTTCCTTGGCCAACGCGGAGGAATCTATTGGTCTGAAAATGATATATAAAGATGTAATAGATCCTTAGGAAAGTAGTAATCAAGTTCTCATGATTTACATGATAGATAGTTGGCTCCTTCACGAGGGAACTTCAAAGCTTTATCTTGCTCATGTATGTACTTAGGCCTTTGAGCCCAGTTATAAGCCCGCATGATGTCGGCCAGATTGTATTTTGAATTCTTTGATATACTGAATGATTGAACCTGCATTTGTTCCATTTCTTTGAGTTGTTTCCGTTGTGTTTACTCTTGCTGCACGATCTGGACTATTCATTCTGTGAACCCTCCTACCATGACTGCACCATTTCTTCTATGCATAGCACTTCGTGTTGGAATGACTACAACTCATGTGCCTATCACACCACTTACTAGTCTTGGATAGTTTGTTCAAGTGTCCAAAAGTAATGTCATCTTTGTCATGTTAGTTGTCTCTTGCTTGACCTTCTACTTGAATTTCTCTTCAAAAATTTCCACATAGTGGTAGGCTCCTCCCCCATTGTTTTGATCTTGATTAACTTCAATCTAGACTAGATTGCTAGATGAAGGACACTATAGTGTTTGAGGAATCAGTGTCACTCTAATTCAAATTAATCCAACCTCACATAGAGGTCATGGAAGCATTTTTTGTAGTCCTAGATAGAGTGGTTGTTCCTCTACCACAACTATGCCCTTTTCATGTAGTATTTAGTGTAAACTTCTTTAGGATAAAACCCATCCTTGAAGACTTCTAGGAATTGCACCCAAGTTGGCTCTAATTTGTTATTTGATTGTTCCTCTTCCTAGAGTGCATGGTCATCACTTATTTCAATAGGCAAGGAAACTTTTAGGAGGTCAATCTTAATATTTTCCTCAAAATCAATCATGGAAAAATAAGATTCTATCTAGTCAATCTAATTATCTATAGAATATGAATAAATCTTACCCTCAAAACACTGGAACATCTAGGCTTTCCTAAAACCTATGGGGACTTGACCACAAAAATCTCTTCTTGATAATGAGGCCAATAGAACCACCCGTTTGAGGACTTCTTCAAATTTTTTGAATAGGATTTTATGTTGATCCTTGAGTGCTTCTTTAATCTCACTATTGATTGTCACGTGTATCTCCTCTTGCATTGGTTTTTCCATCTTGGAATGGGTCGGCAAGTAGTTTGATGGATCCTAGGGTTCAATGCTAAGATTTAGGTACTCCGACTATGTACGGAAGGACATGCAAGATGCAAAGAAAATTGCTCAGATGTGACCGATCCAAGGCCCAAGGTTAGAATCTTGGTGGACAACTCTCCAAATGCCAATCTAGGTGATTTATAGTGTATGTAAAATCTATTTTAACAAAATTATGTAAAATAGAGACATAGAGATATAGAACTAGATAGAGAATGTGTTTTTATTCATCTATGTTGTCTATACATGGAAAACCCTTAAGAAAGGTGTAGATTTGTTTATCTTCTACCTAATATCTATATAGTTTACAATCATTCATGTCATGGAGACAAAAATTTTCTAGGAAGTTGAATCATCTCCTTGACAAATGGAACTATTTTCTTGATTAGTTTTTCATCCCTCGGTAGTTATGGAGTGCAACTAATTATTATTGTGTTCATGATGAGATGGTAGATGATTTTGTAATTCCCTAGGGTTTCACCCAAGGTATTAGCTGGACAAACATTGAACCAACAAATTTTTCGCATTTGCAAGTGTGACATTTACATGTCGCATTGCACTCATGCACACACAAAGTCACGCAACAAGGACAACAACACCAAAAGTGACATCACTAATGCACAATACAAAGTAGCACAAGCGGAAGACTTCACCCATCATGTGAAAACTCACCATGATGACCAAGTGAGAGGTGGAGCTCACTCCATGATGAGGATTAGATACACGTCCACAACCTTGCTCCCTCGCGAACACATGGAGTAGGATGTGGGTGAAATCACCCTCAATCCATTCCATGACTACAAAAGACATCCCAAACACAAGGGTAATGATCACCCACAAGATGGTCCAACTAGGAGGTATGAGTCCTCAATTGACTAGAATGGTCACTAGACGAACTCGTGCAAAGGCACGCTTCCCAAAGCAAAAGAAGGAATAATCCAAGAGTGCATATCACATAATGGAAATGACACCATGGATACACTCATGTGGTCAAATGAACACCTTACGACAATAAACTTCACAAAAGAGTGGAACAAGCAAAATAGGACAAAAGTGATACAAAAGGCTACGCATGTTCGACACCAACATCGACACATGCCAAAAGCAAAGATAGGATCCTCACCACCTATGTGGAATGAATACGATCCAACACAAACATATCCATAAACATCAAAGACAACATCAAATAACTGAGTCTAAACATGCTAACATAGCTAGATTTTAACATGTAAAATCTATCAAAACACGCCAATGTCCTCAAAAATTGAGGCATGGAAAAATACAAGATGATATCCAATAATTACAATATTCAAAGGGCTTAAACCTAAACATAGATGAATCATAGCCAACATCATAAATCAACACAAAGCATTAATTCCATCTTATTACAAGGGTCTCAAAAGACCTACATTACAAAGGTTACAATAATCAATAATGATAATATACATGTACTTAAACCACCCAAAAACCAATGCGCTCTCCAAGGTGCAACAAGAAACGAAGCATGACATAATCAACGTGCAAGAATATAAGGAAACCGTCCAACACCTGAAGATCATCATGAAGGACCAATGGGGAAATGGTGCTTGCCTCCCAACCATATTGCCATCGTTGAGCGCAATAGTTGTCTACGCAACTCTAGGCAACTCCCAAGCTACGGAGAAGATGATCATGGCAAACCCGCTAGCATCATCTCACTCAATCTAGGGTATACATAGCAACATATGGCATACATGTCAATCAATGCACACAACACACATGGCACAATTGCCAATACAATGCATATATAAGCAACACATGGTACAACTACCATCCAATTGCATTCAAGTAACATATGGCACACTTGCCAAAGCATATTAGAATGACATCACAACATTCAAGAATAAGGGAAATAATCACACCTTCAATGCATGCCAAACGAGGCATAAATCATAGTCCATCATATACACATACAAGCATGAATTAGGCATCACAATGCACATGAAATCACATGGTAAACATCACACATTGAGTCAAACTCTGATGGTGTAAGAAGGAAGAGAGATCTAGGTAGTTAGGACATGGAGTCTTAAACGAGGGCAATACTCACCTCATGGTAGAACATGAGGGCATAACCTCCTCATAGAAACTAGACACTACACCAAAGATTTCTCTTTACACCCAAACCCAAGTAAGCCAGACACTTCACCAAGACATGTAGTTTGGTGTAGATGATCTCATTATTAAATTTTATTACCCAATGTGTTTAAATATTATTCTTGATTAAAACTTCCATTCACTAAATTCCAATGACGTATTTGGGTCATGGTGCACAATGGAAGCCACTCCTTTCCTACCCCTAGACCTCTTCCTAAACACCCATAGCACTAATTTAACGAATTGGGCATGGCACAAATTTCAAGGTGATAATCCCTATATTTAACAAAACACAACATAGTCTCAAAAATGCAGAATCACATTTTAATTGGGATACAACTCATCCCACAAACTAAAACATCAAGGAAATGCATACAAAGTAATTTTTAGGTTTTTAAAAATGGAGAAATAAGTGGCACAGATTTCAATGCACCAAAATGTCCCAAAACATGACATAGTCTCACAAGATGTAGAATCACATAATATGAAGGAGTCAACTCATCCCTCAAAGAAAATCATAAAGGAGATGCATAGAATTTAGTTTTCATGTTTTCTAAAAGTGCAAAATAACCATAAGGCCCTAAAAACTCCATTGGAGCTCTCTTTGGCACCTTGACCAAAGTTTGACCAATTTTTGAACTTTTGTTTTTCAATAGCTATGAATGATCTGACAACTACCCATCATAGATAACATGCCCAACAACCAATATATGCAATAAAAATGCATTGGGGATTTCCAGGGTTCTATCTGTATTTCTATGTTTTCAAAATGAAAAATATGTGAAATAAATAAATAACCAACTCAATAAATTTTCTAAGTTTCCTACAACTAAGCAAAGCCATCTTCAAACATTCTAGATGGTGTGGCATGAAGGAAATAAAATAAAACAATTTAAATGAGAAGATTGGAGAAACTTACCTTCCAACACTAATGCAGAGTGGCACAAGGGAAGCAACACACAAGGGTTTACTCTATTGTCCTTTGCCCACTCACCCACATTGACTAGCCTTCAACCTCCCAACCAACCAAAGGCACATTCAAGGCATATGAAGGATTTGATGTCCAGACTATTGTCCAACCCCTAAGGCTTCTCCAACACCCTAAGACAGATCAGCAAACACCTTACCAACACTTGGTTTGATCACCAACTTCATTCAACTCTCTAACCTTGACTAGGTCTAGTGAGGCTACTAGCCCTCCAAATCTAATTTTCTCCACACAACTTGACAAAATCCCAAATGACCAAGCAAGTAAATGATGGTTTTAGATACCCTTTAAGGGACCCTATCAAACTTCCAAGTCTCCTATTCCAACTCTACTCCAACAACTTAAAACACTCACTAGGTCTCTAGGCCTAATTGATCAGTTTAGGGCTAGGTTACAAAGCAAGTGATCAATTTTGGGTGCATAGATCAGGGATAGGAATTTGGAACACTCCTACCATGCCCAAACAACACAAAACCACCATCTATTCACTCACCCTATTAGAATTTTGTCTTCTACAATAGCAAATTGCATAAAATAGGCCAAATACATTGTAATACTTGACCTAGGGCATCACCTTAAAATTTGAAAACAACCTTTCCCCACCAAATGCTTTTGAAATCCTATAGAGTACATCCCTAGCCTACATTTCACCAGTTTTCATGAATTTTCACAGGTGGGAATGCATTCTAGGGTCGGATTTATATGACAAACCCTAGAAAATAGGGTTTCTAGACCAGTTTTGAAAGAAAATTCAATAACTTTTGACTCCGACCACTTAAAGACCTCAAACTAGTTGCATTTGAATGCTGACTCAGTCTAGTTTTAGGAAAAGTACATTTGCTCACCTGGCCAATCCGTATAGGCCGTACACAACAAGAAAAATAGGGAAAAAGTGATTGTTTTTATTGTTTGAATGCCCAAAACTCCATACCAGACCTCTTCTGCCGTACAAGAGTGAAATCACAATGTTATCAACTAATCCAAGTCAGTTTCCAACTTCTACAACAGCATTCAACTGCCCAAAGTGGTTTTTGAACCGACCCAACACATAACACCTTTGACAACTATGGTGTTTTGCATTAACACAAGGAGGTTGATTTGTTTGGCTTGTCCAATGGAGTCCAAATGACCAACACACTCCTTCCAACATACTAAAACACTAAAAACAACCAAAAGACTCAAAAAACCAATCCTTAGATCTTCTAGGCCTAATTGGCACAACAAGGGTCCAAATGGACTAAGAAGGATTTGAGGCTTATAAGATTGCCCCAAACCTCTTGACCATACAGAGTGGACCATACAATCATGGCTAAAGGCCTTATTACAAACATACATTGAACAAAACCAAAACTTATGAAAAATGCATCCAAATGCTTGAGGTGTCAAACTGCTCCTAGGTGCCCTGCACCATACAAGCAAAATCCAAGGAAAAGAGTGAGGTTGAATGTTAGTTGCAATCCACACACAACAAGCAAACACCAAACTCCAAGCAATTCCAAGCAATCAAATATCCATTTTTCAAGCAAGAGGGTTTCAAACAAAGGAGAGAGCAAATTTTGGACAGAACAAGAATAATGCAAAAAACGTGTCTTTTTCCTTTTATTCCTCCAAAGACACTATTCCCTTTTTGTTAATAAAATAATCCTTTAAGTTATTTAATCAATCAATTCAAAATTATGGAATTTGCACAATTAAACTATTTAATTCATTTAATTCAACAATTAAATAAATGATTGTCTCTTTTACAAATCAAATAGGCATATAAAATAACACATTAATAAGTCCATTTCACTAAAAATGTCCAATTAATTCACTCAAAGCAATGGGGAAATAGTTAGTCAAACAAACTCAACTATTCCAAACAGGTTATTTCTAAATAACTCAGTCTCATTCTGAAAAGTACAAACACGCCATACTAGGCATTTAGTTTTCTCAGTTAATGCAATTTAAACATTTTTACGAAAAAATATCAAATTTCAGAATTAAACCAAAATCACTCAAATTTGTTCCAAAAGCATATAATGATGCAACAAACATTTTCGCTAAATCAAAATAGCAATTTCCAAATTAAAATCATTAATTTAATCTAAAAACACAGATAACACACTTTTCGAACCATTTTAAAATAAAGTGCAAGAATGCTAAGGAAACACACACAAATGATTCCAAACACACATCATAGGTTTCCACAACACAAGGATAAGTGTGAGATGTCTTAGCGTCCCATGTCAACCTTCTCCACATTTCCCACATTAGTTAACACCTGTAATTACTTGCACACTCAAGTCAACCATCAGGCGTACCTACTCCACGTATAATAGTCAAAAAAACATAATCCACTCCAACGTGGTATAATCACACATGATATAAAATAATCACATCCACTCTAATCATCTATGACTAGCATGATCCATGAACATGATGCATAAATGGAAACATTTCACAATGCTGGAATAATACGACAACCACAACTATAACAAGTATAGTGAAAACAGTGAAGTTGAAGCACCAGAATAATCTAACATGCACAATCACAATATATGCATCCCATAATGCATAGTTGGAAACCAAATAAAAAAGCACAACCCCATCGGAAACACCTCGATGGTCATGCAGGATACATCCTCAGAACCCATCGATGGCACCATAGACCTCATCGACAAGTTCGGTGCAATGCATCAAAGCATAATAATCACATAATACACTGATAAACACTTAGAAAAACATATAACACATGAATCAAAAAGCACACAAGGCACAAACTAGGGTACGCATTACAGATTTAGCATACCACGAACCTCATAGATGCCAACTTGGTTGTCGCATTGATTATTCTATCTAAAGACTATAGAATGATACTTAAGATGATGTGGTAAGTAGATTTATGAATTGGATGTTGCAATCTCTCCATAAGGTGTATTGGACTCTACTAGAGCTTTAGTAGAAACCATAGGTTGATTGGTCAAGGCATGTTTGCCTCAGAAGTGTGTGTCTCTCTACAAACTATGTTGTGTTATTATTGGAGCATGTGTGACATTTGTTGGATAGTGGATATGGGTCTTTGTGTTTCCTTGAACATCTAGGAGATGATCTAGTGTACCACAGACCTAAGAAGTAGCACCAAAATTGTTGCAAGTCATGAGGATGGCCTATGTGTTACCACACATGTACTTTGTTTGGTGAATCTTCCTAGATCATATACCCTTTTGACAAGGATTCTCCATCTAGTGCATCATATTTTTCTTTAAAAAATTATATAAATTTTAGTATACTTTTTTAAATTTCCAGTCAACCCTATTTTTACTATAATGACCTACTTGTAGTGATTTTTTTTTTAAATTATAAAGTAATTAATATATATATAGGCTCCAAGATCTATTAAATGGTATTTTTAGATTTTCCAAAAAATATTTGTAATTCAAGAAAAGGTGGCTAAAATTTAGGGTTTTTAAAAATTTATAAAAACAAAGGGGTAAAAGTGTTAGGTCTACTGCCAACAAGATAGTTTCATCTTGAAATAGTTTCAACCAAAATATATTATGTTGGAATCATGTTTAAGTTTTAGGATGTAAGTATAAGGTTTATGACCAACTATTTTGGGAAAAAATTATTTTTAGAAATGGTTTTGCCTGGAAATTTAGCGACCATGTAGGAGCCATGCTAGTGGAAGCCATTTCAGGTGAAACTATTCACCCAAACCTTTTTTCTAGTCAAAACCATTTCACTTGAAATTGCTAAGTTGTCCTAAAGTAGGACATAGCTCTAAACTTTCACCCAGAAGGCCTTTAATAAATGAGGTGTTGTAATGGTTTGATTTATCTATTACTTATAATTTATTCACTACATTGGCCCATGAATTTATTTAGTATTTTGCTTTTCCTAGAGTGATTTAGGATGATCTAAGTTTGTCCATGTTTTATCATGTTCGATCTTTAGATAATTGTCCATCCCCTTCATCTAATGTTAATATGGCTTATACTTTCACTCCTCTTACATGAAGTCATTGGTCTTTCATGTTGCCCCACCTCAAAGATTTTGTGTTCCTTCTTTCCATCCTCCCTTAAACCTCATGTGTTTCATACAACAACTGATATGTGTAAGTTAATACCTATAGTATTTCATGTAGCATCTATGTCACAAAACTATCATGCAATTGGGTGTGCACTTATCAAAGAATGTCTAGGGGACAAAGAAATACATCCAATCAACTAGTTTTTTAGCATATAAATCTTAATTTTAATATACCACCTAAATTGACAAACAAGACACAATAAGAGTATGAATTAATTGATCAACTTTAGAATACTCAAGTTAAGATTTCCCTTTGGTATTTATTGTACACATCAGCTTCATATAATGAGATTTTATAAAAGGATTTAGAGAAGGATAAGGTTAATTCAAATACTCCACCTCAAACAATTGCCTCTATATTAGGGTTTGCTACATGAATTGAAATTTTCTTTGACTCTACATAACTTCCACATAATAACTTGTTATCTAAGACAATTTACCTTTGTATATAACTGTGGGTTATTGTAATTTGAATATAGAGAATGCTTTGGTTGATACTAAATCTAGTTTGAATATCTATATAATTAATATTGTTTGAAAACCCTTCAAGTGGATATTTGAAAATTGGAAAATTTGGAAGTTACAATCAATGGGTTCGATAATACCAGTTGGCAGTTTGTGGGTGTTATTACTTTTCCTATTATTGTGAGACTAATTACTATTAATACATCATTTTATGTGATGCCAAGGCATTTAGCATATAATAAAATTATTGGGGTGTCTATGGATTAATGCAATGAATGTAGTTCCATCTACACTACATTGAAAGCTAAAGTATGGAAATAAGATTTACACTATGTTTGCAAATGAAAATTCATTTAGTCATTATCAAATGGTTGAAGAACCAAAAGTTATTATTACACAGAGTCAATCAACAAAAGAAACACCTAAATAGGAAGAACACAGTCATAAAAAAATAGAAAGAGGAGCAAAAAGATGAAGATGTATGTCACAAGATGGTAATGCTACTTTTGGAGATGATTGGGGTACACTAGATTTTAATGGTCTCCTTTTATGGGTGAGTATAAGGTAGATGCTCAAGATTTTCATATTCCACCTTTATACATGAACCCCTATATATATGGTCAGATGCTATTGAAAAAGAAAGATGATACTAATGATTCTAAATTTACTTGTGTATGGGATAGTAAATCAAAGACTAGTACCTTTCTCGTGCAAATTCTTCAAGTGGATTTCATGTACATCGTTTGAAAAGACATATGGTCCTAAATTCATAATAATACAAAAACTTGGATACAAAGGAAAAGGACTTGGACTTCATGAAAATGGTATTCTTGAGCCAATTCAATTAATAGAAAGAAAAGCAAATGAAGGTATTGGATACTTAATCCCACATGTTAAAGGAATGAAAGAATCCAAAAAGAATAAAGAGTATTCAATGTCTATGAGCTATCTACATATTTGGGTTTGAGTGATACATATTTTATATATGTGACCTTACATCTAGTTAAATTCAATTAAAGTGGATTATAGGGAATTTTTAGGTGCATTGATTGATTCATCTTGTGGTTCAATTTTCATTATTACTTGCAGTGTTTATTAATTATTAGCATATGAGTGTGTCTTGCCAATTATTAGATACATACCATTTGCATACACACATGAGCATACATAGTTCAAATAAATAGAAAACATACACAATATAATTACATGACTTTTGCTAAAAAGGGATAATCATATGATATATATCTCATGTCAAAAATAATGCAATAATATATCTAAAATGCACTGAGGAGGTGGACTCCAGGATCCCTCTCCTACTTCACTTCTCACACTCCCTACAAACTCATGTCCTAGTGGATAACTGTGTTTAATCTAAGACCTTGTGTGAGACCTAATACTCATAGATACTCTCCCTCTTGTAGGCTCTTTGATTTCCTCTCACATGCTAGAAATATTTCATGTGATGTTGTGTACTACTAAAACAAAGACATGCCCATAGGATCACCTAAGAGAGGGACCATTTGTTCCCTTGCTCATGACTTTGATAACTCCCTTTGGGTATGTACATAAATATGGGAGCAAAAAGTGATGAAACATTCATATTTCTCTAAAATGCACTTATGCTCTAGAAAACATGATGCCTATGTTATAAAATCTTGACATTAAGTCTTGGGTGCATCTTTGGTAATGCGAGTGTATTATAATGTGTACAACACACTCACATTATAATTTAAACCAATGAATTATTTCCCTTAGGCTTGGAACAAGTTTAAATTTATCAATCCTAAGGGTTGGACATTCAAATTGGGTGCTCAAGTCCATGTTTTACAAAAGAGACAAAAAACACAAATGTCAAGCATGCTCTCCATCAGGTTCATCTATTTAGGACAATATTCCTAAAAAAACACTACTAGAACATCAAGCTCCACCTTAGCTTTCTAACCATGTATTTTTTTTCCAAAATCTGAATATATTAAGGTTTTGATCTTTAATTACTTTTAGTAGTGTCATTATGTTTCCTAAAAGCACCTATATTGGTTTTTTTATTTAATTTTTATCCACTCATCCGAATTTGAAAAAATTACATTTTCATGCCTACACTTCATTCTATACACATTGAAAGAAAGTTATTTTTTTTATTATTTTTCTCAAAATTAAAAGGGGAACACACTCAGTTTTCTATTTTTCAAGATATGTCCACTTAAAAAATTATTAAAAAAGAATATAATCATTAAAAAACTATATGAAAAATATATAAACTACTCTATGATCTTAGCTAGCTTTCCACTAAAGGGATTTACAAAATATTTAATGGACCTCAAAAAAGGGGAGCATGCTCAACACTATTTTATATTTTTGTGGCATAAACATGACCACTTTATGTGCTCTTAGTGTTTTACTCTTTTAATCTCCACCATTTTTTTAAATAGTAGTTTAGAAACTAGATTTTGAGTAGTAGTTTTCTTGTTTTAATCACATCTTCAAATTTTGAGCATAGGCATCTTGAATTACTAATCCAACTTCATTTTTTGTTGATTTTAGGAAAAAAAGTGGCCACTTTTGACCCCCTTTCCCCCATTTCCATGCACTTACCCTCTCTGTGATATATATCTCTCTCGACCTAAAGGTCATTATACTCTACATCCCCTCTTGACTCAAGATTAAAAAAAATGAATGTGAATCAGTTAGCATGTGTGTGATCTTGCTCTATTTGATCTACTCAAAGATAGATAGAAGACCCCTCTTAACTTACCCCACTATGGATGATATCCATGTAACCCACTTACCCACACTCCCAACATAACACACATATCATTCATGTTGGACTCTAGATCATACCACATATATCATTTATACATAGCACTATATCTTTACTTGTTACTACATACCTCAAGATCATTTGGCTATTAATTGTTACCTCCTTTCTATCATACCAGTGTCATCTCTAAGGGAACTTCTCCCTCTTCCATGTCTACCATCTTCTCTAGGCTAATGCCATCTATGGCTTATCTACATCTTCAAGGGCACCTCCTATGTCTACTACTCCTCCAACATCCAAGGGATATAATGGTGATCAGCATTCCATCTCCCACCTCTCCCTCCATGTGTTTGTAACCCCTACATCATATGTACCATTGTCTCTACACCCTTGTCCACCTCCTCATTATTAGTGGGGGGCTATAAAGCAAATTATAATTAGTCCATCTCCCCTACTCAAGATGGTGATCTTTGATGCCTCCTATATAATCGGCACTTAGGGGCCACTAGATACTAAATATAAATTTTTAGAGTACTCTCTCACAATGTAATCACTTTATCCATTTGTCCTCAATCCATCCATGCATCCAACTATGTGGCCACCATGGATGATAGCATGATAGTTTGTTCCACTTTTTTGTATTTTGGGGCCACTAAAATTAGGAGCTTTAGCATTCACCACATCTTGTCAATTATAACAACCAACGTGTCAAGAATTTAAGAATATCTAAAGTAATGATTTGTGAATTTTTCTATGCAATTTCAATTTATATTTTTTTATGAATTTTATAAAAAATCATTTATATCATACTTGTTTAGTTTTCAATAAACTGTTTATTATATTTCTACTATTTTTTATTCACATTTTCCTATAACACATAACTTGAACTAAAAATAAAATCATGTCATGATTTCTTGGACATAGGTCACTAAGTCCAATAACTACTACATGGATTTTTTGTAGTGTTTCATTGAAAATTTTATTATTATTATATTTTTAGTTGGTAATAACTAAATTTTGGACCTATTATTTTTTGCAATGTGTTTCTATTTGCACATATATCCAAATTTATTATTATGTTTTCTATTGAAACAAGGACATTGATATGAAGTGTAATGCAATTTTTTAAGATTTTTTTACATGGTTTGTTATTTTTTCCAATGTCTCAAATAAAGGTCATTATCATATGTAACATGCATATGTTGATTATAAATTTAAAAATATACTATTTAAATAAAACATAATAAAAATTATATTTTTCAAAAACCTAACAATGAAGGCTACTTACCTAGAAAATTTCATGTTTGTATAACTTCGTTTGACCCCCAAAAATATCATGCAAATTCACAAATTTTAGCTAGTAGAATTGATGCATGTGGCCTGAAGGGAAAGGGTACTGAGTATAATGTCAAAGCAATATGCATCGTGAATGTCATCTACAATGAACTCAATCTATTTTTCTTGTGTCCCAAGATTGGGACACACTATTTTAGATAAATTTTGGTAAATCAACATGCGGCCCGAGAGTGGTACAAACTATTATTCTTGAGCCCCCATGTAATGAGATCTACTGCAACCTATCAAATGATCTCCACAAATCTTCTTATGTCTAGCCTCCACACCATCTCTTCATCTTGTTGGTATCCCATAAAAAGGTGTGAAGCATATCATCTCTAATGTCCCCAAGTAACCCAACTGACCTTGTGATCACAATATGATTATAGGCCCAACATTGTATGAATGTAGCTACTATAATACCCTTCTTGTTCTCTAAGAAAAGTTCCTATGCATACCATGAAATAGATGGGGTAGGGTAAAATCACAAACTTGTGTCACAATTTTATCAAGGCAATGAACACCAGTCTAGCTTTTCAAGTTGAAGCACCCAAAAGACATATTTTGAATTTTGAAATTATGTAAACTAATGAAATGTAGAATTTTTAGTGCAATTTATGTTTGTATTTTTTAATTTAAAATAATATGGATGTAGTTTTTTTGTAAAATTGACACTATAATTGAATTGTTGAAAAAAATATAGAAAATGAGGTTTATAGGACTTCGCTTTTTATTGTAAATTTCCTTTTTTCTTTTAATTTTTTAAATCCTATTTGTTAACTTGAAACTTTAAAGCATTCATTAATTTTTTTCAATTTCAATAATTTTTTTAATAGATGTTTAAAGTCAAGTGGTACTGAAAATGCACCAATTTTATGGGACTCTAATTTATTTGGACTATTTAAAAAATAGAAGATTGACAAGGATTCTCTCCTCTACCTGGTGTCATATTATTTTCTAAGCATTTTTGTTTAAGAAAATAATTGGCCTTATGTTTGGGTGCTAATAAAAGAAAAGAAAATATAAACACTAATTAAAATCTTTAAAAAATTGTAGTTTTGAAAACTATGCTTTTAGATCTAGAATATCTTTGTATTTTTGAAAAACATTATTTATATCATTAAAAGTGGGAGGAATGTTATTTTTTAAAATAATTTTTAAAAATTTGTAAGTTGGCACCAAAGTGATGTCACATGCATCTAGTGGACACTTCCAACTGGAAAAGTTTTGGCCAAAACAAATCTAGCTAGAACACATTTTTAGCTAGAAACGGCTTTTTAGTCAGAAATGCCTAAAGTCAAGTATGATAAAAAAAAACATCCTGAAGTGTGACACAACTTTAAACTTTTACTTAGTAAGCATACATTTGCCCCACAAGTACATGGTGGTGTGTTCCTCCATATCTCTCTTCATATGTATCAATCCATAAACAAAGGCCAAACCCTTACCAATAAGAACCACTAGTATTACCAAATGATCAAAATCCACTTGTGTACTTGTGGCTCATCCACAACAATAATTAATGCCGAGAGGCATTCTACAATGGCAACAAGGGGTGGAGTGTAATGGCATGAATGTGTTAAAAAAAACTATTACCTTTTACTTTAAATTTGACAGTCGTTTACATGTCAAAATATTAATATTTAATAATAAGCATATTATTAAATCTAAAACAAAGATATGTTGTAGAGAGCTTTGAATAATTCTTATTCTTATTTCAAAGTGTAATAATAATAAGTATATAATAAATTTGAAATAAGCAGCATGTAAAAATAAACATATGTTGTCATCAATAGTGAGCTTTGAATAATTATCATTCTTCTTTTCAAAATGTAACAAGAAAGTCACAAAATAAATATTATAAATCTGATATAAGCAGCATGTAAAAATAAACATATGTTGTCATCAATAGTGAGCTTTGAATAATTATCATTCTTCTTTTCAAATTGTAACAAGAAAGTCACAAAATAAAACTAACAAAAATGTTAGAAAAACAAATATTATTTTGTATAAAAGGAAAGGGTGTGTAATTTTTTAAGTAGTGTTAGAAATAATTTATAGTTAAAGTAATCCAAAATTTTATAAGTTTGAATCTTAATTAATTTATAAAAATATTTAAATTTAAAGGTTAATCATTTTTAAAAAAAAATTAAACTTAAGAAAGAGAATATTTCAATTTGTTAATTTAATATGTTTTTAATTTGTATTTTGATTTGTTAATTTGAAATAATTTTTATTTGTTAATTATAGTTGACAATTTGATGGACATAGACCTTAAATAATTAAATAATTAACCAAACATTAATAAAATTTATAATTCAACTATAATTTTATTTATGTATACATTTATATAAAATAGTTATAATGTAAAATAAAATAATTCAAAGTAAATAAAATAACTGCAAACTGATATCTCTCAGCATTTTTTTAGATAGATTTATTTAAGATATCTATATTAGTATATCTACCAATGGAATTTCACCTAGGTATACATATCTAAGACAACAAGTGCAATATGCATCCTTAAAAAATCTATTGGTCATTAAAAACCTACCGACCCTATACTGGTAGCCTCAAAATCCTCCATATATCCTCTACTTGTGATTGTGGTCTCACCAGGGGAAGATGGAATGTGTAAGTATCTAAGTCTCATCTCTCGACCAAGGTGGTCAATGTCCTCTTCTTGTAAGAAAATGAAGGTATCTCTCAGATAGACCAAAGACCCACCCTCTTTAAGAGTGAACATTGGACCTCCTCATTTGTCATAGGCCCTAAAACTCTTAAACGTCTTCAGCATGGAATTGTCTAACCACTCACTTACATTGATCTCATTCTATATCCAAAAAAAAGAGAAAATTTGCACATTAGTTGTCTATAACGATCAATAATCAAGTGCAAAAACACTAAAAAGTCGATGAAACTAAAAAATCTACTAAAGCAAATGAAATAGTCAAAACCACAATTCTAAGGTCAAACTTGCAAGCTCAAAACCACAAACATACCAATGACCCCACAAATATTCCTCGTCATTTTCATGACATTCTAAACATTTCTTGAAAATGAAAATTTTGATTGAGAACGTGACATTGACTCTAGCACCTCACCTATGATGACCTATGATCATGCTCGGTGGTCCAAAAAATTTTGTCTATGCAGCATGGTGAGTCTCCTTTGTATATTCTCAAAGGGGTGAATATGAAAATGGATTTCCTCTTCACCCCCTTATGGTTCTTATATAATTAAGGCATATTCACTTTTGTAGTACCTTTTTTCAAACTATGCTCTAATTTCTTGTACATAACATTAGATGTTGTTTAAATTCACGATGATCTATCTTATTGTTCATGGCATTTGGCTACATTTACGCTACTCTACTTAAACATCATCAGGTTTAATTGTCAAATAGTTAATAACAATTTTACGTCCCATCCACACCAAAACGTGGTAAATATTTGTCCTATTTTTATTGGTCAAATTAACTTTTGACTGTTAAAGTCAATGATATTTAAGAATAGCCCCTTTACACTTCAAACAACATTTTTCATGTGGGTATTTATTGCAGTGATTAGTCTTTGGGACAATCTGCACATACAATCTAAAACTTCATATGGACTTATCTTCTGATCACTTTATATAATGGATTTTTCATAACGATATCAGTTATTATTTGACATTTTTTAGAGCATTAAGAAGATTTCTGGGTCACTCAAATATAGGTTGCTATACATATTTCCTTCATAATTTACTATTCCAAACTTGAGTTCTAATTATCAATCAGAAGAGAAAGTTCTATTGTTGGTATAGTACTTGTGATATTAAAGACCTAGCTATCATAATGAGGACCGTTTCCTGCACATCCCCATCTCTCTTCTTTCTTTATGTCGTAATACTAGCCCAAAACTAAATAAGCATAGAGTTGGAAGCTGTACAATGCATGAAGGCATCAAGTCTTTGAAAAATTTATTAAAAATGCCTAGTCAACGTAGCCTGCACAATCGATGGGGCATGTAAAGGCGACACAGCAGAAGGGTTCAAAATCCTACGACCTGCATTCAGTTGCCAGGGATCTAAGATTGAACAAGCCAAGGAGAGGGATCTTTCTGTACTTCAAAATCTTTCACTAGTATTAAACACGCTTTTGAATTAAGTTTAACAAATTCAAAGTTCATGTTCAACTTCTCAGCCTGGTTAAAAGTAGTCAAACTCTAATATCTAGAAGCGTCATGAATCTCAATTCTTAATTACAATGGATTTACCAGTCAACCCTGGAATTAGTATTTCTTGCTCATATCATAAATGAAAGAAAATATAATCTTTAAATGCTGTAAGACTTCATGGTTTTCATCAGCGTACTTGGATTTGCTTTGGTCTCAGTTGTTTGTAGTGATATAATTCAAAGTTCATGTTCAACTTCTCAGCCTGGTTAAAAGTAGTCAAACTCTAATATCTAGAAGCGTCATGAATCTCAATTCTTAATTACAATGGATTTACCAGTCAACCCTGGAATTAGTATTTCTTGCTCATCTCATAAATGAAAGAAAATATAATCTTTAAATGCTGTAAGACTTCATGGTTTTCATCAGCGTACTTGGATTTGCTTTGGTCTCAGTTGTTTGTCACGATCTCAACTCTTGAATTCCAGAGTTTTGGATATCTTCAAGTTTAGCAGTTGTTCTTAAATATTATTTATTTTAATAATTAAAGGTTAATTTTGGCCAATAAAAATAGGACAAATATTTACCACTTTTTGTTGTGAATGAGGTGTAAAATTGATATTGACTGTTTGACCATTGAAGTCACTGATATTTAAGTAGAATGCTTTTGTTTTAAGACATAAGTCACTATATGATGAAACTTAAAACACTACAAATTTATGTTCTTATAAGCTGTTTAAAAATGTTTTTTCCTTTTAGGTCGAATACACTTAAAAATTGTGTATTTTGGAAGTGTTTTTACCACTATAAAATTATCATTCATTCTAAATTATAAAATTATCCAAGTCAAACTCAAAATAAGATGGTCAATAATCATCAATAACAAAGATGAACCAAAGCATTGGTTTAACATGTTACCATCAAGACAATTCCGGTTCAATCAAACAATAATGATAACTATTATCGTTAAACAATCAATATCAAAATGTTTTTTAGTGGTTCAAGAAACACAAACACATTTGTAATGCACACAAATATCACATTCACTACTCAAATCAAGCAAACGTGCTTACATAATTCAATCATTCTTATAATTCGAAACACTAATTATCATTATATTAATTGTTTCAAATGTGAGTTGTTGATAAAATGATCGCTTTCAAATAATGTACTATTTTACCATAACTTAAAATGTACTAGTCTAGTTTAATCAAACCAATGAATGTACTAGTGTGGGGCATGACATTTGTTGTAGATTGTGTTATGTGATTCATATCGATGATTAGTAATTAGATCTAAATCATTCAATCCCCAAAAGGCTATGAAAGGGATTTTTTTGTATTGGTTCAAACCTACACCTACAAACTTAATCCCCACATTGACGGCCTTGAACCCAAGGACACTGTTGGAGTACAGGACAACACTGAGAGGGGGGGTGAATCAGTGTTGTATAATTTTTAACTTTTCAAAACTTGACTCAAAAATGTTGTGCAAAGGAATTCACTAAAAACATAGTCATCATGATATGAAAAACTTAAATAAAGATGATCAAATAGATACAACATAATCAACCACAAAGAGAAGACATGACACAGGTTTTGATGAGTGGAAAACCCTCATGGGGTAGAAAAACCACTCTAAAATTTGCCTCACTGGCTTATTTGAATCTCACTGATTACAACAATTGTCTTATAGACATACATGCCTCACTGGCAACAAACAGGTCTCACTGACCTTCCAAGCCTCACTAGCTACAATATACCTCACTGGGAAATTGATGTCTCACTGACACAATGTGCAATCACCTTGGATACAAAACAAAACAACTCAGGGGATTACCCTGATTCACTTTTGTTCAAAAACCTTATCTCTCCTTTCGTTTTACCTGACATAATTATTTCACATGACAATCAATCATCTGCACATTACAATCTCTACAATTTACAATGTCTTCCTCTGTTCAAGAATCAACACCTGCATTTTGTCTTTTGCACTGAAAAATTATCTTCATACCCTAATTCATCTTCAAGAAAAAATTCTTTGGCTCTCTGTATCAAAATCACAACATGATTTTTTCCATAACATGTCTTCAACTTTTCATATCTTAGACCTCCAAAATCACAACACAGTGCACCTGCAAATTCATTATATAAAAATTGAATGTCCTTTCATATTCCTCTCCTTTCTCCTTTCAATACTCCTATAAAAAATTCATACAAAATAATATCTTCAATGTATCATTTTTGTCTTCATTAATAATCACAATGAACCTGCAAAAATTGACCTTTTATTTCTTACTTTTCTTCAATCACCTCACTTAAAAAATTCTTCAAAACTGCATATATGCATGTTCTCAATGAACTCATCTATATGAGAAAAAAATAAAATCCTAAAAACTCCTCGCATTCCTCTTCTCTCTTCATTTTCCATCTCCCTCTTCCATCTCATAAAACAAACTTTCAATCTGTACAAAATCTCCTCAGATAGAAAAGAACATTATCTGTCCATCTTCTCTGCTCCAAGAATTAATTCTCCACTCTGCTTTTATTTCTTTAATATCTGCCTCAAATAATAATAAGAAACTCTTCATTTACTGTCTTAAAAAAAAATCCTTCTTAATCTTCTTTGCCACGAATGGAGATGATAAAAACTAGAATAAATCTTCAAATATCAGGGCTTTTAGAAACACAACAAAACTGCCTTTAAGAAATAGTCTAAAAATGGCCTTAAGAAGGCAAAATACTGCAGTCATAGTATATATGATGTTCTAATGACCATCAAATGCAATGCATGGTAGTCGGGGTCTTAGTTTAAATAATGGCCATTGATCATAGTCATCGTGCCCACCACATTTCAAATAATAACCTTTGATTTTGCTTTGGCCCCCTACGCACTTATGTGGAGACCAGTGGTATCAGTTTGTCTAGACAGAGGGGCCGGTAAAGGTATGTTGTAAAACCCTTTAGCAAGTCGACCTTAGTGAAGTGACTTGCAACAGCAAGTCAACAACAAAACAAAACAAAAGTGCTTTTCAAAGGTGATAGGTAAGATGTTTAGAGCTTAGAATTTTTAGAGTTTTGAAATTTAATCATGTTTGGGAGACTTTAACATCTACCAAAGAATCTAACATAGTGTGTTAAACCACAGTGATTAAACTGTCTCTGTTACACCCCGTGTGTTTCTATCTACTTACTATTTACCTAGATTGGTTAATTTGTTTGGAAAGTGAGTGATTATGGATTTCTACATCTATGTATGTGTTTTTATTCATTTACTATAGATTGGATATTTTGTGAAAATTGAAGTAATTATGAATCTTTGCATCTTTGTGTGTTATCTATCTTGAATGCAATATGATGAGAAAAAGAATAATGCAATGTCTTGTATTAAATGTAGTTATTGTTAAATTAATGATAATATTTTGATCAGCTAACTACTATTGCGATGATCTAAGTGGATGCAGGAACAGGTTGTCCCTCCAGAAAAGAGGGGAGGTATCACTCAAGAGAAGGACTTGGTCTGAAAAACGTAAAAGAGAAACCTAAACTGAGCAGCACACACACACATCCTATTTTGACCTAAGTTGTGTCGAGTTAGCGTGGGTAGCGGTAAGTGATCTGAGTTATGTATCTTGAGTCTTGATTGGATGTTTGAACCTACATGTTGTTAAGTGTTGGTTGTTTGAGTAAGGTTTCTTTGAGATAATTAAAGCTCGTGCAAGTCCACGATACGTTCTTATACATGAGTCGATATGAGCATGAACATATGTAGGTAGACGTACCTACGTTTATTCATGAGTGTATTGCTCATAGATATAGAGATGTTGATTTGGACTATGCAAGAATTATCGTCTCTCTTGTGTTCTTCAACGTTAAGTCTATATAAATTATATGACGTTATATGCATTCTGGTTGTGAGTTATATTTGATTTTACGAAGATAATATAAACATATGTGAATATATATATATATATATATATATATATATATATATATATATATATATATATATATATATATATATATATATATATATATATATATATATATATATATATATATATATATATATATATATATATATATATATATATTGATGTATCTATATATTTATCGTCTATATATATATATATATATATAATATTATTATAATTTTCTCTTAATAGCAGAAATATGATTTTATCATTTTGCAAAATTTGATTTTCGTAAATATTGTTTTATGGTAATTAAAAGAATAAGAATATATATAAAATAGATTTAATAAAAAATAATAATAAAAGAATAGTTTTAATGAAATAAAAGGTGATTATCATAATAGAATAAAATTAAGGTTTAAAAGTTTTTTTTTTAAAAGAATATGTTTCTTATGTTTTAACCGAATGGTGTTTAAGACTATAATGGATATGTTTTAAACTTTTTAGGCACGCAGCCACCTTTAAGCCTTTTAAGTTCTTATGTTAAAGTTGAATATCTTTATGGGGGGCGTGCCTTAAGCTATGGTGTCAACGCATAAAGCACTTAGGCTCGTGGGGTGGTCGATAAGGAGGGACCACTCCCCTCATACTTCATGTCTTTCTTAAACCTTTTTAAATCAACTCATTTGCACATACCGTGGGTTATGTTAGGATTTGGCTGGCATTCATTCCCAAAGATCCCGCGTGGGTAATATTACGTGTTAAGGGGATCGTGTCATATCCCTAAGCCTTTTCTAATGCTTAGCTTTCGACTGTTAATATTTTACCCTATAGTTTTTAACATTCTTTTTAATTTTAGAAAGTTTGTTTTGTTTTTTGAAACTAATTTTAGATTTTGTCAAGAATGTCACCATTGTGTCGACATTTTTAACTAATTTTAGATTTTGTTAAGAATGTCACCATTGTGTGGACATTTCTTTGCTTATTTTTGGCAAGACCACACCTTAGGTTTTAGTATAAAAGGGGGTGCTCTTCCTCATTTTTACTTGCACCTTTTTCAAATCAAGAGCCTTCTCTTTTCAAATTTGAGTTTTATGTTAGTATTGAAAGTTTGTCATTTTGTTTTTATAAATTGTTTTATTTGGAGGAGCGAGCTAGAGTGTTGGAAAGACTTAAGAAAAAGAGTCTTTGATCCATTTGAATCTATATTCTCAGGCATGGGGTTTATTTCTCCTTCTCTATGTTTTCCCTATTTTCAAAACATTATGTGATGTATTGTTTTTTTTAAGTGATTGCAATGTTGAATTATCTATGTGAATGTTTATTAATTAATAATATATATATATAGTTAGCAAGTTTGTATTGTGAATGTGAGATAGTATCTATGGTTGGGATCTTACCTAGATAGAATTGTGAATCAATCATTGATTGGTGGTTGTATAGGAAAATTGTATAAGAAGAAAGTTAGTGAATATATATATATATATATATATATATATATAGTTAGCAAGTTTGTATTGTGAATGTGAGATAGTATCTATGGTTGGGATTTTACCTAGATAGAATTGTGAATCAATCATTGATTGGTGGTTGTATAGGAAAATTGTATAAGAGGAAAGTTAGTGAAAATAGAATTCAAGTGGTATTACTTCGATATTTATATCCTAGTAAAGCAGGTAATAGGTTAACCTAGTATAGAGATTGTCGTCTTTTCCAATCAAGATAGAAGGGTGGGTGAATATGAGACAAAGAAAACTTTGGCCAAAGTGGTGTAAATAGCCAATGTTTACATTGTCTAGCTTCACTGTGTTCCAGGTTTGCATTACTAAGTAGAGATGTCATATTTTGATGGTCGTAGCCATAGTATGATAGTACTAGTTAATGTAGGACACAACACTTGCTCAAATTAGGCTTAACTTTGAGGTTTCTATACCAATCCCTTCGTTGAAGGGTAGGGCCATTTACCTGTTTGGTAAATGTGCGAGGATCGTAGTTAGTCCGTGGTTGGAGGTAAATCACTTAAGTGATGGTTTCCCTCATGCAGTTGGTGGCTGGGAGTATTGAAGACAGACAAGTATACAAACATGTGATTCTATTTTTCTATTAAGCTCTTGAAGCTTCTATGTAATTTATGAAAAAGTTGTAAAAGTTGAATATTCAATTCTTTTATTGAGAAAATGTAATTTGGTTATGCAATAGAAGTTTGAAATATGTTTCAAATGTGCATTATATCAAATGTTCGAAGGAAAAATTTTATTATTCCTATTATGAATTCACGACTTATTTACTTTCAAGTTAAACTTAGTAAATCTTAGTTGGTAGAACAAGTGGCATGTTACAGTCTCTATTCTATTTCAAGAATTATACTGTCATTAGTATTTGCATACTGCCTTCTGAGAAAACAATGTGAGTGGTGTTAGCTTTTTACCAAACTTATCAAGTGCCTTGAGAATTACCAAATAAACTTATTATGATCATAAACACCTCTGAAGAAATCTTGAATGAAGCTCATTATGATGAATTATGACATCTTCCTATCATGAAGAGTAATCAGACCTGAGATCCTTTGATAAGAAGCATCAATACCCATGACATGGAACAACATTAAACTACTTTCAAACACCCACAAACATTAATGCAAATGATCAACATTTGATATATGAAGATGACATCCTATCATCCTGATCTTCAAGCATGAAGCACCAACTAAGATGAGACCAAATATTGTCCAACTGAGATCCTTTTGAAACAACTTAGATCCAACTAAGATCCTTTTGAAACAACTTAGATCCAACTGAGATCCTCTTGTCCAACCTTTGTGTAATATCATGAATAAGACTGATGATGGATTACCTTGCTGCCTCAAACTCTTCCTTTCTCTGTCATATGCTGAAGAAGCATGAATGATGAAATGACCATTCACTTCTGCAATCTGCAAGATGGCAAACACTAGACATTATACCATGACATCACTAAAAAACATTGTCATTAGCATGATTCAAATATGATCAACCAACATCAACATGACCTTTTGAAAAACACCATCCATTAAATATATCTGAAGCAGCTCAATAAAGCATAAGATATGATCAACCCTGGACATCTGTGTTACAATAAGACACACCAAAAATCACATGAAGCATCTCTTAAACATGATGGAATAACAACTTTGATCTTCCAACTCCTGAGACTAACATCCTTGTATTGACATTGGTCCTAAACCTGATGGCATGACAAATTTATTGAACCCGATGTTAAGCATGAAGACATGATCTCCTAAAGCATATGACTATCATCAACATCCAGAACCTCAACACATCACAACACCTTTACTAATTTGATATCAATGACAATCAACCTCTATCAGACACATCCTTAAACCTAACATTGCAGCCTTGAATCTAATGACTAGTTTCTTTAAAAAAAGTGTTGTTCTTCTATAATATCTTAGCAATGGACATGCTAAGAAGCACTGATAGAGTTTGTTATGATAGGAAGGGAGGTCAACTAGCTTCCCACCTTGTGCCTTAGTCAAGCCCTATTAGACTGATTCAATAGTGTTTGCAATGATTTAAGCCACACCAAGCAACATATAGATGCTTATGTATCTATCATTATGATACTAATTTTATTTGATCTAACACTTGACTGTAACTACTCTTTCTAGATGATTCCTTGGTGATTCCTAGATAATTGCTAGATGATCAAATGACGTAGGGATTTACATCCATTTATATAACACCATGTGGCATTCAAATTTCAATATTTCAAACACTTAAGTCTACAGGTAATAGCTTGTTAGGATTGAGTCAGCTTGGTCCCAAGATTGAATTTGATTTTGTAAAATGTAGATCAAGACCACATGTGTGGTCCTCAACCAGGTTCAAGGTCACAAGTGTAGAAATGACCCAAGACATGGAACTAAAAATCTAAGGGTAGATTTGGATCCTTGGGAGATGTGGAGTCAAGTTTATCTTAGGTTTGGGATGAATGCTAGCTTTCACACATAAATACATCATTTAAACACTAGACCATTGCACTAAGAACAAATGGTCAAAGTGAATCCAAAATGAGGGGAAAATTGATGCACTTTTAACCTATACATTTTCCCCCACTTTGAGTTGCTTGTGAACTACCATGAATCATGAATGTCAAAGTCAACAAGAAAGTTATAGGAATGTAAATAATAGATATTTTTGGTAAAAAGATACATATATGGATGATGCCCCACCTGTTCTTCATTAATTATGTACTTGCATCACAAATGTGTTAATTTTACCTACAAAATTAGTGTTGGCACCATAAAATCATGATCACCAAATTATTTACATAATGATGATAATGTCATCGATTGAAAAAGTGAAAATAAAAAGGAGGTGTAGGATTGTGAATGAATCACTACAACTAACAAAGGATGAGATGTAGGGTCATGAGCAAACCAATATAACCATGCTATAAATGATGAAAAGAATTATATAAGATTGTGAATAGCTCAATGTAACAAACAAAAGGAGGATGTGTAGATTGGAAACAAGACCAACAATAACTATGCTCCAAGTGAGAAAAAAGAATGGCATAGGATCACAAGTGGATCATTGTAACCAAAAAAGGAGTAGGTGTAGGATCATGAGTGGACTACTATAACCATGCTCCCAAATGATCAAGAAGAATGGTGTAGGAGTTCTACCAATCCATTGTAACCATAATTAATTTGGTGTAGGATTGTGAGCAAATCATTATAACCATGAGCATGTGTTATAACACCCCTAGAGAGTCATTGTAACCATACACATGAAAAACATTAGTAATATAATATTCCCCCTCTAATTGGTTGCCTATAAAGAGATGCAAGGAATTGGAGGAGAGGAGAACAAGATATATGTAAAAATATATAATCATGCAAGCTCAATAATTGCATAGTTCAATGTCATAGATAGCATCATGTGACAAGACTTTAGATAGTGTATCCATATGTGATCATGTACAAACATTGACGAAGGGGGTAAATCATATAACACACAACAATAGAAATTGCACATAGAAAATAGGAATGATATTTTATTGATTTGGACAACACATTACATTATAGAAGCTTAAATACAATCAGAGGATGAATCCTCCACATGTTGCAACACATTACAACTTCCTATCTCCAGACTCTAGAACCTTTTGCCTTCTATAGCCCCAAATCTGCTAAGGTTTCTATTTTTCTGTCTTTTCTTGACTCTATACTTTCCCCCTTATCTCTACTACTACCAAGGGTTCCCAAAAATGGTTATTAATAGCCTTTTTGGTGGCCTCTAGCCAAATTTTGAATTTTGCATCTCCCTCCAAAAATAGGTCAACTTTCGGGAGCCATAACTTTTGATCCGAGTGTTCGATTGATGAACCATTTGAAGCACCAAAAAGATCACAGAGTGCTCATGTGCTAAGAATTTGCTCTGCCGATTCTACCCATTTTTGGGGCCGTAAGGAGCCGTTTAGTGCTTCAAACCTAAATTTGAATAATTTTTAAGGGTTTTTCGAGAAACAGAAACTTTAATAGCTTTCAACCCAAAAATGATCTTTGCCTAATTCCTTCTCCAAAGGTCTTATTTTTTATTTATGAAGCTTCCTATAAATTCTCTCTTCCATACATGCCCAAATGTAAACTTTCCAAAAATAGCAGTTTGGAAAAATTGAAAGTTCTACATCATTAGTCAAGCGATTATGGAACCAGAAATACTAATTTTGAAAAGAAATGAAAACATCATTAATGATTTTGAATTATCATCTTTTTTTTAGGTGATGCAAGATTTCCCTTACACCCCTGGATGCTCCTACATTAGACACCCAGGGTAATTTTGAGAAGCGACCTTGTCACATCTCAGGTGTTTGAGGAAAACCCCAAATGGTCAACTTCTACCTTAGATAATCAGGAAGAATCTTCAACATGCTTTCCTTTCCACTTCACTAGATATTCTTCATATTTCCTATCCTGAGTACTTCTTCCCACACAGCTATCCAAGATCTCTTCTATCTCCTTTGAAGCAGATGCTAAAATACTCCACTATTCTTCTGTTGGTCCATCCTCTGTTCCACCTTCATGATATTCTGTTAAATCATCAATGTTGAACATAGGGGAAATGTTGATCTCATTTGGCAGCTCTACCTCATATGCATTTCTTGAATCATGTCTCTTCAGAATCCTGCATGGTCCAAATTTCTTTATTTTCAACTTATTATATGTTCCAACTAGAAAGCTCTTTTTTCAAGTGAACCATGACTTCATCTCCTACCTAAAATTCATTATATCTCCTCTTCTGATATGCCTTAGCCTTGTACTGAATATTCATCTTATTAATGTGCTTTCTCACTTCTTCATGCAAACTCTTCAAGTGTTCTGTAAAGTCTTTGGCTTTAGCACTTGTCTTTTCTCCCTTGTCCAGCTTCCTTAACTCTGAAGCATTTCTTGGACTACCATAAACAATCTAGAATGGTGATTTACTTATGCTCCTATTGACAGAATTGTTGTAAGTAAATTCTTCCTGTGGTAAAATCAAATCCCATCCCTTGGGCTTATCTCCTACTAAGCATCGTAGCAGGGTACGCAAACTCCTATTGACCACTTCTATCTATCCATCAGTCTGTGGATGGTGTGTAGAACTAAACTTCAAATCTGTCTTCAACTTCTTCCACAATGTTCTCTAGAAATAACCAACAAACTTGGTGTCTTGATCTGAAACTATGCTCTTAGGTAGACCATGTAGTCTCACCACCTCTCTGAAAAATAACTCTGCAATATGAACAACATCATTAGTCTTCTTACAAGGAATGAAATGTCCCATCTTCGCGAATCTATCCACCACCACAAAAATGGAATCATGTCCTCTCTGTGTCCTTGGTAAACCAAGAACAAAATCCATACTAATATCATCAAATGGCTTCTCTGGTACAGGTAGTGGCTGGTATAGCCCTGTATTCTAACTTGTTCCATAGAATTTTGGCAAATAAATGACTAAGTGACTAAAACTTTTAGTCACAACAACTAAAAATGAGTAAATTCTACTAATTTTTTGCAACTTAGCTATAAATGAGTAAATAAATGACTAATTTGGTTGTTGACTAAAAAATTATTTAGTCACACAAATAAAAATGACTAAATAGTTAGTCATTTATTTATCACAATCCATTTGAATAAATCGTTTAAGGAATCAAAAATCAATAGCCACCAAAATACTCTAAAACTTTAATAAACATACTCCAAAACTTTCGTCAAAATCTTATTTTCAGGCGTAGCCTGCCAAAATGGAGTTTTCATTTTAATAAACATACTCTAAAACCTTCATCCAAACCTTATTTTCAGGCGTAGCCCACCAAAATGGAGAAGTGTTTCAGTAAATAATGATAGAGAATGGTAAGGAGATGTGCATGACAGGAGGCATAGGATTCATTGTTGCTTATCTCATTCTTTCTCTGCTCAACAAGGGTTACATTGTTTGTGCTACTATTTGTAATCCAGGTATTTAATTGACATATATTTGCATAATCTCAAATTCCTAATTCAGATGCTTTTGAAGTATCAATGTATCCTATATAGGGTTTAGAATGTATCCTATATAGGGTTTAGAATGATTTCTTTTAATTTAAAAAAATAAATAAATGATGTGTTTTCCTGTGATTAGATAATGTGGAGATCTCCTAAATCTACACCAGCTCACTGTCCTCTTTGGCACTGTATTCATTACTCCAAATGCTAGGGTTTTGCATGTGACATCTTTAATATCTTCATGTTAGTGGCTTTTAAATAAATCTCAGTCTTTGCATTAATCTTTATCATGGTAACCCTTGAGTTCCATAATCCACCTTCAATCTCTTCTAAGAACATTGTCTTAAGCTAGACAGCATAGTATGCATATAAAGCAAGTCCTTCATACCTACCATTGTTCCAAACCACCACTCACTGCCTTGCTTAAAATGCTACCTCCATAAGCACAATAACATGTTTTAAAATCATGGTTGCCAGTGATTGACCATTAAGGTCACTACTTTCATCAAGATACAATGAGATTTTTGTCTTCAAACTCAAGGCATTATGCAAGATAACATTGTGAATTGTTTGTTGTGTAGGGTTTGATTTTCTTGCATATTTATTGCTTTACCAACTGGCTTTAAGACTGGATATTTCACCCTAAGCTACAATCTCAAATAGCTCACTCATTGTCACTTGAAGATTCCTTTCATGAGCATCCTTCTATAAAATCAAACCATGCCCTATAGACTGCCTACTTACTTACTACAAGGGACTCGTTATTTCATAGTATTGTGGGTCTTAAGATCCTTCAACCTTATTGTCACTACTTCACAATCCACAAGGTATTATTCACTATTCTTCCATCTTTGATGAGTCTCAAAACACTACTCAAACATGCAATCCACTACCTCCATTATACAATGGCTAAGAAAAAACATTGAACCTGTGATTACCACTGTTACTTCATTTGGATAATCATTCCCTAATTGCATTTGCCTTGTCTAACACTGTCAATAACATTTGAAAAACCCTTAAGGTCAGCAAGGGGGTAAGGAAACTCACTGTTAAAATCTCCACTTTACTATGCAAGGTTTGAGCTTTATTATCTTGTCACTGCTCAGCCTCTTTTTGACTGTCACACCTCAAGTGACTGTCATTCTTCTTACCATAGATTTACAAATGGCACTGAGCTACATAGTGTGCTTGTTATTGGCTACAATCTTTAGATTGCAAGATTTTGTTATTGGCTACAATGTCTCAATCTTTCTGGTATTGCAACCTCACTAATCCACTAGAGTTATGGTTTATGTTTCTATGGAGGCCTAGGGTTTGTACCCTAGTCATGCTCTTACCAATGCTTTTGTTGGTATTAAAAAACAACCTTAAATCTTGGGTCAGAAAATTAGTTGTCTTGACTGGGCGTGGTATGATCTTGGATTGTATCCTAGATTGTGTGGTAAGATTGTGTTTGATCATTAAGGTATGTAAACCTAATCAGGGAAATGTATCATCTATAGCATGGGTCTTGCTTTAATACTTCCCATAATGGTTATTAGCAGATTGTCTTATTATAGTTTGTGGTAACCCAAGATTACATTCAAGTATGTAACAAACTTGGTTTGTAGTTTAAGTTTTACACTTTTAAGTAACATTCATAAGGTTTAGAAAATCTTGATCACTCTCTAGAATAGCCCATTAAACATGGGTTGTGCTTGAATGCACTACATAATTGATATAACACAACCACTCTGCATATCAACCAGAGTTATAGGCTCTTTATTGCAGCAAGAGGTAATCGCTCTTGGATCATACTATCATTACATTGTAACCAATTAAACTTGAGTCAACATGAATGCACCAAATGATTATTGACACCTAATTGTGATGACAATGATTAATTTGTACATGAATTATGCTCATATGAGTGCCTCCATTTCTATCACAACATAGCCACATTAAACTTGGGTCACACATGAATGCATCATGTATTTGTTATAGCACAATTGTGCCACATGACCAATAGAGTTATGGTTCACATAATTACAATCACAAGAATTTGTTCCTCGGTTATGCTCTTATGGTGATTCCATTACCGTTACAACATAACCCTTTGGACTTATGTTGCTCAAATCCTTACATTGCTTATTTTCTCTTTAGATGGATGGCAATTCAATGGCAGGGATTTGTATGCAAGTCATGCTCATATAAGTGCCTTCGTCACCATTACACAATAGTACATTGGAATTTCCTTTCTTGACCCTTTACTTCATTTTTATTGTTAGGGTTTCTTAGTGATTATTCCATTTCCACGTGGCATATTGATAAAAGAAACCAAGAAAAAAATCATTTTGTTTTTAGTTAACTCCTGCTAACATACTTTTGGAATAAATGTTTGACTGCATTACTTCAAGTGTGAAGAATTTTGTTTTCTTCTTATAATACATTCATTGAGAGCTATAGTAGAAAGCTTCTTATGCTGAAACCCATCTTGTAAACTTGCTTTAAGATACATTTAGGAGGCTTCATGGATTTTTTGTGATTTATATAGCTTTTGTTTTGATAGTAAATGACATCGGATTCTTTATGAAATTGAAATGATTTATTAATTATGGTTTTATGATGATCAAATATTTTATTTAGAAGGGGTTAATATGTGGCATTTTTATGTTCAGGAAGAATAGATTGTGATGCAACATTCAGGTATGGACAGTTCAGGCAAACTCGGATTGCTATTAATGACATAAGCAGGTTGGAGAGTACCTTGAGCCAATATGAAACACTTCCAGGTGTTTTCGCTTGGAAGCAAAACCTGAGTATAGGAATACAAACATCGGTGGATAGAGAAAATCATAAATCTGCTGGTCCAATTTTTGATCCGATTTGAGGTCATGAATATCGAACAGAGAAAGTTCCTACATTCTAAAGATAATCATAAATCTGCTGGTCCAATTTGAAATCCAATTTGAGGTCGTGAAGCTCTAACAGAGAAAGTTCCTACATTCTAAAGATAAAATCATAAATCTACTGGTCCAATTTGAGGTCGTGAAGCTCTGACAGACAAAGTTCCTACATTCTAAAGATAAAATCATAAATCTGCTTGGTCCAATTTGAGGTCCAATTGTAAGGATTTGTCTTTTTAATTGTACTTTCTAACATTTGTCTTGATACAAATTGTTACTTTAGAATTATGGTATTGCTTTTGTTCTAATGTTTTCAACCCTCATTTCAGGGAAGAGCTCTAAAGATAGTTCCTTCAGATGGAGACTACACTTTTCTGCTATAGGTTTCATCTATAAACACTAGAATCTTAGGTACTATCATTCTTAGAGCAAACGTAGGAGTCATGCAATGACAAAATACTCATTTTTGGGGCTTTGGTTAAGAACTTTAAATATTTGGCTATGTGCATAGAGAATGTTCACAGAGTGCAAACTTCCTTACAAAGCAATTGCCACAGCAGAGTTTGAGGTGAATTGTACCTGCTATTTTATGTTGATATGGATGTGTTCTAACCTGTAGTTAATTGTTGTAGCATAACAGATAGGCTAAATAGTTGTTCATATACCATTGCTTCTAATTCAAAATTGCTATATCTTATTCTAGGAGCAAATCATAGGGGGAGTCTATACATAAGACACCATTGTTTCAAATTCAAAATTGTTGGCTCTTTCACAATTGTTTGCTTCATTTATTTGATCTAAGACAGCCTGTTGTATAGAAGATGCTCTAAAAATTATAGTAAAATCCTTTATTCTGGGAAGACTAATTAGAATCTTCCCATCATAACAATGAACAAAAGCATCAGTCATTAACCTGAACTTTGCAAGAGTTTCCTCAAATTCTACTTTTTGACTCTCTTTTCCATTCTAAATTTTATTCCCAATTTCATCCATGAAGAACTTCCTCAGCCTGTAGATCCTGTTGTTTGCCATAACTTTACTAGGTGTTGAGGATAGATTCATGTAGACACCCAAAATTGTCTCAAATTTGTCCATGTCTTGCAACACCTAGTCAAATACATTATCTAGACATCATGTAGCATTTTGTCCTAATCCCACTCTTAATCCCATCATAATCCCATTTATCATATCATAATCCCACTTTCCAATTGATTAAATAAATCTTATTTATTTAACTAATTTTCCAACTAATATCCCAACTAATTCAAATAAAATTGAATTAGGTCCTCACCTCTCACCACATCCCAACACTTGTCCACCTCTCCATTGAATCATGTGTGGTAGTACAACTTTCATTTAATATCCTTTTTGTGTACACAATCACACATAAACTTATTAAATAAGGGTTTTAGTGTACACAATCACACCTGAGCCTTATCCTCCTTTGTACACTTGTCACATGACTACAACTCCCTTGAAGAGTGGGAATAACTAATCAATCCTAGCTATCCATATCATTCATTTAACCTTTTAATCTCAACCATCCATCCAAACCAACCCTTGCCTATAAATCAAGCCTTGTACAAGCCATAAGGAGGATCCACCTTTCATACATCCATATGCTGTCAAAATCATTCTTCAATCTTCTCATCTATTATCATCTATCTTCCATCTATCATCTTCATCTTATCGTTATGCTACCGAATTGAGCAACCAACATATCAAATCAATCAATCAATTCAACCTATCTTGCATCCGTCTATTTGAGGTATTGAAGGTTTGGATTAGGTAATGCATTGTATTGTTTTATCATTTTCATTTATCCAAATTTTTCGTATACACATTCTGGCATGTTCAGTGGGACTCACATCCTTGATTTAACATCTTTTTTGGAGAGTTGTTTTTGTGAAGTTAGATTTTGTAGATTTCTGAGCGCAATTGTTCCGTAGAAAATTGCAATCACACTGCAGATCACCATAATTGGCTGAAAATATAGCATAATTGATCCGCAGATTTTTGCATTTGGTCGTATTTCAAGCTCAATTGCATAGCAGAGTGTCATATCTAGTTTTTTAGGCCACATCTAGTTAGTCAGGGTTTCTATTTTGCAGTCCATGCGCAATTGGTCAAATCCATACGCAATTGAACATCAAATCCTCGCATTTAGCTCAAATCCATACACAATTAAACATCAAATCCTCGCAATTGGTCAAAACCATATGCAATCGGTTTGCCCTAAAAAAATCCCCTGCTAAAACACCTTGCATGTGCATTTGGTCATCCTGAGTTGCAATTGAATATCAAATCCTCGCATTTGTAGTAAATCCATGTGTAATTGAGCTGCAGATTATCGCAATTGCACTCTGCCAGCCGCATTTGGTTAACTAGGGTTTTGTTTACAGAGTCGAGCACAATTGCATCATAGACAGTCACAATTGCACTGCAAACAGTCGCAATTGCACATCAGTAAGTCACATTTGCACATCAATAAGTCGCATTTGGCAGTAGCAGGTCACATTTGGCATAGCAGGGGCTGTGGAGGTTTTATCAGGTGAATCAAAGGAGCTAGAGTAGCATTTGGATCAGTCACAACAAGTGGAAAGCGAAAATAATCTGGGTGCACTCTTTTCATCATTCATCTCTTAATCATTGTTTGATCACACACTTTGATTTGGGCTGTAAAATGAAAAATTGTTTGTAAACACACTTTGAAATTGGGCATTAAAACGAACAAGTGTCTTTCTACACATTTGGCTTTGGATCTAAAAATAACAAGTGTCTTTATTATCTTCCAACACACATCTCATTTTCTAAATGGTTAATTAACAACTACGAGTATGAATAAAGTGACAACTTTTGTTTACCCTATCTTAGGAGGCCTACTTGGAGACACACCACTCCAAGGGATGACCTCAATTGAGGCTGAATCTAAAGACACCCTCCTTTGGAAGTTGAAACCTTGTCACTCTTGGCTAAGCCCCAAAGAACTTTATACCTTTGGGAAGTAAACGTGAAGGGTGGGTTACCCCTTTCTCCCAGCTGTGTGGCAGGATTTCACTTTCATTGCCATCCTTAGTCAACCTTGTGCAATCTAGCTTAAGACCTAATTGGCCATACCCACTTGACTAGTCTTAGGGCTTGTTGATGTGTCTTCCATGTGTGCCTTCTTAATAATCATCACATTTCATTTTCAAAGTCAAAAAATTGCTTATGTGTCTTGTGTGAGTGATTCATGTGTGTACATGCATAATCATTTGTTTGAACATTGATAAATCAAGTTATAAACACCAAACACATAAATTCATATTCCACATCATATCCTAATCATACCCAAATCAATTTCATCCTAAACATATCCTAGTCACATCCATACACATTCCTAATCATTACACATCACCCAATCATCCCAATCCAAATCATCCTAATCACTTCATCCTAGTCATCCAAGCAATCACTATCCAAACAATCCACACATCATCATAATCCTAATCAAGTACTTGCCAAAAAGGTCTTGATCCTAAACACATGTGTGACACCATGACAACATTAGAAGACCTAGCACAAAAACTCATTCACATACTTCACCAAACACCAAAACCTTTAAACCAACAAACCATTCAAACGGTCCATGATATCATCCAACAACTTCAAACAAGCCAATCACCTCAAATGCAACAACTCATAGCACAAGCCCAACACATCATGGCCACTTGTCAAACCCAGCAAGCACATCATCCTCTATCCATTCAACATCAACCAATGCCATCTCAATCCCATGTGTTACCTACATCATCATACCAATCTAATCCATTCGCATGTCCCATCAATCCTTCATCAACCTATCACATCCATTCCAATGTCAACCCTTATCCATATCAATCCATATCTCAACAACCATTATCTTATGCAACCCCTCCATCATCATCACATCAACACATTCAACCACGACAACATCAACCAATTCAACAATTCCAACCATCACATCAACACATTAACCACCAACAACAACAAGCCATATCACAACAAGTCCAAACACCATCCCAACCTCAAAAAATTGCACCTCAATCCTATGTGTCATCCATTCAACCTAATCCATCCACTTATCATGACAATTCCACATCAACCTATTAACCTTCACCCCAACATTATCCAATTCTTCATTCTAACATTCCAACACACCACCAAACCCATCCACAAGGCAACCAAGTGTCCTCACAAGAAGGACCCTTGATAGACCTAAGTCCACCTTTGCAACAAGAAGTACATCCAAGTCCAAGTGGCCCTTTGTACATAAATAAAGCAAGCCCAAGTTATCTTATGCAAGACTTAATTACCTTTGACAAGGGAGATACCAATCTAGAGTCACCTCCACCATCTAATCACATGCCAACACATGAGCCAACTAGTCATATCCTAACACCTCTATGTGATCCCAATCATAGTCCATTGGTCCATCAACCTTCATCACCTTCATCACCATGTTCTCCCAATCTTCCACAAAAAGATCCCTTGGAGATAATTGTACAACAATTGGTTCAAGAAAATTTGATTGAGCTGCCATCAATAGAACCCTTTGAAGAAATCTACATTAAACCCCATTGGTATAATGAAAACCATTATTGTGCATACCATAGGTGTAAGGGCCATATGACACTCAATTGTGCCAAACTTAAGAGATTGATCAAAAATCTCATAAATTGTGGTAAGATTAATCCCAATCCATCCAACCATATTATCCCTCCATCCAATCCTAATCCTAATCCATCCAATCCCATTAGCCCTCAACCTAATAATGATACTAAGCCTACAATACCATCCACCATCACTGTCTATCCCCAATATTGTCCATTTACTCATACACTTGCAAGGGATGTGATTCATTGGCTACTAGCAAGGCATAGAACACCCCTAACACCCACTTAAGAGCCTACCAAAGAACTTCCAAAGGTCATGTCCAATCCTACAACTCCTTCACATAGTCTACCAATCCTTGAGCCTCACAATGAGTCCTCCAATACCATGCTTAGCCCTTCAAGCCCATCATGTGACCCACAAGCCATCAAGCCTATTTATAAACCTCCTATCATGAAACCAAGTCAAGATCCATCATCCCCTCATGTTGATAACCCTAAAGAACATGTCAAGCTTATCCAAGAGTCCTCCGCTTCCATTTCCATGAAACCACAAGAGTTATGTCAAGGGTATAATCCAAAGTATGTGGAAACATCAAGCCTTCATCCAAATCAAGATCAAAGCACTTCTAAGTTAAACTCACCCATGACCTATATATTGTCTATGATCAAGATATTATTTATGATCATGACCCTATTCATGAGCAAATTCATCCCATTCATAGCATGCTTAATCCTATTTATTCTCACATTTATGATCAAGGTTCTATCTATGATCATGAAAACCATGATGATCCTCTTAGCCAAACTTTATGCAATCCATGATCAAGATGATACTTATGATGAAAAGGCTATCCAAGAGCACCTTGATCCTATCCCTACTCCCATAACTACCCATGAGCAAGATAACCAAATTTATCCAAACCATCTTCCATCTAGCCCTATCCATAATGAGCAAACATCCACTTGTCATGCTGAGACACGTGCCTCCCAAGCAAGCATAGAAGATCAAACCAATACCTTGGATCTTAGTGAACACAATGCTAATCAAGATCCTAATGATCCTTCTGTTGGCAAGAGACACTATATGGATTCATGGTTGTTGTCATTGATGGCAACAAAGGTCATCCCACATATCCGCAAGTCATGGTGTGTCTCTACTGGAAGTCAGAATAAAGATTGTTGTGGTCCGGTGAACAAGAACAGAGCATATGGCAAGGTCCGACAGATTGGTCCGGATCTCTCAGAGGAAGTATCTTGGTGCAGTGTGGATTTGGGGAAGTCAAGAGGACTACCTTGAGTAGTATATTCCAAGGATTTAGCATCCGGTGATGGACAAGGAAAAAGATATGAATAGTTGAGTACCGGATTCCTGAGAGACAGTGAGAACAGAGGAAGAACTGACTGACAGAGTATCAGACTATTTTCCGGATGTGTTACTGTTGATAGTAAAGGTTGTGAAGGCATGAATCATGTTTGGCCGACATGATTAATGATATCTACAAGTATATGCTTGATCCGCATTGCTTGGTGAGGAAGGATTCCGCTGACAGAGCAGAGTTTGTAAGAAACTAGACTGTTCCGGATGCTGACTAGAAAGGTGATGAAATTACTTGTGCGGATATATATAGAGGATGGATTTAGTTGTGAAGTGGGTGATTGTGAAAAGGGATATGCGAATAAGTGCAGAACAGAGCAGAAGTAGCAAGAAAGATCTGGTATGTGAAAGGATAGCAGAATAAAGAACAGAGGAAAGATGAAGTGCAGCAGATCAGTGTACTGAGCCTAACCAGAACTGAACTCTAGCATATGCAGATGCTTCCAATCAATTCAAGACTATGATTCTTATCACTTTGTAGACAGTGTGTCTCCTTGTAGGCAGTGGGCCTCTTTGTGAGCAGTGTGCTCGGGCAGTGAGCCCTAATTGGCAAGTGCCATTTTTGTAATTTCCTATTCTTCTAACAGAGAATAATTTTTGGGTTAATCACCCCGTGGTTTTCTCCCTTAACAGGGTTTCCACATCAAAAATAATGTGTCATGTGTTTCTTATTTCATGGCAATGTTTTTGTGTTTGATTCAATGCTGCATTAATTAACAATAAAGTTCAAAAAGGGAAATAATTAGGATAACTGATTCACCCCCCCCCTCTCAGTTATCAACAATTGGTATCAGAGCTAGGTTCCTCCAAATAGAGCCTAACAGCTTGAGGAAGATCTGGGAGCTCAAATGGATGCATATGGTTTAAGGGAGCAACTCAAGACTGCCCTTGAGGATCTTGAACAGTCAAATTCTGAAGTCAATGAATTAAAGGAAAGACTCAGACAGGCTGATGAATTCATGAGAGAATTAAAGGACAAATTAAGTCTCTCTATGAAAAAGAGAAAGGAGCTGCTCCAACAATTGGCAAGACAAAGTGAAGAAAGCAATACAAATGAAGAATTGACTGAGCAAACCAAGTTATGTGAAAAGTTATCAAAAGAAGTCATTATGTTAAGACATGAAATGGAATCAGGAACTATAAAGTTTACTCAAGAGATTGAAGAAAAAAGAAAAGCTGAAGACAATCGAAGACAATCTCTTAAAGAAAAATCAGAAGAATGCCACCAGATGGACAGGATTATCAAACATCTTGAATCTGATCTTGAAGATGCCAAAGATAATGAAGAAAAACTTGAGGATCAAATTGCCTCTCTCAAAAGAGACCTTCAAACAGCAAATGAATATAAAGAGAAATTCAAGATAAGTTCTGCTCAACTTGAAGTTCTTCTTGGAAGTCAAAAGAGGATAGATGACAAGTATGGTTTGGGATATGAGAAAGGAGAAAGCTCCGGATCCGGTCAAAAGAATTTTGGATCAGAAAATCTAAGGAATAGACCTAGAAGACCTCCGGTAAGACAGCCCACTGCTCAAAGATATCCATCTTTCAATGGATACTGCCACAGCTGCAACCACTTTGGTCACAAAGCTAATCAGTGCAAAAAGAGAATGAATCAGATTAATTCATCCTTCTCCGGACAGTGCTTTAACTGCAAAAGGTATGGACACAAATCCCATGAATGCAGAAATATGCAAGTAAACAATTCATTCAAAGGTAGATGCTTTACATGCAATAGAGTAGGTCATATGGCTAATCAATGCAAATCAAGAGGTTATCAGTCAAATATGCAAAGAAATGTTATTTGCCAAATCTGTAATAGGTCCGGTCATAATGCTAAAGTCTGCAGAAGCAAGAATCAGGACAAAAGAGGTCCGGTGTATAATCAGAATCAAGACAAGGGTAAACAAAAGTTGAATGCGGATGAAGTTAGGAATCAGATGAGCAAGATTTGGGTGAAGAAAAGTTTAGAGAATGTAGAGGTTGGATCCGCACCAGACTCTGGTGCTGATAATTCTTCCGAAAATTAAAAAGTAAGCTCTGGCTCAGGGGGAGACTCAAAGAAAATCCTGTTCCCCCAGCAAATCAAGTGGTGCTGGATGTGGCACAAGATGCGGAGTAAAGGGTTTAAAGATATAAGTCTTGAGATGATCCAGATAAGATTTCAGAGGTCCGCATGGAGATATGAAGAAGCTGTGATCAATCAAGTAAGACCTGTTCTGGGAGATGCTCCGGTATGACAGAGGATTACAAAAAGGTCCGGAGAGATCTGGAAGTGCATTGTCTTATTCTGCGGATTGGACAGAGTGTTTGGGATGTTCTTGTAATGTGTCACCTCGATTTATTCATGATTGAAAGATCCGGATGATGTTCACAGATCAGGACTGATCCGGGATACTCCAAGCTATCCGGATAAGGCAAACCGGAATAATATAGGTCGAGCATTTATTGCCATCAGATATTAGGGTTTGCGAAGCAATATAAGGGATTTCTCAAAAAGCATTTGCTCATTCTGCACTCAAGAAGAAGCGAAAAGTGGAGCTCTGCAACAAAATTCATCAAGCACACCAAAGATCTCCTGCCGAAGTCATTGCATAAAGAAATCAATCCAACCACTCCGTGCAAACCGAAGGCGCATAAGGTATTCTCCATTTTCATTATCTCACTGCAAATCTTTGAAGAAATGGCTACTCCAAATATAGTGAAAATCTCAGATAGGCCCCGACCTGAATTTAAGAAACATCCATACAAGTCATTGGAGGTAGATCCCTTAGGAGCATTTTCCAGTGTTCCTCACGGAGTTTTACACACAGAAGACATTAGGGTTTACATACATGCAAGCATTGAGGAATTTGGGGAATTCAAATTGAGAGATCTCTATCACAAGCAACTGATAGTTAATGCTTTTGAGCTTAGACCAGAGTATAAGGGTATCCAGAAGAAACAATTTGAGCAATTTATTCATTTCCCCTGCTTTGAAGAAGATGAATGGGTTCGGTATGTACTGAGCAGGGTGCATGACAACTTCCTATGGCTGGATAGACCCTGCAAGATCACAAAAGAGGCAATTAGAGCAGTAACTGGTCTATACTCTTCCGGAGGGATACCTATCCTCAAATCTATCAAAAATAACATTGTAACTGAGGCCACCGGATCAAAGTTTGATAAGAGGGCAATGACCATTGAAGATATTTCTGATCCGGATATCAAGTATGCGTCCATGATAATAGGATACAAGATCTATCACTCCAGCAGGGAGAATTCTATATCCGGAACTGCAGTATATACTGCCTATGAGATGCTAAGGAAGAATGCAGAATATGATCTCTGCGAACTGCTCTTAAGCCAATTAATGGAAAATATACAGAAAATCAAGAAGGATAAGAAGAATTCCTTTAAGTATGGTACTCTTATAGTATGTCTATTCTTCTACTTCATGAATGAGCTGCCCGGATCAAGTGGATGGGTATGGCAGAATGACAAACCTGTTGCAGTCCAAATAAGAGACTATCTACATGGGCTTGGGGATGCCAAAACAAGAAATACAGCCCTATGGGGATACTTCAAAAACTTCCAAAGCATGATGCAAACAAGAGAAAGAATTCCCCAGTCTCTTGTTGAAAAATACAAAGACTCAGTGTGCTTTATGGTGGACACTGATCAGTGCCTAATGGAGGCAGTGGAGCCAAGGACTGTCTGGATCATGCCCATGGGGTATGAAGTGGATGAACAGATAGTGGAGCTGCATGTTCAACACATGCTAAGTCAGCCCAAAGATCCAAAGGCAGAAAGGTTTGGAACCTTTGAGGAGCTGAGTGTAAAGATCCATGTAGAACTCAGGGAACCTGAGATAAAGAGAAAGGTGAGAAAAGAAGTAGAGCATATTGCTCAAGGCCTAGGCATCTCAAAAGAGGCACTTGATGCCAGCCGGGAAAAGAGGAGGAAGGCTGAGGAAGAAAAGAAAAGTAAAGAAAGTGTTCCGGTTGAAACTTCCACCCGGACCAGATCATCAAAAAGATCTGCACCTCCCACAACCAAAAGCTCAAAACCGGAAGTCCAGGCATCCGGTAAAAGATCTAAGACAAAAGCCACAAGGGCTTATGAAATCCAAAAGGATGAAGAGGAAACAGAGTCAGATGAGGGAGTAAAAGAAATAAAGAAGCAGAAGAAGAAAGGATCTGGTAAACCCTCCACAAGCCAAGACAAGGATGAAATGGCAGAGGTATCTGTTGAAAAGCCCACTCTGTCTCTAGAGAGTGTAATCAAGTCGGTTACGGTGGATGGAAACCTTCAACCAATGACTGAATTTTATGATGACTACAATGAGGCTGACCAAAAGATTCTGCAGGAAGCCACAGTCAAATATCTGAACATATACAATAAGGATTTCATTGAGATCATATCTCTTATTCCTAAAAGCCTAGAAAAGGAATTAGAAATAAGAAAGAATAACGCTCATGCAAAAGATCTTGAGATCCGGGAGCAGATAGCTATTCAGCTATATCCTCAAATTGATCCCAAGACAATGAACATAATCTTCAAAGACTACAAAGATGAGTTCAGAAGTAAAGCCAGGATGAATCAACTCATGCTTGGTGAGACTGACAAGGTGGCCAAAGAGACTGAAGAGATCCTCCGGAAGGCCTTCAAAAGGTTCAATCTTCCTGTTGTAGAGGACTTAGGTGCAGAAATAGCTATGGACTTGGAATCATCTGCTCCGGAAGAAGTGGGCCTTGAACAAACTAACATCTCTCCTCCGGTTTCCCCTACAGTCTCCGGATCCCAAGAAGAAGAGAAACTACAGGAGAAAGAAGCAGCAGTCAAAGAAAAAGAGGTTGACAGCACCAAGGATGCAGAGAAAGAGAAGACCCCAACAGAGAAACATCTGTCTCTAGCAAGAGACACAGCACAAACTGTTCAAGAATTCTTGACAAAAGCCACTATAGAAATTGATGAACCGGACCTGCTAAAAGGACCATTAGATTTTGACTCTTTGTCACCGGTGCAAACAATGAAAATAGCCTCATTTGCAAATGAGAAAGTCAAAGAGAAACTACTAAAGTCTCATATGGAAGACTATGAGTTGATAGAGGCTGCCTCCGGAGTGCTTAAGAAGATTATGCCATCAATCCAAATAGATCCGACAGCCTCCTCTTCCGGTAATCTCAAAACCTTAGTCAGCAGTGTTAGTACACATTTTGAATCTCTAGAAAAATCAGCTGAAGAAAAGGTCCGGAAGGAATTTTTGGATAAAAGATTTTCAGAGGTATTAGGATTAATCTCTACCAATAGGAGAATTGTGAGTATTGGAATAAAGAGCTTAGAAAATGCTCTTAAGGATGGCGGTGACATTTACAAATTTTGTATATCCTGGTCAAAGGCAACAGCAGCAATTGATAAGAAAATAAAAGAGGAACAGGACAAGCTACAAAGTTTATCTCAAAGTTTTGATCCTCTCTCTTCCTCCATAATAAATCAAGAATGTCAGACTATTGCAATCTTGAATGAAATAAAGAACCTTGAGAAGGAAAGGAAGAATATCACCAACCGGATGGGAGAACTTAGAAGGATTATAATCCCTAAGTTAGAAACTATGCATGAGGCCATCAGTGATGCTCAGACCACCGCCCAAACAAATGATCCGACAGATCTCAAGAGGGCAGAAGCTTTTGCATTTTTGTTGAGTGGTCACATCTCAATTTTGGATAGAATGAAGCTAAGTTGGGCTATAGAACTGATCCAATTGAAGACATCCTTTGCAAACATTCTTCAGTATATGTGAGTATGTAAATATGTGGCTATGTATAGAAAATTTTTGAAAATTTTGGTGTGCGGACCCTACCCTTTGCCATTGATGTCAAAGGGGGAGTGAGGAGCAGTGAAAAATGAGGAATCCAACTAAGGGGGAGTTCTGAAAATTGTATATAAAGATAGAGCATCAGCCAAGGGGGAGCATAGTGTAAACACTTAGTCATTTTTCACTAAGTGTTGCCATCAATGCCAAAGGGGGAGATTGTTGGCAAGAGACACTATATGGATTCATGGTTGTTGTCATTGATGGCAACAAAGGTCATCCCACATATCCGCAAGTCATGGTGTGTCTCTACCGGAAGTCAGAATAAAGATTGTTGTGGTCCGGTGAACAAGAACAGAGCATATGGCAAGGTCCGACAGATTGGTCCGGATCTCTCAGAGGAAGTATCTTGGTGCAGTGCGGATTTGGGGAAGTCAAGAGGACTACCTTGAGTAGTATATTCCAAGGATTTAGCCTCCGGTGATGGACAAGGAAAAAGATATGAATAGTTGAGTACCGGATTCCTGAGAGATAGTGAGAACAGAGGAAGAACTGACTGACAGAGTATCAGACTATTTTCCGGATGTGTTACTGTTGATAGTAAAGGTTGTGAAGGCATGAATCATGTTTGGCTGACATGATTAATGATATCTACAAGTATATGCTTGATCCGCATTGCTTGGTGAGGAAGGATTCAGCCGACAGAACAGAGTTTGTAAGAAACTAGACTGTTCCGGATGCCGACTAGAAAGGTGATGAAATTACTTGTGCGGATATATATAGAGGATGGATTTAGTTGTGAAGTGGGTGATTGTGAAAAGGGATATGCGAATAAGTGCAGAACAGAGCAGAAGTAGCAAGAAAGATCTGGTATGTGAAAGGATAGCAGAATAAAGAACAAAGGAAAGATGAAGTGCAGCAGATCAGTGTACTGAGCCTAACTGGAACTGAACTCCAGCATATGCAGATGCTTCCAATCAGTTCAAGACTATGATTCTTATCACTTTGTAGACAGTGTGTCTCCTTGTAGGCAGTGGGCCTCTTTGTGAGCAGTGTGCTCGGGCAGTGAGCCCTAATTGGCAAGTGCCATTTTTGTAATTTCCTATTCTTCTAACAGAGAATAATTTTTGGGTTAATCACCCCGTGGTTTTCTCCCTTAACAGGGTTTCCACGTCAAAAATACTGTGTCATGTGTTTCTTATTTCATGGCAATGTTTTTGTGTTTGATTCAATGCTGCATTAATTAACAATAAAGTTCAAAAAGGGAAATAATTAGGATAACTGATTCACCCCCCCCTCTCAGTTATCAACACCTTCCACATCCCCCATCGACCCCATTTTAAGTCCACCATCATATCCCCTCAGTCTATCCACCTTTATCCATGAATGTTCTTCCTTAGGACAACAACAACCTTTGTCCTCCACCTCACCTTCTCCACCCAATAATAAAATCAAGTCTAGTGTTGAAAGAACACCTAGTCCCATTGTCCATCATATCCTCCAAAACATGAACTACCAAGGTAAAGGCTTAGGCCTTCATGAACAAGGTATTTTGGAGCCCATCCATGTCAATGTCCCTCCACACTCATATGGCCTTGGATACACACCCCAAGGTAAACAATCGAAAGATGTTGGTAATTCCTCCATACATCCTAAGTCCACCACTTTCCATCACAAACCACATCATGAACCCAAAACATATGTATCCATTCTGCCTCCATCATCCTACAAATGTCAAAATCATGTGACCATACACCTTCCACCATCAACTTTACCTCCACTCCTTCCAACTCCTAATATCCCACCGTCCACTTTGCCTCCACTTCTACCAATGCCTAATTATCCACTTATCCATAAGTCCCCTTACAATCCTAATCATGCCCAACAAATGCACATATTATCTAAACATGAAGCTTCCACTCATTCCACCAACCCCACTTCTGTCATGTCCATGGGATTCAAAAGCAAAAATTTGGATGCCTCTACCTATAAAGTCAAGAATCCTACCAAAAATCCTAAGGGTCCAAATGCCTTAGGACATCAATGCCAAAAGTCAAAGAAAAGTACATTTACCAAGCTACCTAAGCCCATACCGCCAAAATAAAAGTCCAAAACTAAAATGGTTTGGGTCCCTAAGAAAAAATCAAGCAAATCAAATGGAGCATCCACATCTCAAAAATCCCAACCATCCACTTCCATCCCAAATTTCCATTCCATCCAAAAATTTCAAAAAACCCACAAGCACAGCAAAAATCATAAAAATTCCAAGTCTATGTGGGTACCCAAATCACTACATCACCCATCTTCTAAGCAAACATCCCCATTGCTTCCTACACCTCCTTCCCATCAAAAGCTTCAATGTTTATCATAGTGTGTGCAACCGTTCGTCATGGTTCCCTTCCATTCCGCAACATTTCCACATACCTCCATCTCCCCATCCTTCATCCATTATCCTACATATCCCCCCAATCACTTTCCTATGGTCCATGCTTTTGTATAAGTCTTTCATCCATCTTTTCCATGAGTTCTACCATAATCCACATCATAATCTAGTATCCCCCATCCATCCATCCATGCATGAATCTTTCCATCCATAATCAAAATCACAAGCCACTATCTACCTAATTCATCTCCCTTTCATGAAATCCCATACCAACATCTATGAGCACACTTGGCATGGTCCATGCGATGACATCCATCACTAGTGGGAAACTATCACCTTTCATAGCACTAGACATTTGAGTCCCTCCTATCCATTACAATGGTGAAAACCTACTCGCAAGAGCCATGTGTAATTGTCATCCCATCCAAAAAATAGAAGAAAAATAAGAAAAATAAAAAAAAGTAAAGAGAAATCCCTTCATCCAATGGTGAAAACCACCCTTGGTGGCACCTTGGATAAGTACAATGATGAAAACTTGGCAAACAGGCATCATGTGTAGGTTGATCTTCTATGTCACTTACACTTGGGGGCACATTGTCTCATCCATCTTATCATTTCCAACCTATCATTTTCCATCTTATCATCTCCTATCTTGCCATATCCTATCCTACCATCCTTCTCCATTATCCCGCATACCTATCATAATCCTCCATTCATCCTCCTTTCCTCCCTTTGATCTTGATAAAGATATAGGGGCAAAATGTTGAAATATGCTTTGGATATCTCTTGATCTACCTCACCCCTTCCAAACAATCCTATCATTATCCACATATTGTCATAAGCCTTGTCATGTAAAACCCATCATATCATCCTTTTGTCATAAGTTTTGTCATGTAAAATCCTAAGTCTACTACCTAGAATGGGGCATGTTATTCCTATGCAACATAGCCTTTGGAGATCACATCCTAGCTCCATTTATCATGAGCTTTTCCATCTACTATGGCCTATCCTCTTATCCATCCATTTATCATGAGTCTTCCATCCATTCCACTATAACCTATCCTTTTATCCATCCATTTATCATGAGTCTTCCATCCCATCCATTTATCGTGAGCCTTCCATCCCATCCACTATTTCCCATCCTTTTATCCATCCATCCTACCTCCATCCTTGTACCTATACTTGGTTTTCTCCCTTGTCATTGGTATCTAGCACAAAGGGTACCCCAATTGTCAATCCATTAACATTTTTTCCAAAACATTCCAAAAATCCAAAAAATCAAATATCCCAAAAAAAATCCAAGCAATAAGTTCAATCCATCATCATCCAATCCATCACATCAAATCAAAACAAATCCAATCAAATCATCAAATCAATCCAATCTAGTAATCAATCAAAGTCGAATTCAATTTAATCCATATCATCCCATTGATAACATCATATATCATCAAACACCCAATCAATCCCAATCAATCCACAACTTGATCAATCCATCCACCTTCATCACCACCACCAATAAAACACAATTAGAACTACATCTTATCTTTATCGTTAAATGCCTTGATCCCGTGGATATAGGGTATGTAGGCAATCTGGGATATGAAGGAAGTACTCAGATTCATGCATAGGCGATATACCATTTCCATCTTCCATCCTTCTTCTAATCTTCACCAATCATCAATCTTCATCCATCTCATATTCTTCAATCATCTATCTCTCACATCATCAATAAACACCTAAAATTCAATCATCAACTCCCATCAATCAAATCACATTCTTCATCAATCCAATCAATTCTATCTGATCAATCACTTCATCCAAACAATCAAATCAAAATTCCAAGCAATAATCCAAATGCAAGCCATCTTTTATCCATACCAATCAAGTTAATTTTCTTATCAAATTATCCAATCACATCCTTTGGTCTTGATCCTAATCTTGTTGTAAACCAAATCATTAATCAATCAATCATCATCGTTAATGGGATATATCGTTCCCACATCTTTGTGTTGATCTAGGGATACATCATTCCCCACCATTACAACACTGTATATTATCATCATTATCAATTAATCAATTAATCATTGGTTTACAGCTTGACAGGGGCAATACTTTGTTTGTTTTTGAATCATTTGTGCATGCTTGCTTGCTTGTGTGTGTTATCACTTTATCTTGCATTTGTATCAAATCTGTATCATTCTAGCTAATATTCATATCTTGTGTATGTTGGAATAGATATTTGCACTATCCTTTGCATCTAAGGTCATATCATACCTTTTGTGCATTAGGAATTTAATGCTCTAAGTTTACTTCCTCATACATTAGACAAGGTTGTATTATGTTGGGGCACAAGACACATTGTCACCCTGCTATTTATACCTTGATGCATAACGTCTAGTGCTATATCAAACATCATGGTTGTTCATTTTCATTGCAGCATAACGCATCCTTCATTTCTTCTATCCATTCCCTTATCTTCTTTAACCAATCCCTTTCATTTCAAGATCCTACCCGCATTTATCCAACCTGCCTATCCTCTCTAGGGGGCATCCTCATCCTATCTTTCTATCATCATCCTATCTTTCCATCCTATCATCCCATTCCATCATTATCTATTTTCCTCTATCCATACCTTAGCTTCTTTGAAATGATGTTACTCGACACAAATCTTATCATCTCGAACATCATCTCAAAGAGGGGCAAAATGTAGACACCCAAAATTATCCCAAATTTGTCCATGTCTTGCAACACCTAGTCAAATACATTATCTAGACATCATGTAGCATTTTGTCCTAATCCCACTCTTAATCCCATCATAATCCCATTTATCATATCATAATCCCACTTTCCAATTGATTAAATAAATCTTATTTATTTAATTAATTTTCCAACTAATATCCCAACTAATTCAAATATAATATTTGAATTAGGTCCTCACCTCTCACCACATTCCAACACTTGTCCACCTCTCCATTGAATCATGTGTGGTAGTACAACTTTCATTTAATATCCTTTTTGTGTACACAATCACACATAAACTTATTAAATAAGGGTTTTTGTGTACACAATCACACATGAGCCTAATCCTCCTTTGTACACTTGTCACATGACTACAAATCCCTTGAAGAGGGGGAATAACTAATCAATCATAGCCATCCATATCATTCATTTAGCCTTTTAATCTCAACTATCCATCCAAACCAACCCTTGCCTATAAATCAAGCCTTCTACAAGTCATAAGGAGGATCCACCTTTCATACATCCTTATGCTATCCAAATCATTCTTGAATCTTCTCATCTATTATCATCTATCTTCCATCTATCATCTTCATCTTATCATTATGCTGTCGAATTGAGCAACCAACATATCAAATCAATCAATCAATTCAACCTATCTTGCATCCATCTATCTGAGGTATTGAAGGTTTGGATTAGGTAATGCATTGTATTGTTTTATCATTTTCATTTATCCAAATTTTTCGTATACACACTTCAAGTTTTTACCCAAGCAGTAATTGACAAAATTTGGCCTTATCAGATACAATGTGTTGAAAAGCTCTTTGAAGTTATTCTGGAAAAGAGTTCTTGAGAGTATAATGCGTAGTTTTGAATTAACCTTTTTGTATGAATTCCATTGTATTTGGTAAGGCCAAATTTTGACAAAAAATAGCAATTGACAAAATTCAGCCTTACCAGATACAATGGAATTCATGCAAAAAGGTTAATTCAAAACTGTGCATTATACTCTCAGGAACTCTTTTCTAGAATAACTTCAAGGAGCTTTTCAACACATTGTATCTGGTAAGGCTGAATTTTGTAAATTGTTGCTTGGGTAAAAATTTGAAGCTATCCTCAGCACCTGATAAAGTTATGGCTAATTGCAGGATCTACAGGCTGAGGAAGTTCTTCATGGATGAAATTGGGAATAAAATTTAGAATGGAAAAGAGAGTGGAAAAGTAGAATTTGATGAAAATCTTGCAAAGTTTAGGTTAATGATTGATGCTTTTGTTCATTGTTATGATGGGAAGATTCTGAACAGTCTTCCCGGAATAAAGGATTTTACTGTGATTTTGAGAGTTTTTTGTATACAGTAGGCTGTCTTAGATCAAATAAATGAAGCAAAAAATTGTGGAAGAGCCAACAATTTTAAATTTGAAACAATGGTGTCTTATGTATAGACTCCCCCTGTGATTTGCTCCTAGAATAAGGTATAGCAATTTTGAATTAGAAACAATGGTATATGAATAACTATTTAGCCTATCTGTTATGCTACAACAATTAAATATAGGTTAGAACATATCAATATCAACATAAAATAGCAGGTGCAATTCCCCTCAAACTCTGCTGTGGTAATTACTTTGTAAGGAAGTTTGCACTCCTCCATGAACATTCTCTATGTACATCAGTATGACGTTGGTTATTATCTTGATCTCCTTTGTCATCAAAAGAACAGTGAAGTTCATTGCATAACTCATGACCATTTTGCAGTGCTATGATCCAATGCTCTTTTACTTCTTACTCACTGTGTTCTCAATCACCATGTGCAAATGACTTAGAGGAAAGATCTTTGATTTCAATGGCCTTGCATAGCACTTGAAGAAATTTCCATTCATGCCTTAGAATTTAACAACCATATAGGGCATATGGAACATAGCTTATTGAAATCATTGTTGACACAAAACTCCTGAAGATCGCCACCCTAGACTACTAGACAACTTCCTCCATTCATGTCACAATGCAAGGTCCCTATAGGTTGAAAGTATTGCCCTTGAAAACATCTTTGATTTCAATGGCCTTGCATAGCACTTGAAGAAATTTCCATTCATGCCTTAGAATTTAACAACCATATAGGGCATATGAAACATAGCTTATTGAAATCATTGTTGACACAAAACTCCTGACGATCACCACCCTAGACTACTAGACAACTTCCTCCATTCATGTCACAATGCAAGGTCCCTATAGGTTGAAAGTATTGCCCTTGAAAACATATCACTGTATTGATAATGTCTTGAGGACTAAGGGTCCCACTTGGAGGTAAAGAATAATCTCATATGCATTCATTCTCAGGTTCATATTTCAATTTGTTATATTTATGTACAGCTTCTAATGAGCTTTTTCAACCAATTGTGTTGTTTCCTGAAGTTGATGGCATGGAAGAATCTGCAGCACTGTCTTCCAACATTGAAATCACTGACCTTCAAAACAAAGATACTAGGACTATCCCTTCAACATTTGTGAAGTCACTGCCTTAATCAAATTGGTCACTGTCCTTTCATCATCTTTGTTTGGCATTTTATTGTACTATGACAGTCCTCTCACAATGACCACCATAGCATGATTGTGAAAATTTTGAACCCATCACTTGGACAGTCAAAACTTCCATTGTCGAATTTGGCTTTACACTTGCTAATTGCATTTTCTTGAAAGTTTCTAAAGCCTTTTCAAAAAATCCATTTTGTGCATATCCCACAATCATTACATTCCATGAGATGACATCTCTTTGAGGCATTCTGCCAAACAGTTCACATGCCTTGTCAATGCTTCCACATTTTGCATACATGTCTACCAAGGTAGTTGAAACTACAACATCTGACAAAATTCCTCTATCCATTACTTTTTGATGGATGTCCATACCCTGTTCCAATGCTCCCATTTTGGCACAGGCAGGAAGGATACTGGCAAAGGTTATGGAATTTGGCTTTACACCTACCAATTGCATTTGCTTGAAAGTTTGTAAAGTCTTTCCAACAAATCCACTTTGTGCATATCCAGAAATAATTGCTCTCCCCACATCCTCGCACACACACAAAAGTTCCTTCGTGGGGATGTGGGGAGAGCCCACCATCTCGCACCCTCATGCCTTGGCTCCTTGCAGGGCTGCAGGGGAGCTTGGACTGCATAGAGATAAGTAGGTGAGGTAGCAATCATGCCAAATGAAATACCCAACAGATGTCTTCCCTAAATTTCTAAGCGGGTTCATTCTGCACGGCTGCATTACTTACACCTCTCTTCATTCTTCTTTCATCCTTTATATTGCAGTCAATCAGGAGGCTAATAATATGAACACACTACCATTCAAATCATTGTACATATCATGAAAGTTTCATGCCGCCTTCTCAATCATATGAGCTCTCTCTTGTAGTCCATAAGACCACATTTTTGCTCTTCCCACATCCCCCCCCACACACAAAAGTTCCTTCGCGGGGATGCGAGGAGAGCCCGCCATCCCGCGCCCTCATGCCCTGGTCCTTATGGGGCTGCGGGGGAGACTATACTGCATAGAGATAAGTAGGTGAGGCAACAATCATGCCAAATGAAACACCCAACATATGTCTTCACTGAATTTCTAAGCAGGTTCATCCTACACAACTACATTACTTACACCTCTCTTCATTCTTCTTTCCTCGTTTATATTGCAGTCAATCAGGAGGCTAACAATATGAACACACTACCATTCAAATCATTGTACATACCATGAAAGTTTCATGCCGCCTTCTCAATCATATGAGCTCTCTCTATGTAGTCCATGAGACCACATTTTTGCTCTTTCCACATCCCCGCACACACACAAAAGTTCCTTCACGGGGATGTGGAGAGAGCCCGCCATCCTGCGCCCTCATGCCCTGCTGCTTGTGGGGTTGTGGGGGAGCCTAGACTACATAAAGATAAGTAGGTGAGGCAGCAATCACGCCAAGTGAAATACACAACAGATGTCTTCCCTGAACTTCTAAATAGGTTCATCCTGCACAACTGCATTACTTACATCTCTCTTCATTCTTCTTCCGTCCTTTATATTGCAGTCGATCAGGAGGCTAACAATATGAACACACTACCATTCAAATCATTGTACATACTATGAAAGTTCCATGCCACCTTCTCAACAATATGAGCTCTCTCTAAGCTCTCTCTATGCGATTCATGAAACCACATTTTTGCTCTTCCCGCATCCCCACGCACACACAAAAGTTCCTTCGTGGGGATGCGGGGAGAGCCCACCATCCCGCGTCCTCATGTCCTGGTCCTTGCGGGGTTGCGGGGAAGCCTAGACTGCATAAAGATAAGTAGGTGAGGCAGTAATCACGCCAAATGAAATACCCAACAAATGTCTTCCCTAAATTTCTAAGCAGGTTCATCCTGCACGGCTGCATTACTTACACCTCTCTTCATTCTTCTTTCCTCCTTTATATTGCAGTCAATCAGGAGGCTCTCTCTAAGCTCTCTCTATGTAGTCCATGAGACCACTTTTTTTTTAGGCATTCTATCAAACAGTTCATGTGACTTGTCCATGGTTCCACATTTTGCATACATGTCTACCAGGGCATTTGTAACTACAACATCTGACAAAATTCCTCTATCCTTCATGCTTTGATGGATGTCCATACCCTATTCCAAAGCTCCCACTTTGGCACAGGCAGGGAGGATGCTGGCAAAGGTTGTGGAGTCTGGCTTTACACCTGCCAATTGCATTTGCTTGAAAGTTTCTAAAGTCTTCTCAAAAAGTTCAATTTGTGCATATCCTATAATCATTGCAGTCCATGAGACCACATTTATTTGAGGCATTTTGTCAAACAGTTCATGTGCTTTTTCTATGTTTCCACATTTTGCATACATGTCTACCAAGGTAGTTTCCACTACAACATCTGACAAAATTCCTCTATCCTTTATGCTTTGATGGATTTTTATACCCTGTTGCAAAGCTCCCATTTTGTCACAGGCTGGGAGGATGCTGGCAAAGGTTATAGAATTTGGCATTAAAACTGCCAATTACATTTTCTTGAAAGTTTTGAAAGCCCTTTCAACAAATCCATTTTGTGAATATCCTAAAATTATTGCATTCCATGAGATTACATCTCTTTGAGGCATTCTGACAAACAGTTCACGAATTTTTTCTATGCTTCCACATTTTGCATACATGTCTACCAGAGTATTTCCAACTATGGCATTGGACAAAAATCCTAATTTCATTATGCTTTGATAGAGGTCCATACCGTGTTCCAATGTTCCCATTTTGGCACAGGCAGGGAGGATGCTGGCAAAGGTTGTGGAGTCTGGCTTTACACATGTTGGCAAAGGTTGTTAGTTTTTAATTGATAATGTTCTATAGATTTTTCATTATGGTCCAACTAGAAAAACTTAAAAAAAAATCATTGATCGAGTACTGAAAACTATATTTGTTCTGTTGGTGCCTGCGTAAAAATTCAGGTTTCAAGCATTTAAATATGCAGGCACCTTCCCAAAAAATCCAAAAAATTCTAAGTCTTTGGGCCTTTGCAGTTGAAAGTGCAAAAAATAGTTTTAAATGCATGTATCTTTGTATATACAAAGGGGTTTGTATGTACAAGTGCATTGTGCATTGGCGGGCCCAAAGAAATTTCAATCGGCCTTTGAAAATGGTGAAAAATGGTTGTGGTGCAGGAGCACCCCTTCAACAAGATAAATATTCATAAGAAGGAGAAGAATAAGTTTTTAATATGTCTAATACATTTCATGTTATCATGTAGCATTTTATGTTATCATTTCATGTTTTAATATCTCTTCTCCCGGGGAGTATTTAACATCATGGACATCATTAGATATTTGGGGTAAGTGGAGGATTAAACCAATGTGTCGTATTATTAGGTATTTTGTTGTCTTATGCTAAACAGGTGTCGTGTGATTAGTTAGGGTTTTGATTATAATCTTGGTTTAAGCAAAATGAGAAGAAGAGAGTTGAATATAGAAAAAAACAGATGGAGGTGCTGGTAAAAAAAATAGTTCACCTTCCACCTTCTGAAATTATCAAATGTATGAAGCTGGAATATAGAAATAGTAATTCTGTCAGTTGTGTTTTACAAATTCCAGATTCTGTGTAAATACTCTATATATCAAATTATTCTGTGTATATTATCTGTATAGAATTGTTTTGTATTTAATTTAGTTTTCTGTTGTCGGGATGCACGATTAAAACCATTCCACTGGTGGATTTCTGTGAAATCAGTGGAATGGACTATGTACATTAGTTTTCTGTTGGTTTTCCTTTTGTTCGTGGTCATGGCAGAATAGAAACTGTGGAATCTATTGCAAAGAGGAAGTTATCAGCGGGAAATGCGAATATACATTTTATGTATATCCGTCCATTGTATGGCAGGGACAGTCTGTGAGTATATCGCATTTGCATGCGAGCATCATCCTGTGTATATGATGTGAAGAAGGGTATGTATAAAAGTCTTTTTGGGTTAAGTTTGTGTTGTTCACCGAATATACAATTCCTGTATATATCACAAATGTATGGAGGTACATTTCCTGTATATATCGCTATCGCAACTGAGTATCACCCCGTGCATATCCTGTGATGAAATGTATGTGTGGAGTCCATTTGGGTTGAGTTTATGATTGTTCGCTGAATATACAAGCAATGTTTATATCACTAATGTACCTAAGGACATTCTGTGTGTATCCTACAACCATATGTGAAGGTTCGTTACTTGTGTATATCATCAAAGGATATGGGGCAGACAACTCCTGTGTATGTCAAAATTGTTTGAGGAGATACATTTCCTGTGTATATGTCGATTATATATCGCAGGCAGTGCATGTGTATATCGCTATTGTATGCGAGTGTCAGTTTGTGTGTATACTGCTATTGCATGTCGGGATTGTATGTTGCAAAAGCATGTCTTGAATGTACATTCAGACGATGCAAAGGGATTGGATACAAGGAGTGACCGGTTGAACCGGGAGGGAGAACCGGTGATAGGAAGTTGTCGAATGTATGTTCCGATTGTATATTTCAGTTGTATGTGGAAACATACATTTGAGTTTGATACAATTGATGACCAGCTATAGCAGTCAAAGTGGGTGAAGCTACAATGGATTACTAGCGATAGAAGGTCAGGAAATGTATATACAAGCCAAAGTCATCAATGTGAGAAGAAGTTTCGGAGTGACATTTCATAAAGAGGCCGATGGTATGATGTTTGGCCGATGCATAGGAAGGTTTCGGTGTGAAGGAAACCATCGGGGAGACAGAAAATAGAGAGGCCGACAAGGTAAGTCAGGTCGACAAGGGAAGAGTGCAAGAGTTTTGGTGAGACATTTGAGATCTCTTGCCGATATTGACAGAAATACCATCGTGTGTGTTTCTGCTGTGTGCACTTTGCATCAGGTTGTATGCATATCGGGTTTGCATGTACATTGGGGGAATCTATCGCAGATTCTGAGAATATTTTGTGCTTGTACATCAGGTTTGCTTGTATATCAGGTATGTATATTGCGATATACAATGGAAACATACATCGCAAACATACAAGGTAAATATACAAGGCAGATTGTATGTTAGAAGATGCAAAGGGCCGATATGCAAGAGGTGGGACCCGCAGGTATACAAAGGAGATTGTATGTGTTTGACATACAATGTGAGCATACAAATCAAAATGTATATCGGCGAATATACAAAGGCTCTATCGACGTGATAATGGTCATCGGCAATTCACGCAACAGTCTCCCTGACGGCCGATGCATATACAAAGGTGAATGTATATCCAATATACATTGGAAACATGCAAGCGACAGATACAAAGGAAAGAGGCAAATAGTGGGGTCCACCAATTGTATGTTTGCACATATAAGGCCGAGATACAAAGCAAAATGTACAAGCAAGGTAGATGCAGAGCGGACGCGACAAGAAGGTTAATTGCATTGGTGAAGTGGTTGGCATCCGCGGGATGTATGTTTCGGATTGTATATGCCGATATACATTCGCTATATACAAAGAAAAGTGTGCACGGCTCGGACGCGGAAGGATTGTATGTTGCAATAGATAGATTTTGAAGTCTGTGGGTTGTATATCACGTTTGTATGTGTGATATACAAAAGAAACATACAAGGAATGAAGATGCAAGCCAAACCCGATGGCGATTGAAGTGTGTTTCAAAATGGTTTGGCATCCGCGGCTTGTATGTATATTGTGTTTATATCTGCAATATACAAAGGAGACATGCAAAGAGAAATGTACATGGCAGGGCCCGAATGCAATTTCAATTTGTTCTATAACAATTTGAGGTCCACCTTGTATGCTAAATAGTTGTATGTATGTGCATTGGCATATACAAGGGTTTTTAAAGGTAAAAGCAGGCAGTTGTATATGCATTTGAATTTGCATATACATGGCGAAAATGGCAAAACAGTGGTTGAAGAGTCAGTGATAGAGGCGCAAGATGCCTACGTGGCATATTTTTATTGGCTAATGACTTTTTAAGGTGTTCTGAGGCCGCAGTTTTCAGCGATGGAGGGAAGATCAATGGCTATCTTTCAAACTCACGACAGCGGTGGATTTCCTTGTGTCTGTGGCCGCATTTTAGGTGGGAAAACTCCCTATGCATTCATTGTTATATTTCAAGGGGAGCTGCGGGTAGCTGGGCCAATAATGGCAAAATGCAGAGGTATGGGCCGATGATTGACTGGCCAACCACCAGATTTGATGAAGAAAATCCTCAGGCAGATTGCACACATCCTGATTCCACCTACTCCTCGCCTCTCCTTCTGCCTGCTACATTGATGTTTTGGGCGCCATTTTTGTGGTGCACTGTATTTGGTAGAATTTTGAAATGTCTTGTAATAATTGCTGAGTACACAGTCTTGCTATAAAAATGTAAATTGTGTCACTCATTCTGGTTGTTGAAGACTTGGGCATTTTTGGGGGAAAAATAACGAAAGACAGAGCATTTTCCTGGCTGTTTTATCTCTATTGGAGTTTATGAGTTGCATTTGAGTGCACCTTGCACATATGTTCAGTTTCTTGTCATTTTATATGAAAAATGCATTATTGCATGTGTTTATTTGTCTATCTCCATGTGTTGTATGCATTCTCTTCTTTTGAATCTGGTTGCTAAGGGTTTCTCAGATTCTAGGGTATAGATTTTTGTTTCACATGCTTAATCTTTAACTTCCATTCAAGGAATGGATTAAATTGTTTTAGGTTGAGTATGGAGAAGATTGTATGTCAGCTGGGATGTATGCAAGTAGAGACAGTTAAATACTTATTCTTGGGTGGTGTTTGTAAGGCAAATACCAATCCTAACCCCTTGAAACTTGAATGCCAGTTGCAAGCCACTCTCTTGTATACGTCTAGTTGACTTTGTTGGTTATTTTTCCTGAATCGGCAGAGGGTTTGCCAATTCCAATGCACAGGCAGATTCGGCCAATAGATACGGGAGGTTGCGTGAGCTGCCTCCCCTTCACTTCTGGTTCTACCGCACCAAGGGGGTATCCCTATAACTAAAGATGTAACATTGACTAGCTCAACAACAGAAAGGTTTAGCTTTACAATAACAGGCAGAATACTCTCATGTGTGGACCAAGATTTGTTTGACAAATCACAAGGTTGGCAACGTTCTTGGAAATATTTGTCTGGTTGTGGATGAGAGTATGCAGGGTTTCCTAATCCTACTCCTACAACTAACATGTGGAAATAATGGAATGGTTTTGAATTTATGTTTGGATGCAAGACAAGGGGGGCTTTGGAACATAACTACTAATCCAGAAGCAGACCGGTGCCTATCTCAGGGCAAGGAGTCAACTAGACATATACAAGAGAATGGTTTGCAACTAGCATTCAAGTTTTAAAAGGTTAGATTGATGCTTGCCTTACAAACATCACCCAAGAATAGGTATTTAGCTGCCTCTACTTACATATATCCTAGCTGACATACAACTTTCTCCATACTTCACCTAAAACAATTTAATCCACTCCTTGAATGGCAGTCAGAGATGAAGCATGTGATACAAAAATCTATATCCTAGAATCTAAGAAGCCCTTAGCAACCAGACTCAAAAGAAGAGAATGCATTCAGCACATGGAGACAAGCAACTAAACACATGCATAAGAGCATTTTTCATATAAGACAACAATGAAACTGAACATATGTGCAAAATACATTCATAATGCAACTCATAAACTCCAAAATGAGATACAATAGATAGGAAATGCTCTGTATTTCATTTTTTTCCCCCAAAATTGCCCAAGTCTTCAACAACCACGAATGAGTAACACAGTATGCCTTTTACAGTAAGACTATATACTCAGCAAAATTAATTACAAGGCAAGTCAAAATTTCTGCCAGATACATTGCACCAAGAACGGTGCCCAAATCAATCAATGCAGAACACCGAGGAAGAGGAAGGAGCAGGTGAAATTGGGATGTGTGCAACTGCCTGAGGATTTTCCATTAAATTCGGGTGGTTGGCTAGTCAATCATCAGCCCATGCCTCTGCATTTCACCATTAATGGCCTAGCTACTTGCAGCTCCTCTCTAAATGCAGCAACAAATGCATTAGAAATTTCCTGCCTGAAATGCGGCCACAGATACAAAGAAATCATTTGCTACTGAGAGTTTAAAAGATGGCTGTCGATCTTGCTTCCATCGCTGAAATTTAATGGCTCCAAACCCTGCTGAAAAGTCGCCCACCAATAAGGTCGTGCCACATCGGCACCCTATGCATCCATCGCTGACTTTTCCAATCACCATTTTGCCACTTTCACCCTTGTATATGCAAAAAACATATGCATATACAATCGCCACTATTCACCTTTCAAAAATCCTTTGTATATGCAAAATGCATATACATGCAACAGTTTAATATACAAGGCGGACCCCAAAATATTATGAAGCAGATTGGAAACTTATTCGGGTCCAGCTTGCATTTTGACCTTTGTATCTTCACTTGTATATCAGCATATACAAGTGCGTTATACAACCCATGGGCGCCAAAAGACTATTCGCCACATCTTAACTCCTTCGTCGCGTCCGGGTTGCACCTCCCCTTGCTTGTATATCTCAATGTATACTTGCACATACAAGCGCCCAATACACATACAAGGTGGATCCCACAAATTATGAAACACATTACATTTGCCTTGAAATCTAGCTTGTACCTCACCTTTTGCATATCGATGTGTACAAATGCTATATACATGCACGCCACGAACCCCAAAATGTTTATGAAGCAACCTAAAATTTCTATTGGGTCTGGAATGTATGTCCTCTTTTGTATATCGACCATATACAAACTCACTTGCATATACCTACGAGCCCCACCAATTGTATTCATGTTGCACTGTAGCAAATGTATGCGTGCCAGCCTTTGTATATTTTTCAATGTACATTTCCCTTGTATGTATTCCCTTTGAGCCCGATATGTATTCAAAATGCATACAACTCAATTTTTATCAATTTTTTGGAGGCCGATAGAGTTTTCCGACTTGCCAATGCATATTTCAACCTGCATGTATATACAAACACCCTTGTATATACAAAAACACCTGCTCCTTAACTAATTTTTTGCATTTTTTACAACTGCAGAGGCTGAAAGTGTTAGAATTTTTTAGACTTTTGGGAAGGAGCCTGGCTTAAAACCCTAAACATAAATGATTACTAACATAGGTTCTGTCTAGGGATGCATGCCTCTTGCAGGCATGGCGAGAACCTCAGATCTCTGGGATGCAGACTAGTGCTTATCCATTGGGCAATAGAGTCAAACTTGCACCAACCTGCATCACAAACTAGATTTTTAAAACATCATTTTAGCAGCCCCGGGCAACCAAAAAGGAAGAACCACAACTTTATCCTGTCAAATGCCTGATTCCAAACTGAATAATCCCAACCACAGCTGAAAACATTAAAACAATCTGCCCATATGCTAATCTAATCAATTACATGCTTCACCATCTTTGAAGATAGCAGAGGTTACAATCTTGTCAGTGTCTCAAGAAGCATTTAAGGGGTAAGGAGATAGCCTTCTAGTATGCATTTAACAGTGCCAAATCTCATGATAGTCAAGAGTCTACATGTTAGATGCATGAACACCTAGAACAGTACCATAGAGTTGGTACAAGTGAGCAGCAACAAGGTTGAGGGTTAAATCATGAGCTATCTGCCAAGACAGATATTTTGCAATAGCAGTATCATAATGGGATGTTGATTTCTATATTAGAGGTGATGATATGATATGACAGTTGTTCATGATAGTGATGTGATAAGTGACAAGACCAATGATGGATTGTGTGAACATGTAATAGTCTAGCAGATGACAGAGTGCATACCTAGGTAACAGTAGTAGTGATGAACTATTTTCAAGGAATTTGGAAAAGATACAATGATGTCAGAGGTAGTCAAGGCATTTGATAGAGGGGCAGTGTTCTACATTGATGGGAGACAGAGTACAAGTGAAAGCATGCCAGAATAATGAGCTAGGTAGTGGCAGTCATGAGGCATGTTATTTTATAAAGGGAAAATGCATGACAGTAGGTGGACAAGTGATTGGACAATGCATTTCAAGAAGCTACAAGTTTGATTAGAACAACACATAGCCTAGTCATAAGGCAATATTGTTGAATAATAGTCCATGACAATTGAGACATCCTACCAAAGACGACAGTCATCAGAGGCATAATCATCAAAGAAAGATAGTTTATTGCTACAGGTAACAATTCACAGTGGCATCTTATGAACTATAGCAAGTTGGGTGCATGAGACAAGATCTCTACAGAGATGACAGTGTGATCTTGAACTAGGACAGTGAGCTTCACGGGACAGTCATGGATTTGTGAAGAAGACATCTATGAATGTATTTGTGCTTCTATGCTCAGTGATACTCAAAAAATTAGTTTCTTTCTCATTCTTTGAGCTATGTATTGTAACCATGAAGGTTTTTTTAGCAAAGAGAAAGCATTGTAACTTATTTTCATATCTGTATGTTGTTTGTAAGCATTTTTTATCAATAAAACAAGTTGTTTTTACCTTCTCAAAGTTGTTTCATTGTGCAAGCTTCAAAATATACTACTAAATATACTAATGACTAAATGCAAGCTTCAAAATGACTAGATATACTACTAATCAACGTTAATTAATAATTAAATTGACTAAATTTACTACCAATTGACATAAATCAGTGAACAGTGAATAAATATGACTAAATCTATGACCAGTTTTAAATCAGTGAATAAAAATGACTAAATATACTACCAAATTGATCAAAATGACGATTAAAATTAATGACTAAATACACTACCAATGGATAGAAATCAGTGAATAAAAATGACTAAGTGACAAATTAACAACAATCAATGACTAAATTAACGACTAAATATATCAGTGAATAAAAAATGATTAAATAAGTGACCAAATTACAACAATCAATGACTAAATATACTACCAAATCAATCAATCAAAACAACCAATAAATGACTAAAATGGTTTAGTCATTAGTTTTTTCGCATTATAAATGACTAGCAATAAACTACTAATGGTCATGTGACTATGTTTGGTCATTTATAAGTAGTTTTTAGTAGTTTTTTTAGTAATATATTGCTCTTTTTGTACGAGTGTTTTGCCATCTGACACACTTTGCAACTCTGCACAAATTTCCTCACATCATGCTGCAACTATGGCCAATAATAATGCTCACCAACAATAGAAATGGTCTTATCTCGACCAAAGTGTCCAGCTAATCCCCCACTATGTTTCTCCTTAATCGAGTTCTCTCTCATGGAACTCCTCAGAATGCACAACTGGCTTCCTCTAAACAACATGCTATCTTGGATTATGAAATCCAACCATTTTGTCATGTCCAAAGTAACAGGTTCCAGACAAGCTTTCCAAGCCTCTGCAAAATCTAGATCTTCAGGATACAAACTTTTGAGCTCATCGAACCCAACAACCTCTATCTTAATTTCTGTCAACAAATTTTGCCTTCTACTCAAGGCATCTGCAACTTTATTGGAATTCCCATTCCTGTGCTTCAAAACAAAAGTATAACTCTACAAAAACTCAACCCATTTTAAGTGCCTTTGATTTAACTTTTCTTGACTATTAAGATACTATAAAGCCTGATGATCAGTATATAAAACAAACTCTTTTGACAACAAATAATGTCTCCATTTCTTCAAAGCTTGAACTATAGCATAAAACTCCTAATCATAAACCTAATACTTTTTCTTGGCATAATTAAGCTTCTCACAAAAATAGGCAATGGGCTTACCTTCTTGGCTCAAAATAGCTCCTATAGCACTGCCACTAGCATCACAATCTACTTGAAATACCTCATTGAAATCTGGAAGTGCCAAAACAGGTTGCTCTATGACTTTCTAATTCAATGTATCAAAGCTCTTGGCTTCTCCTATAGTCCATCTAAACTCTTTTCTATCCCCTCTCATTGTCTTAGTTAGGGGTGCACAAATGCTTCTAAAATTTATGATAAACTTTCTTTAAAAACTTGCCAAACCATTAAAAGATCGTACCTCTGTAGTAATCCTTGGCATGGGCCATTCGATGATAGCCCTTACTTTTTCTGGGTCCATCTTAAGACCTTCCTCTGAGACAACAAATCCTAGGTATACCAACCCCTTCTTTGCAAAACTACATTTCTTCATATTAACCAACAACTTCTCCTCCCTCAGCTTCTCTAAAACTCTTTTGATATGCATCAAATGCTCATCCCAAGTCTTACTAAAAATTAAAATGTCATCTAAATATACAATAACAAAACTTCCCAAAAATTCTTTCAGTACCTCGTTCATGAGCCGCATGAATGTGCTCGGTGTATTGGTTAGCCCAAATGGCATGACTAAACACTCATACAAACCTTCCTTTGTCTTGAAGGCTATCTTCCATTCATCTCCTTCTCTGATTTAGATCTGGTGATACCCACTCTTTAGGTCAATCTTCATGAAGTACTTGGCTCCACTCAAACATCCATTATGTCATCCATTCTTGGCAATGAAAATTTGTACTTGATTGCAATCTTATTGATGGCTCAGGAATCTGTACACATTATCCACTCTCCATCTTTCTCTGGTACTAGTACTGCAGGTACTACACATGGACTTAGGCTGTCCCTTATCAATCCTTTCCATAACAGCTCATGAACTTGTTTGTTCAGCTCTTCATTCTCTACAGAAATCATTCTATGGGCTACCTTATTCGGTAAACTGGCTCCTAGTATCAAATCCATTTGATGACTTATCTTCCTCACCAATGGTGAACCTTCTGGTACATTATCAGAGACAATATCCTGAAATTCTTCCAACAAATCTGAGACTTCTGCTGGTACATCTTCACATTTCTCTTGACTGATCTTAGGAATCAATGCCAAGCAATGATGCTCATGCTTCATACCCTCCAAAAATTTTCTACCATCCACCAAGCAAATTCTAGCAGTACTACATACCTTTTCTTCCACCTCCTTCAAGGGCTTCAACTTATGACGAACTCCATCCTTTGTCAGGGAATATGTGTTTGCATGGCCATCATGGACAGCACACCTCTCATACTGTCATGGCCTTCCCAACAACATATGACATGCATCCATCAGTATGATGTCATACATGACCTCATCATGGTAGTCCCCAATCTTGAACTTGACTAAATACTGTCCATTGACCAAAGCTCTATGATCCTTCTACAACCATGCGATTCGATATGGATGTGGATGCCTTCTCCTTGTCAACTTCATCTTGTTAACCATCTCCTCTAAAACAAGATTGTTAGTGCTTCCACTATCAATAATAATATCACAACACTTGCCTTCACTTGCACCTTGTGCGGAATAAACTCTTCCTCTGATCTGGTTCTTTCTCCTCATTCAACAAGGTTTCTCTGACAACTAGGGTTTCTCCCCTTTTAGCATCTTCAGAATGCTCAGATTGAGCATCTTCATCTACATGTGCAACTCATGCATTACCTTCACATCTTCTATTCATTCTTCCTTGATGTTGCGGGCACTCATATGCTTGATTCCCTTCTTATCCACATTGGAAACAGGTTCCTCTGAAACCTCCTCTTCTAGATCCTTGCCCAGGTCTGCCTCTTCCTCTTCCTCTTTTCTCACCATTGTTCTGGTCACAAGGGCGGTAGGCATTATCTCCTCTCTGATTTCAACCGGGACCAGCTTCTTCACTCTTCTCTTGATCTTCATTTTGGCCTCCATAGGATCTTCCACCAGTCCTTTCGCTTTGACCTCTTCCCCTTTGCTTGCTTTTGAATCTTTTATTCAACTTCTCTTCTACCTTCAAGGAAAACTGGTATGCATCTTCTCTGGTGGTTATTCTGACCAGGCTCAGCTCCTCTTGAATACTTGGCCTCAACCCATTAATGTAATTGGTGCAGAAGCACCTACCTAACAGCTGGCCTCCTTGAGGCAGTTAGTTTGTTATAGGTCCGCATGATGACATACAGGATCAGGACATAGGATAACATGATCAGGATATAGGTGAATTGTCCGCATGATGACAGGGCAGTAGGCTATTTTTAGTATGTTTGACTTTATCATGTAATAAGGTCCATTGGACCGATGATATGTATTAGTTCAGCATAGGAGTATGTGTAGGCAGTTAGAGATCGGGATAAGGTTATCTGAGCTGTCCTCTCTCCCAGCCGCTTGGAAGCTCCCAGCCGCTGGGAAGTGAGTTGGTAGTACTCGAAGGATTTGTTATATATACCTTCGATCTGTTAGGGTTTAGATACAGTTCATATTGATATTGAGATTGCTGTTGATAGATGTATTGGTGTTGTGTTGAGTTGAGAGCAGTTCAGACATTGTGAATCTGTATTCAGGACTTTTGAATTTCAATTGAATAAGATCTCATCTTTTGCAGTATCTGGTTGTATCAGTTGTATCTGTGTTGATTTCCTTTCTGTTGCAAGTTGATGGGTACTTTCAACCCTTCCACCGGTTGATCCTGCAAATTGGTGGAATGGTCCTGTATCATAGCTTAGGTTGCATTTGTGTTTTCTGTTTATGCATTGCATTGTTCAAGAGATCTGTTAGGAGCATGCTGTGAATCAGCCTAGCATCCTCATGTGCTAGGTATAGAAAGATAAGTTGTTAGATTTGGTTTGGAGGTGATCCGGCCCGGTCGCCATATTGTCTTTATGTAATTGTGCGGTTAAGAGTGTTTACATGCAGTGGACGGATACACAGGAGTCTACATGTGCGTTTCCAGTCGGAGCAAGCCGCATCGTCATCTGCGAATGCATCGCCACCAGGATCGGGTCATGAAGTTGTTGAAGTTTGCATGTTGCAAGTGCATCATGATGTTTTGAGTTGGATATATACTCAGTGTATATATCGCAGTCAGGATCATCTCTCGAAGAAGCTCATCATCCGCGTATCGCTAACTGATGCGGGTGTGAAAGTTCAGTTTTTTGGCTAAGTGTTGAAGAGTTCATCAGGATGATGTGTGACGTCATCGTCATCAGGATATGACGTCATCGTCATCAGGATATTAAGAAATCCCTCAATGCGAGTTTATCCTGTTGTCACTAAGTGGTAAGGTATCGGCGTAGGCAGGAAGTTGTAGTAGCATCATCAGGAGGTTTCGAGGAACCGGATGAACAATATCATGATGCTGTTGCTTGTATCGTCGGGCAGTGGAGCATCGAAGGCAAGTTGTTGAAGTGCAACGTCATCAGGATATTTGGAGCAACCGGATATTTGGATATCCTGCTGACGAAGGTGATATTGAATATCATGATGATGCCGCTTGTATTTGGCACCCGATGAACAGTGCAACCGGAGGATGTTTGCGCCCGTTGATTATCATGATGATGATGATAGGCGACAAACGGAGGAGGTAAATAGTAGTCGACAGGAGGATGTTTGCGATCATCCGAAATATGATGATGCTGTTAAAATATGATGATGCTGTTGTTGTTAGGAAATATGATGATGCTGAGCTGATAAGGATTTTTATTAGGTTGTTTGTATTGTTGGCAGCTCCTTCCTGTTAGTTAGCCTCCGTTGCATCCCACTCTGCATCATAGTGGTATCAGAGCAAAAGGTTAGGATCTTTTGGAAAAGATAGGCAGGATGTCAGACGAAGAAGGAACATCTGAGTTTCCAACAAGGATGACCAACGCTGAGTTGGCAGTTCTGGTGAAGAAACAGATTGCAGAAAGCAAGGCCGTGAAGGCTCAGAATTAGGAGTTGAAAGATGAGTTAGCAAAGTTGAGGAGTAAAGTAGGTTCTGGTAGAGAAGATGATAGGGAAGAAGAAGATATCCCTAATTGGAGCGAGGAGGTCGTTCCTGCAGACCAGAGACCGCTGTTGAACGCCCTCAAGGCCATGGAGAGGAGAACCATGGATGTGAAGCTGGATTTGCCAGTGTTTACAGGTAAGATGGACACTGATTCAGTAATGGAATGGATAGACTGTCTGAACAATTTCTTTGTAACAGAGGAGATACCAGAACAGCAGAGAGTGAAGATAGCACAGTCAAAGATGAAAGAAGCTGCCTTGACATGGTGGAATTTTGTTCAGGAGGATAGAGTACAGGAGGGAAAACGTAGAGTTGCCACATGGAAGAAGATGATGGAATTGGTAAAGGAGGCTTATATTCCTTTGGATTACAGTATCCAGTTACACAAGAGGAAGTAGAACCTGAAGCAGAAGGAGCTAGATGTCAGCTCATATACAGAAGAGTTCATGAAACTCTGTATGAAGACCAAGGTGAAAGAAAGTGAAGAGGAAAAGGTAGCCAGATACCTTAATGGATTGAGGTTTAATATTCAGGATGATCTAAGTCTGCATAACCCAGATACAGTGCAGAAATGTTTCCAGTTGGCATTGAAAGTGGAAGAAAAGTTGAAGAGAAAACAAGAACAAAACAATAGAGGAAGAGGATCAGCCCATAGAACAAAGCAAACCAATGAAAGTCAAGAAGATACTGGTAAAGGACAGGGACAGTCTGATTTCAGAGGTGGATGGAAAGGTAGTAAAGGAAGCTTTGGAGGTGGTAGAAGTTCTACTACATTTTCAGGGAAATGTTACACCTGTGGTGAGTTTGGTCATCCATCCTTCAAATGTCCAGAAAACACAGGTTCATCATCTAGAAATGATAGAACTAATGACAAGAGAGTACAACTTGTGCAAGAAGAGAAAGAAGAGAAAAGTGTGCAGAGTCCAAACATTTATCTAAAGGATCAGGAGGCTGATAATGTTGGATATCCAGAGAGTGGAGAATCATTGATGCTAAGGAGAATTAGTTTGCAGGCATCAAAGGATATGATGCAAAGAAGAGCTCTTTTCAAAACAACATGCAAGAGCAAAGGTAAAGTATGTAAGGTTGTCATTGATACTGGTTCAACAGACAACATGGTATCTCAAGAGATGGTGGATAAACTGCATTTGGAAAGGATTCCACATCCACAGCCTTACAAGGCATCTTGGGTGAGTGAAAGGCATTCACTTTTTGTCTCTGAACAGGCATATGTTGATTTCCAGATTGGAGCCTATCAGGATAGAATTTTGTGTGATATTTTGCCCATGGAATGTTGTCACCTACTGTTGGGTAGACCATGGCAATTTGATAGGAGGGTACTGTATGATGGGTATGCTAATACCTACACCATCTAGAAAGATGGAAAGACTATTAAGTTGATGCCATTACAGGAAGCAGCTGCAGCACAGAAGGCAGCCAAAGTCATTTTAATGGGAAAGAAGGAATTTGTGCAGAAGCCTATAGGAGCAGGCAGGCAGGCAGTTGAAGACACTGCAAGGAAAGGAGTTGTGAAATACAACAAGCTGAAGAAAGTTTCAGTTGTGACTGACAGAGGTCAGCAGCAGGTTCAGAAACAGGTGTGTAAACAGCAACCAGTTGAGAGGCATGACAAGGATGTTGTCATAGTTGGGACTATTGCTTGTCCTATAAAGATTGAAAGGAAGATAGAGTTGGACATTTCAGAAGTTCAAGAGGCAGTTCAGCAAGAGGTTCTGGTCAGGCAACCTGACAAACACAAGGTATGTGAGAGACAAGCCTCCATTGACAGGCATGAGGATTTACTTGCCAGAAAGCAAGTTACAGTTCAGAAGTCTTGGAGCAGCCAAGAGACAGCAGCAGACAAAGCTGGAACAGGGCAGCACATTGCACAGGCAAAGTGTAAAGGTGGAGGACTTCCATATCCTAACTCATGGGACATGAGTTATTTTCTTTTGGGGAGTATGGTGCAGAAGCACCTACCTAACAGCTGGCCTCCTTGAGGCAGTTAGTTTGTTATAGGTCCGCATGATGACATACAGGATCAGGACATAGGATAACATGATCAGGATATAGGTGAATTGTCCGCATGATGACAGGGCAGTAGGCTATTTTTAGTATGTTTGACTTTATCATGTAATAAGGTCCATTGGACCGATGATATGTATTAGTTCAGCATAGGAGTATGTGTAGGCAGTTAGAGATCGGGATAAGGTTATCTGAGCTGTCCTCTCTCCCAGCCGCTTGGAAGCTCCCAGCCGCTGGGAAGTGAGTTGGTAGTACTCGAAGGATTTGTTATATATACCTTCGATCTGTTAGGGTTTAGATACAGTTCATATTGATATTGAGATTGCTATTGATAGATGTATTGGTGTTGTGTTGAGTTGAGAGCAGTTCAGACATTGTGAATCTGTATTCAGGACTTTTGAATTTCAATTGAATAAGATCTCATCTTTTGCAGTATCTGGTTGTATCAGTTGTATCTGTGTTGATTTCCTTTCTGTTTGCAAGTTGATGGGTACTTTCAACCCTTCCACCGGTTGATCCTGCAAATCGGTGGAATGGTCCTGTATCATAGCTTAGGTTGCATTTGTGTTTTCTGTTTATGCATTGCATTGTTCAAGAGATCTGTTAGGAGCATGCTGTGAATCAGCCTAGCATCCTCATGTGCTAGGTATAGAAAGATAAGTTGTTAGATTTGGTTTGGAGGTGATCCGGCCCGGTCGCCATATTGTCTTTATGTAATTGTGCGGTTAAGAGTGTTTACATGCAGTGGACGGATACACAGGAGTCTGCATGTGCGTTTCCAGTCGGAGCAAGCTGCATCGTCATCTGCGAATGCATCGCCACCAGGATCGGGTCATGAAGTTGTTGAAGTTTGCATGTTGCAAGTGCATCATGATGTTTTGAGTTGGATATATACTCAGTGTATATATCGCAGTCAGGATCATCTCTCGAAGAAGCTCATCATCCGCGTATCGCTAACTGATGCGGGTGTGAAAGTTCAGTTTTTTGGCTAAGTGTTGAAGAGTTCATCAGGATGATGTGTGACGTCATCGTCATCAGGATATGACGTCATCGTCATCAGGATATTAAGAAATCCCTCAATGCGAGTTTATCTTGTTGTCACTAAGTGGTAAGGTATCGGCGTAGGCAGGAAGTTGTAGTAGCATCATCAGGAGGTTTCGAGGAACCGGATGAACAATATCACGATGTTGTTGCTTGTATCGTCAGGCAGTGGAGCATCGAAGGCAAGTTGTTGAAGTGCAACGTCATCAGGATATTTGGAGCAACCGGATATTTGGATATCCTGCTGACGAAGGTGATATTGAATATCATGATGATGCCGCTTGTATTTGGCACCCGATGAACAGTGCAACCGGAGGATGTTTGCGCCCGTTGATTATCATGATGATGATGATAGGCGACAAACGGAGGAGGTAAATAGTAGTCGACAGGAGGATGTTTGCGATCATCTGAAATATGATGATGCTGTTAAAATATGATGATGCTGTTGTTGTTAGGAAATATGATGATGCTGAGCTGATAAGGATTTTTATCAGGTTGTTTGTATTGTTGGCAGCTCCTTCCTGTTAGTTAGCCTCCGTTGCGTCCCACTCTGCATCAGTAATGGGCTACCTTCTCCTTGTTGGCCTCTGCATGGCCTATCCTGATAGTAATCTTATAAAAATCTTCTGTATACTCCTTAACAAACTTGTTACCTTGCTTCAATCCTTGCAGCTTCTTTAGCAACTCCAACTCATAATCCACGGGAATTAATTGCTTCTTTAATTTTTCCACCATCTAATCCCATCTGGTAATCTTTCATTTTCCTCTTCTATTTCTCTCCAACTGGACCTCCTTCCACCAAATATTGGCATGGCCCTTCAACTTTATTTTTGCAAACTTAACCCACTCTGGATCCTCCACATCTTCATACTCGAAATATTCTTCCATATCATTGATCCAATCAATAAGTTGTTCCGGATTCAAATCTCTAGAATAGGTAGAAACTTCAATCCTGAGCCTCTTTTTGATCTTTGAAATAGCCCTCAAAAACCTAACTTCTACAGGATCTCCTGCAACTTCTTGTTCTTCCTTAAATAGATCTTCTTCAGCTTCATCTTCGCTTTCTTCTCTCGTTCTTGGATCAAACCCTCTTCGCAGCTAATCTTGCAATGCATTGATTTGCCTTTGCAGGGCTCTAAAACTCTCTTCTATCAAAGCATTTCTCCCAACACAGTCTCTTCGTGGCGACATTTTGATCTCTGTAGCAAACCCACAATATTAGGTCCTGGTGCAAACTGCCTCACAGTCAGCGATCTGTCTACACACTCAGGAACCCTTGCTCTGATACCACTTGATGAAGGGGGTAAATCATAAAACACACAACAACAAAAATTGCACAAAGAAAATAGAAATGATCTTTTATTGATTTGGACAATAAATTACATTACAAAAGCTTAGATACAATCAAAGGATGAATCCTCCACATGTTGCAACAAATTACAGCTTCCTATCTCCAGACTCTGGAATCTTCTGCCTTCTATAGCCTCAAATTTGCTAGGGTTTCTATTTTCCTACCTTTTCTTGACTCTATACTTTCCCCCTTATATCTACTACTGCTAAGAGTTCCCAAAAATAGTTATTAATAGCCTTTTTTACTGCCTCTAGCCAAATTTTGAATTTTGCATCTCCCTCCAAAAAATAGGTCAACTTCTGGGAGCCATAACTTTTGATCCGGGTGTCTGATTGATGAACCGTTTGAAGCACTGGAAATCTTGTGAAGTTCTCTACACACTAAGAATCCACTCTACCAATTCTACCCATTTTTGGGGCTGTATGGGGATGTTTAGTTCCTCAAACCTGAATTTGAATAATTTTTATGGGTTTTTCGAGAAACGAAAACTTTAATATCTTTCAACCCAAAAATGATCTTTGCTCGATTCCTTCGCCAAAGGTCTTATTTTTCATTTACGAAGCTTCCTATAAATTTTTGCTTCCATACGTGCCTAAATGTAAACTTTCCAAAAATAGCAGTTTGTTATTTTTAGTAGTTTAGAAAAACTGAAAGTTCTACATCATTATTCAAGCGATTATGGAACCAGAAATACTAATTTTGAAAAGAAATGAAAAAATCATCAACGATTTGGAATCATCATCTTTTTTTTGGGTGATGCAAGATTGCCCTTACACCACTGGATGTTCCTGCATCAAACATGTAGTAAAGAGCAATGAGATGCCTCCAATGTGTCGCAAGTGTTAGGATGTAAAGAACACATGATAATAGTCGATGTGCTAGATATGAACATGTAAGAATATAGAGAAATGTAATGTAACATGTAATCATGTAAGTATATATGTTGGTGCCATGTAAGGTGCGAGTATGTAAGCATAAACATAATAACATATCTTGCAAGATGTAAGCATGATAACACATAGAGTATGTGCATGAAATATCAACTAAGGACAAGGGTGTTACAATGAAGGCATGTAGGTAACAAACACATAGGATAGAGGTAAGTGCAAGGTAATGGGTGTAGAAAATGGTCAAAAGTTGATATTTGTTTCTTAAAAATCAAAGTTTGTTATAGTTGGGGTAAATATTTGAAGCACTTCTAAATAGAAAAATAATATGGTGTAAAAATATGAAATGTAGGATTTTATTTTTAGTTTTCAAATATGTAATTTATTCTAATACCTGGATGATAAAAGTTGCTTAAATAAAGAATGTACAAAAGTGATATTTTTAAAAAAGTATGTTTGAGGCGAAAACATGCATGTGTACGACCCACATAAAAGTAGTAAATGAAAGTATTTATCAAAATCCTTTTGTGAACAAATGCATATGACATTGATGTTTGGTTTGGATTTTTTTGTATTTTTATTAATTATTTAGTGGGATTAATATATAAATTTTAAAGTCTTCATGTATGACCCACATAATTTAGCCTAAAATAATTGTAACACGAATTTGTTTTTTTCATATGTAGATAATAATGTCTAGATTGGTAACATATTTTTTAAATTAAAACTAAAAGTTATTAAAAATAGTAATATACATCATTTCAAGTTTATGAGACATTGTGCTTAAAAATTAATAAATAAATAGGTTTAAAATTTTAGAAATTTACATATTGAAAAACTAAACATTCTCATCTATAATGGGTTTTAATTTTGCCAAAAAAATAATAAAAATAAAGTCATTACCCATATTTTCAAAAATAATGTTACTAATAGATGCTACCTTGACACTGTACTTGTATGTCCAAGGCTTATGGTCAAATTTCTAAGCCTAAAACCAATGCAAAAATTATGTGTGTGTGTGGTGGGAGTGAGTTTGAATTCAAATCTAAAAATTATTCACTATAAATGTGTTAAAAATGAAAGCAACACTACTTCAATGGAAATCTGATTCAAGATAAATTTCTACAATCTTTAACTATGTGTTATTAATGGAGATTGTAATACAGAAACAAAACTATGCTTCACAGAAATACAAAATTAGAAATATGAACACATAACACAATGTTTAACATGGAGAAAACCCTTTCACATAAAAAACTCCACATAGGAAAGAGGCCCAATGTTTGTATTAATCTAAAAATGATTTACAATACAACACTTCAACTCTCTCCACCAGTTTTCAATCTGATAGCATTCCGGTAGCACCCGAGTACCTAAAATCTGTATTACAGCAACTAATACATGGCAAATACTTATAGAAATATTTTCCAACTCCTCCTAGGCGTTCACCTTCTCTGTCATAAGATTCTACAACCTGTAAACATTAATTACCATCTTACAAGCATCTTACACTTGTCCAAAAATAGCCATGCAAAGGTTGGGTGCCCAAGACTAAATCTAGCCTCTTATAGCATCTTACGACACGTCATAACTGTCATAGATTCTAGCAAAAGAGTATCTTTCCAAGATAGGAAGCTTGGGCTAAATATAGCAAATATACAACAAAAATATCTGTCATATGCTTCATAGAATCTCAGAATCTTATGACAACTTGCAGCTATCAAGATTCACTCACCAAACATTATGATAGTTATCATACATGCCAAAAATAGTATATTCCTCAAGGGAGCACGCCTATCCTCATTTACTATGAGTTTTTACCTTTGCCAATAGTAAAAGTCACTCCGTAACTGTCATCAGTAACTCCGAAATTACAACTGTCAATGAGACTACCTCATTCCCTTATGGGTAATTACAAATAACAAATAATAAATGGAATAAAATACAATATTAGAATTTACAAAGTTAATGGCACCTTATTCCAACAAAATGGGTATTTGTTATTTTTATATAAAATATATGTTTATATAATGGATATATGTATTAGTAATAGGTATTTGTTTCTAATATAGTTGTTGCACACATATATTTAGGACAATAGAGTATGGGCAAAGTACTGTACTATGTTTTTATCATAAATCAATGACTATATGAGTAAGTGCACAAATATGGGGGACCAAAAGGGGGTCTTAAGATGCCACTTTTTTTTTAAAATCAAGAAACATTGATGTTGGATGAGAAATTAAAGATAGCTACACTCAAAATTTGAAGATGCAACAAAAACAAGAGTCGTAGTGCTCCAAATCTAGTTTCTAAACTACTTTTTTTTCCAAAAATGGTTGAAATTAAAGGGTTCAAAAAGGGGAAGCATACAAATTGGTCCTATTTTTCTCAAAAAAACATAACATAGCGTCTGGTTTGCTCCCCCTAAAATGATAACTTTTTTTAGTATTTCAAAAATCGCTTTAGTGAGAAATTAGCTAATACCATGTAGTTTATCCTTGATTTTTTTGATAATTTTTCATGAATAATTGATTTTTTAGTAATTTTCAAAATGGACACATGTTGAAAAATAGAAAATTGAGTGTGCTCCCCCCTAAAATTTTTGAAAACTAATCGAAAATCAAATTTTTTTTGAATACGTGTAGAATGGAGTCTAGTTTCTAAAAATGTAACTTATTTCAAATTTCGATGAATGGTTAAAAAAAAGTCAAAAATACTAGACACTAGTTTTTGACAAAAAATGGATACACTAACAAAAGAAATTAAAGATGAAACCCTTAACGTACTCAAAATGTGAAAAAAATTATATAGTTAGATAGCTAACAGAGAGCTTAAGATTATGGTGGTATTTTTTTTGAGTTTTTATAAAAAAAGTGCCATCCTGATGGGGAGCACGCTCCAGATTATCTCAAAATTTTGCTAAAAATTGGAAAAAACATGTCCAAACAAGCTTAGCATAACGTGAGCGCGTTATAATGCGCTCGCATTATGTGAAATCAATAACGTGAGCATGTTATAACGCGCTCGTGTTATGCTGAGAAAATTTGGCTTTACACATGCCAATTGCATTTGCTTGAAAGTTTCTAAAGCCTTTTCAACAAATCCATTTTTTCATATCTTGCAATCATTGCATTCCATTATAGAACATCTCTTTGAGGTGTTATGTCAAACAATTGACATGCCTTGTCTATGCAAGTCCACACTTTACATACATGTCTACAAGGGAAGCTGCACTTCCTACCATCTCTCTCACTCTCTACTTCCCTCCCCTCTCTACCTCCTACCCTCTCTCTGGGTCTCTGCTTACCTCCCCTCTCTACCTCCTACCTTCTCTCTCACTCTCTTCTTCCCTCCCCTCTCTACCTTCTACCCTCTCTCTCACTCTCTACTTCCCTCCCATGTCTACCTCCTACCCTCTTTCTGAGTCTCTGCTTCCCTCACCTCTCTACCTCCTACCTTCTCTCTCACTCTCTTCTCCCCCCTCTCTACCTCCTACCCTCTCTCTCACTCTCTACTTCCCTCCCCTCTCTACCTCCTACCCTCTCTCTCAGTCTATGCTTCCCTCCCCTCTCTACCTCCTACCATCTCTCTCACTCTCTTCTTCCTTCTCCTGTCTACCTCCTACCCTCTCTCACTCTCTACTTCCCTCCCATCTCTACCTCCTACCCTCTCTCTCTCTCACTCTCTACTTCCCTCCGCTCTCTACCTCTCCTCATCATTCTTCCCATCCAATGAAATTTCATAAATTATCTTGTTTCCATTTCATCATCCTAATTTATATCTGGTCCCTCTTTGCATGTCTTAGTTTTCTTGTTTCCATGTTCTTTTTCGACAAGGGAGAGGAGAGGGAGGAAGATGGAGAGAGGATGGAGATTGAGGGGAGAGATAGGGTGATAAGGAGAGAGAGAGAGAGAGAGTCCTAGTTTTCTTGTTTTGGAGAGAGAGAGAGAGGGTTGGTTGGGTTTATGAGTTTAGGGTTGCTTAAGTTTAGGGTTTAAAGGAATTATTTAGGGTTTAGGGGTTTAGGGTTTCTCAGGTTTATGGTTTAGAGAGAGAGAGGTTTAGGGTTTCTTGGGTTTAGGGGCATTATTTAGGGTTTATGAGTTTAGGGTTGCTCAGACCTTTAGGGGCATTATTTAGGGTTTATGAGTTTCTAGGGTTGCTCAAGTTTAGGGTTTAGGGGTTAGGGTTAAAGGGGAATTATTTTATAATTTCCCTCCAATCCTCCTAATCCTAACCCATTACTCCACCCATCTCCTAATCCATCAATCCCTATCATCCATCCACCATATAACTCACCGTCTAATCCACCATCAAACATTCTAAGCTCTAATCCATCAACCCATGAACCCTTGAAAAATTTTCTCCAAAGAATCTTTACAAAATCCAAAAATTTTTAAAAATATATATGGAGCCATCCAAATCCACTGGTCCAATTTCATCCCCCTCTAACACTCCCAATCCTAATCCATCCCCTCCTATATCCATTCACTCAATCCTAATCCTAACCCCACAACATCTTCCATCATTGTTCATCAACTATATGCATATCCTAGTCCATCAACCCATGAAGCCATGAAGGATGTGACCCAAGGACTATTAGTAAGGAATCTAAAAACATCATGTACTCAAATTCCTATCCTTGAGCCTAACAAAGAACCTCTTAATAACATGTCTACCACTCCAACACCATCATCCACTCCTATGTCTATCCATTTCATTGAAGAGTCTCCTACCATAAGTCCAAGTCAAACCCCATCATGTACCCATGTTGTCAAACATCCAAAGATTATTGATCTCATCTAAGAACCCATCACATCCATCTAAGAAACCCAATAGCTATGTTAAGATCTTAGTCCAAAGCATGTGGAAACATCAACCACCCATCCTAATCAAAATCCAAACATCCCATCTAATCCCATCCTGGATCCCTTATCATCTCAGGGTCAACCCATCTACATCAATCCCATCATTGATCCTCCAACATCTCCTAGTGAACCCCCATCACCACCTCTTACTCCCCAATCTAATGAATATCAATGCATCCCCACTTACCCTATCCATATCTAATATCACGCTATCCATGCTTGTCCTCCCTATGATCAAGATATAATCTATGATCAAGATCTTATCCATGAGCAAGTAACCCACATCACTCATATCCATCATCCCATTAGCCCTATCCATTATCCCACTAGTCCTATTCATTATCCATCAATATCCCATGATGAGACACTTGATCCCTAAGAAAACATAGATAATCAAACAAATAACTTGGATCCTATCAAATCACATCCCAATGAGGATAATGATAATAAAGATCCAAGAATTCTACATCCATTTCCCATTGATCCTCCATCATCCCCTATCAAACTATATGTTTAGGGGTTTATCCCAGTTGCTCAAGTTTATGGTTTAGGGGTCAGGGCCATTATTTGAGGTTTAAGAGTTTAGGGTTGCTCAAGTTTAGGTTTTAGGGTTTAGGGGAATTATTTAGGCTTTAGGGGTTTAGGGATGCTTGAGTTTAGGGTTTAGGGTTTATGGGTTAGGCTTTAGGGGTTTATGGGTTAGGGGTTTAGGGTTGCTCAAGTTTAGGGGTTAGGGTTTAGGGTTTAAAGAGAGATAGAGGAAGGGGACCGATAGAGATTGGGAGAGATAGGGAGATAGAGGTTTAGGGTTGCTTCCATGGTTTATGGTTTAGGGGTTAGGGGTTTAGAGGTTTAGGTTTTCTCATTTTTAGGGTTTAGGGGTTAGGGGTTAGGATTTAGGGGCATTATTTAGGGTTTAGGGTTTAGGGGTTAGGGGTTAGGGGTTAAGGTTTAGAGGTTTAGGTTAGGGTTTAGAGAGAGAGGACTAATAGGGAGATATAGAGGAGACTGAGGGGAGAGATATCTTTGTCTCCTCTATCCCTCTCTCTAACTATATCTGCCTCTCTATCTCTCTCTCCCTCTCTCTCTATCTTGCTCTCTCTATTGATCCCCTCTCTCTAGCTCTACCTTTCTATCTCTCCCTCCCTCACTATCTCACTCCCCCTCTCTATCACTCTCCCAATCCCTCTACCTCAAATCTATCTCCCTATGTCTCTGGACATCTCTTGATCTCTTTCCTTATCTCTATCTCTCCACATATCCCTATCACTTAATCTATCCCTCTCTACCTCTCTCTCCCTCCCTCTATCTCTCTCCTCTTATCTATCTCTCTCCCCATCCCTCTACCTCTTGAAATCTCTCTCCCTATGTCTCTGGACATCTCTCCATCTCTTTCCCTATCTCTATCTCTCCCCATAACCCTATCTCTTAATATATCCCTCTCTACCTCTCTTTGTATTTCCCTATCTATCTTTCCCTCGCTCTCTATCTCTCTATATCTCCCCTCTTTATATATCTATCTCTATCTCCCTATTTATCTATCTTTCTCCCTCTATAGACCCCTTTGTCTATCGCAATCCCCCTCTCTCCCTCTCCCCATCTCTATCTCCACCTATCCCTCTCTGTCTCTCTATTTGCCCCTCTTTCTATATTTTGTCCTTTCTCTAACTTTATCTCTATCTCTCCATCTATTTCCATGTCCTTGAGCTCTCTCACTCTCCATGTCCATGTCTCTCTCTATCTCTCCATGTTTCCCTCTCTCTCTCTCTATTTATCCCTCTCCCCCTCCCCCTTTTTATATCTCCCTCCCTCTCTATATACAACCCTTTCTATCTATCTATTTCAAGCCCCTTATCTATTTATTTATTTATCCTCCCTCTATCTAAATATATCTACATTTGTATCTCTATATCTCTCTCCCTCACATTCCAATGGGTCGACAGAGAGAGAGAGAGAGATAGAGAAAGAGAGGCATATAGAGTTGTAGAGAGGGAGGATAGAGAAATAAAGAGAGAGAGAGAGAGATACTCTCCCATGTAGATATCAAGGTTACATTTGTCCCTCCCATTATAGAGAAGTTCTATTTCACGAACCACATGGATATTTGAGTCTAGGGATACTCTTGGACCATCACTTGATTACCTATTTGATGCACTACATGCATAGTTACAATATATTTTATGTTAGAGCATGACATCCTAGACCATGATTTTGGCACCAACATTGAGAAGGTTATAATTTTTGCATGCATGAAGCTTTATGTTTTCATGCTTCCCAGAACGTGCTCACGTTATAACACGCTCGAGTTATGGGAAGCAAAAAAAGGGCAAAAAACCATGTGGGATCCGTGATTCAGACCCCACATGTCTGTTATTCCTACTTTTCATGTAGTATATCAAACAAGAGAATGCTTTTTCATGTTGTTTGACATATTAAGAATCATTTTTAGATCAATCCACCACCTTTTTTGTTTTTTCAACATAGAAGAACTGATTTTGCATGTTTTTGGAGAAAATTTGATTATTTAAACCTAAAGTTTTATGTTTCATGTGTGATATTGTTTTAAAGCTAATTACCATTGATATATAGATTGAATTTGATGATATATGTTTGTTTTTTCCATAAATTTCACTAATCCTATTCTAGAGTTATATAGAATTCATAATCAAACTTGTGAAAAAGAAGAATTTGAGGATTTTGAAGCTAAATTTTGGAGAATTGGTCAACTTCAATATTGAATTCTAAGGTATGTTCTTTATGTCCATTTTAATTCACTTATATATGTTCTTATGTTCTTTATGTCTTTATGTCTTTATGTTCTTTAGTTCTTTATGTTCTTTATGTTCTAAGATATGTTCTTTAAATATGTTTTCATACTTAGTCAAAAGTTGTTGACCAAAACACATGAACTGTGTATGTATGTCTTCATATACTGCAACCAAAATCAAACTATGGCTTGCGATCACAAAGACAAACTTGAGCAATTGCTTCTTACCACTTTGGTACCTCAAAACATTCTCTAGAAAATATATACATGTTCTCAATTGTCATTACATGCACTCCAACACTGCCACATGTGCCCTTGCACTACCATACATGGTCTACTAACTCGCTTAGCTCATGATGCAATAGCGAGTTCTTCACCAAGTGTCTTGCAATTGCTACTAGCAACTATTGATTGTAATAAATCTCCATGACATAGCACAATGTCCAACCTATCTCATCATTATATTCTTCTTCCTCCTCATCTTCTCATCTTCTCGTCTTCTCATCATTATATTTTTCTTTAATAACCTATCTCACCATTTATCCTTCAATGATCTTGTGATTGTCAGGTTGTAATGCACCAATTTACTTATGAAACTCCTAGTGTTTGATCATTCTTATTTTGGACTACTATTTGAACAATGTCATGTGATATTTTTAAGGTTACAATGACTATCCTATACATTTATGATTCCTAGAAAACCCCTCCTTTACACCTTGACAAGATATCAAATTATCTTCATACCTGGTTTGATGTTCCTATTGATTGTCAAGATAGTCCTAGTTGTGTTGATAGTCCATTTAAGGTGCTTAACAATTCTAATATGTATATAAGATCAGTCCTTTTCATCATGTTGTCATCTCTTACCTTGTGAATAGGGTAGTGAGAGTCTATTGCATTTTTTGAATATCTGACCTTAATAGTGATCACGAGTTTCATCATAGTCTTCTATGTTTATGAGGTGACAATCTATGTGGTTGTTTGTAATAGTCATAGCGCAATTTGATAGTCTTTTCCCTCAACATCACCTCCATAGTTAGCAATTTATCTATCATTGTATATGATAATGTTCACATATGGGATATACTCAAAATATTATAGTTTAGGACAACTTGTCATCATGAAATAGAACTCTGCCTTGAATTTTTGCACCTTGTTATTCTGCCCTAACCCTAACTCTGCTAAAAATCAAACTCTTCAACAAGATCAAGTGAACAATCCACAAATCTTAGGATTTGATACAATCTATGAGGGATTTATTCATAGGGTTATCTTTTCATGATATATAACAAACAATATGAAATGAGCAGAACTTGAAACATGATTGTTATTGATAGTGTACATTTGTTCAACTTACAAACTATGATTGTCTTCTCCCAAAGTGCCAATACCTTTGCATTTGATATAGTATATACATTATACAACCTCTTTGAAGCCACCACTACCTACCACTCATAATAGGCATTAAATTCCTACCTTAATCCTTTGCAGCTATTGTTTTGCTACCAACATCTACTCAACTATCTTTTTTTTCCATCCTTCCTTGAATGGATTCCTTCAATGTTGTTGAAACTTCCTTTGCCAGCCAATCATGGCCTCCAAATAGCCCTTCAAATCTCTTTGTCATAAATCACACTACTTACAATGTCCTTCCATAATTAATTCCCCTTATTGCCACCCTTTCTACTATTTTGTTGCCTTCATGTAGCCTCTTGATCTCCTTCTTAGATCTTTTGTGCACATCACAACCACGGAACCAACTTGCACCTTCATTACACAACTAATGCGCTTAATGTTCCTCTTAATGTCTTAACAATTCTCTAATGACCTTCATCCACCAATATCAATCATTTGGATAATCTTTAGACCCAGTTGACTACTCTATCATGTGAGAATAGAGTGTTGTGATTAACAACAATCCTTTTGTGCATGGGTTGGTAAGCGTCTAATTGTTATAATAGTCTTCTCCAACTATTAAAATACCCCTTGTAAGCAAATATCATGATTACCCTCTTATTAACAACACCTTCCATATTCAATGATGAGGGTTTTATTCTCTATACTAGCACTATTTCTCCTTTTGACAGCATGGCAATCATATTCATAGGTCATGTGATAAAATCATTTGGTAAAGGACAGCCTTAGGGTTGCTATAGCAATCATAGTACTCATGATTGTTCTTGCATCTCATGTGACATCATTTCAGTGTTGTTCATGATAATCTTATAGCATAAAGATAGACCCAATTGTTCTTATGACTGATATGATATTGAGAGGACAATCTTCCTAACTAGGACAATACAAATAAGGTCCAATATTTTCATCCCATAGCATATACAGTATGACAGTCTTTTCCCTCAATATCACTTCATCTCTTGGATTTAGAGTGACACAATAATCATCGAAGATCCACATAACAGCACCAAATCATGTTAGTCTTTAAAAAAACAAAATCTTTATGTATGTATGATTGTCCTTCACTCTTTTCCAATGATAATCTAACACACACATGACTAGCCTACACTCTTTTATGAGTGCCCTACCAATGGATTTTGACTTGAATAGGTTTCTCAATAGCCCTTTTAGGGATATATACATTTATCAACCATCTTCAGACCATTTGATCTCATGATACTCTAACTATACAGTCCTCTTAACAGTCCTAAATGCAATGGAAAACCCATTATTCCTTAGGATCTAAACACTCCTTGGTCATGCATTCTTTTACAATCATAATCTAGTCATTTTAACATAATTTTCAGAAGTTGCATGAAGGCTTCAAGGGTGCTTACTATTGTAACAATCAAGGACTGTCATGTTCATGAGAAATTACATTATAACAGTAGTGAGGAATGCCATGACAATCAAGTGGGTTATGGATGTTGTCATAATGATAGAATCCTAGGGTTTATTATTTTGTTATTCAAATATTGAAGATTCCATGTTGAAACCCTAGGGTATTGTTTGAGATTATTATCCATTTTGACAATGTTGTCTTATGCATGTGTGTGACTATCAAGGTGGTGTAAATTTAAGTATTGTCTATATGGATAGTCCATTCCAAAGATGCTAAGTGCAATGATCAAGGGTTAGAAAATTATGCCAAGTCCACCAAACCCTAGGTAAATGATCTTGTTGAGGAAACATGGATTAGAGCATTTGGTTGAAGTTTTTAGGCTGTCCTAACAATCTTGTTAGTGTAAGGAAGTACCAATCTATCATTCAAAAATGCAAACATGCCACATACATGATGGACTATACAACTACTAAGAAGATTTTCCTTCAAGTCTTCCATATGGAAAATTGGTTACCATATGACTATTATGCCCAACAATACAGTCATTAGTGACTGTCCATATTATGCTAGGGTCATATTTTAGGTTTCTAGGCAAGTTTTGAAGGACTATCTTGATGTTATTAAAGTTACAAAGTGTGGTCATTAGTGCAAACGTGATTATAAGCCTTTGAAATTGTCATTTCTCGATGTTGATCAGTCATTTATGATTGTTATAAATAGCACAGTCATGTTTTGAAATTGAAAATCATATACTATAAATCTAGGGGATTGTCATCATGGGGGTTTTAGTATCTTCATGGGATTGATTATTGATCCAATGCTTGAGAATTTTCCCAATAAGACCTAACGTGCATGTTTCTTTCTATGACAATTGAAGAGGGTTTGCCACTCATCAAGATCACACATCATTCATTTTACAAAAGGACTATTATACAAAAGAGTTACCCAACAACCTTGTAATAGTCATGTTACTAATTAGTTATAGCAGTCATAGCATAGAAAATGGTCCAAGGCCCTATCATTGAGTTGAAGAAACTATCTTTGTTTAAACTTTAAAGGTGTTGCCATGCAAATGTTGCAAATTTATGATGACTTTGATCATGGTTTTCACATTCCTAATACTAATATGTAGATAATAAACAAGTACAGCGATGAATTTCATGAAATTAGAGCTCCTAAAGTGATGCAAATCACCAAACATGATAACTTAAAATTAGAAGTTTGTAGAACCTTGTTATTCATTGTGACCATTATTCATTGTCATTATAAAAGTTTTAATTATCATTGTCTTATTCATCATGCTTGTAGAAATCATCATCATGCCAAGGAAACGAGCAAAGACTCTAACACCAGAAGAGTGTGAAGCTAAGAATGAGAGGAAAAGAGAAAGAATGAGGTGAATTCGGGAAAGTAAGCAATTGTCAACCATACAAGAAGACATTCTGCCATTGCCAATTGAAGAGGAACATGACACATCTAATGAAGCTAAGAGAGAGATGGAATTGGCGGCACAAAGGGAACGAATGCAAAATCTCCATTCAATGAGGAAAGTGAATCTCCAAGTTAGAGGCACTCCATTGTCCAAAAGTCAAGTTGAAGGAACACCATCATTATCTTCTCGAATTGGAGACACTCCATCTTTCACAGGTGAAGTAGAAGGTGCATCTTCATTTTCTTCTCAACTTGTTGGCATGCCATCATTCACACGTCAAATTGAAGGTACACCATCTTCTCCATCTCAACTTTAAGCTTTTTCATCTTTTTCATCTCCAATTGAAGGTACGTCATCTATCCCATCTCAAGTAAATATTGAATAAATTCCTAATGTTGAGTCAACTTTACCAATTAAAATGCCTCCTAGAATTTTGCATAGGAAGCCTAAGTTTCTAATCGATATCGATGAGAATGTGTTGAAGCCCATGCAGGATAAGATTCCCAAGCACACTTGCCAGAGATATGCGAATAAGATATGGAAATTATTCTTTGAGAATTTAAATGAAACTAGAAGATGTCAACTATTTGTTGAATTGATGAGAAATTTAAAATTTACGCCCACTATGAAGATTCTTGGCCTAAGAACATCGGATGCCTCAAGTGAAAAATCAATTGTCAAGAATCTAATGAGTGCATATGAGAGTGTGTGTTCCACCTCACGCATCAAGGATAGTAATGTCACACAACGTGTCATTACATCGACAATAGTCAACCAACAAACAAAGAAAGTCTTCCTTATTAGAAAGACAAATCAAGCATTGAAAATAAGTAGAAAAACTCTAATAAGAGCCATTGGAAGATGTGAAAGAGTTGAGGACCCAAATACCAATGAATTGTGGGCATTCTCTGGGAGACTCCCACGGAAAGACAAAGTTGTTGAAGCCTTGAGATCCCTCATCGAAACATTTTGGAAAAATAACACAAGGGTATCTCCTAATGCAAGAGATGTTGTGAGAAGGAGAATTAGTTGTCAAAACCATGAGCCACATCCAAAGCATTTTTTGGATGTGACTCAAACACAATTTTTTAAGAAATTTCAAGAGATGTATCCTCAAGTTAAAATTTGTCAAAGATATTTTGAAATGCTAAAACCTTTCTATGTCAAAATAAATCACACATGAACTACTTGTTGTTGTAGATTACATATTGAATTTTCTAACCATTTTGATGTTTATCGGTCTATATGTTTAGATTTGCATACTAACAATGTTTTGCAGAATTGTGGCATACGTGCCCCACCAACATCTTCAAGAGACTTCATATCAGCAATTTTATGTGAAAGAGAGGAAGGTCAAATATTCTACAGGAAATTATGCTTGGATGGAACATGTCAGCATTGTGGTGGCTTGCAACATATGCCAATATGTGAACATATGGAAAGCACACATGCAGTTGGAAATGAACTAGTAGAGTTCAGTAAGTATAAAATAGTGGCCTACAATACAAAGGATGGTAAAGAAGCAAAGAGGTGCAATTTGGTTATTCAAAAGATTCCTGTGTATTAGTTTATGTCTACATTTCGTGATAGTATAGTGTACGAGTATGCAAGGCATACTCATAGAGCTCGATGGTTGGACATGCAATTCAAGTTATACAAGGACACGTTTCCACTTGGTACCATCATTTCAGTTGTTGACTTTGTAGAGAACTACACACTATAGCCACAAAATGAGGTGCAATCACAGTATTACAACTCTATGCAGGTTGCCATATTTGTGCAAATAGCATTCATTCATGCAGAAGATAGTACAGAGGACAATAGGAAGATCTTGAGGGAATATCATTTTTATATTAGTGATGATCGTACACATTCTATGGAGTTTGTTCAAGGTTGCTTTCAAATGTTCTACCATTATTTGGCCAACAGGAGCATATCATTTCATCAGCATATCATATGGTCAGATAATTGTGCATCACAATTTAAGAACGCGTGAATGTTCTATTGGATGAGCAGGATGCATACGATGATTGGTGTTCAACATATGCAAAAAAATTTTGAGGTTGGGCATGGAAAGGGAGAGCATGATGGTGCAGGAGCATGTATCAAAAGAGCATTGGCATGAGAAGAGTTGAAGTACAAAGACAATGCAAAGTTGACAAATGTAAGATCTATTATCGAATGGTGTAACACTACAATGGGTCTAGGTAATGAAGGCAAGTCTACAGTTTGTAGATATTTTTGGTTGGTTGATGATACTAACATTACAAAATATGAGGACTATTATACATTGATAGGATCGAGCGAGCTACACTCTTTTAGAAGCTCTAATGTAGGTTCATGGAGTATTCATATGCAGCATATGGTATGCTTTTGTTCTTCATGTACATATGAAGCTTGGTATGATTGTGAGTCAAAGCGGTGGGTTGATGATTGGTGTACAAGAGGCCTAAGCTTGGTTGACATGTATCGACTACCGACAGCACTACAAATGACAAAGATTGAATCATCAATTAATTTTGATCATGTTTCAGATCTAGTTCAACCAAGTATTATCAGCATTCAAATTTAATAAAATTCAATATGGCACCTTATTTTGTATTTTTTCTTGTATTGTTGAAGTTATATTCATCAAATTGAATGCACGTATCAATGCACGGCATGTTTATGCAGTTATTGCAGCTGAAGACAATGAAGAAGGAATAAATTATTATTTGTGTCATTATGTTGAGGCAAAAAATAAATTAGATTCCCCTATTATAGATGGATAAAACATCGAGTACCCTACAGGATCAGCGGTTGTTACTGAAACATGGCTTAGAAGGTACCCACTGATGAAGTATGATGTGTGGTTGTTCGAGGACTTTGACACACATAGGAAGATTTTGTATTTATTCTAACCTTGTTGTGGCTTCAAACGTTCATTTGATCAAATATGGGGGTAGACCATTGAACAGGACCTTGTGGAAGGTTCGTGAGTCTGATCACGAGGCAATACTCGACACAATAAAGAGTAAAGCAAACCCTGATGGTTCATTGGATTGAATTAGTGGAATGACAGAAAGGTATGTTAGTTTTCTTTGCTATCCTCATTTCACCTTGTATATTTTAGCTACTTATTTTAGCTAAATAGTGCAATTGCATTTGCATTCAGGATTTTAGTATGATGGAGGTAGGCATAATCCTTATGAAGTTGCCTTTGGAAGGAAAGTAAGGTACGTTTTCATGATTATTTCACAATGATATATTCTTTAATTTCTATTTCATAATGAGTTTTAATGTTGTTACTATGAATTCTAATTCGTTTTAATGATGTTACTATTTCATAATGAGTGTTAATGAGTTTTAATGACAAACAATTGATAGCAGTAGTAAGGGAAGCCTCAATTGATGCCCTACAAGACATTGGATCAAGTGAGAACACCTTTATAGTACTAAATTTTCATCTACCAGAAAGGTATTATGATTGAATTTTTAGGATAGGCATCTCATGGGGCCAAATGGATGGTGCCAACGCATCGTGGTGGTGGGTAAATGCTAGGGGGATGTCTTTTCGGTGGCAAAGCCTCATGGTCATTCTTGGCTATATCAAACACAGATAATCTCTCAAGAGCCCTAAGAAAAAAAATGTGACAAACTTTGGATCGACTATCCATCAAAATGTGACACATAGGAACATCTTCTCTACATGTATAAGTGGATGTCAGGTCCACCTACAAAAACTTACCTCAATTTTTGCTAAATCAATTATGTTTGCCTATGGTGGCAAGGAACGCGTTGTTCCAAAATGATTAAGTTTCATGTAGTGGAAAGGTGCTAGGAATGACATTTTGCATTCCATAGGTCGTGGGTCTGAATGGACTTCACCAACGCGTCAGGGTGGGTGGGTAAATGCCAAGGGAGGTCTCATTTCGTGTGCCAAGTGCCCCATTCATTCAGGGCGGCAGGCTACCGACAAAGTCCCTTAAGATCCCTAAGATGAAAAAACTGCCAAACTTTGACAAAGCAGTTCTCAGAATTTGTGCCATCTAGGAACATTCCGTTTGGACCTACATGTGTACATGGGGTCTGTCCACAATAACCTCTCTCAGTTTCAGTCAACTCCAGTCCGTTGATGGTGTTGAAATCAAACGCAATCTTCCAAAATACTTCAGTTTCATGCAGTGGAAAGGTACTAGGAGTGACATTTTGCATTCCATAGGTCATGGGGCTGAACAAACTTTGCCAATGCATCGAAATGGGTGGGTAAATGCTAGGGGAGGTCCATTTATTGTGCCAAGTGCCCCAGTCGTTTCGGGTTGTAAGCTGCTGACAAAGTTGAAAGTTGCTAACATTGAAATTTTGCATTCCACATGTCTTGGGGGTGAAATGGCTGCACCAACACGTCAAGGTGGGTGGGTAAATGCTAGGGGAGGTCTTGTTTCATGCGCCAAGTGTCTTAGTCGTTCTGGGTTGCAAGCTACCAGCAAAATCGAAAGGTGCTAAGAGTGACATTTTGCATTCCATAGGTTGTGGGGCCGAAATGAATTCACTAATGTGTCAGGGTGGGCAGGTAAATGCTAGGATAGGTCTCGTTCATGTGCGAAATGCCAAGTCATTCGGGGCAGCAGGCTACTAGCAAAGTCCCTTAAGATCCCTAAGATGAAAAAACTACCAAACTTTGATGGAGCAGTTCTCAGAATTTATGGTAGCTGGGAACATTCTATTTGGACCTACAGATGCATGTGGGGTCCATCCATAATAACCTCATTCGGTTTCAGTCAACTCTAGTTCGTTTAACCGTGCTAAAATCAAACATATTATTGCAAAATGTTTCAGTTTCATGTAGTGGAAAGGTGCTAGGAGTGACATTTTGCATTCCATAGCTCATGGGGTCGAATAGACTTCGCTAATGCGTCAGGGTGGGTGGTTAAATGCTAGGTGAGGTCTCGTTTCATGTGCCAAGTGCCCCAGTCGTTCGGGGCGGCAGGCTACTGGCAAAGTCACTTAAGATCCTAAGAGCAAAAACTGCCAAACTTTGATGGAGCAGTTATCAAAATTCATGGCAGCTGGGAACATTCCACTTGGACCTACAGGTGCATGTGGGGTCAATCCACTATAACCTCTCTTGGTTTTGGTCAACTCCAGTCCATTTGACCATGTCGAAATCAAATGCATTCTTGCAAAATGGTTTAGTTTCATGCAACACAACCTTGCCAAGTGCTATATTGTTTGATATGCTCGTCGTGAGGCTAAACCAACTGCGCCAATACATCGGGGTGGGCGGGTCAATGTTAGGGAAGGTCTCATTTCATGTGTCAAGCATCCTAGTCATTCTGGCCTGTAAGCTACTGGCAAAGTGACTTTGTCAGTAGCTTACAACTCGAAACGACTGGGAACCTTGGCACACAAAATGAGACCTCCCTTGGCATTTACCTGCCAACTCTGATGCATTGGTTGAGGTCCATTCGGCCCTACGAGCTATGGAATGCAAACTATCACTCCTAGCACCTTTCGAGTTTGTTGATAGCTTGCAGCCCGAAACGACTGAGACACTTGGCGCACGAAATGAGACCTCCCCTACCATTTACCCACCCACCCGGATGTGTTGGCATAGTTAGTTTGACCCCATAACCTATGGAATGCAAAGTTTCAATCTTAACAACTTTCTAGTTTATCGGTAGCTTACATCCTGGAATAACTGGGACACTTGGCACATGAAATGAGACCTCCTCTAACATTTACCCACCCAACCCAACATGTTGGCATGGTTGGTTTGGCCCCACAGTGAGCAAAACAAAAAATATGGCACCTAGCAACATTGTGCTGCATGAAATTGAAGCATTTTGCAAGAATGCATTTGATTTTGGAATTGTCAAACAGACTGGAGTTGACCAAAACTGAGAGAGGTTATTGTTGACAGACCCCACGTGCACCTGTAGGTCCAAATGGAATGTTTCCAGCTACCACAAATTCTAAGAATTGCTCTATCAAAGTTTGGTAGTTTTTGCTCTTAGGATCTTAAGTGACTTTGCCAGTAGCCTGTTGCCCCGAATGACTAGGGCACTTGGCACATGAAACGAGACCTCCCCTGGCATTTACCCACCCACCTTGATGCATTGGTGAAGTCCGTTTAGCTCCATGAGCTATGGAATGCAAAATGTCACTCCTAGCACCTTTCCACTGCATGAAACTGAATCATTTTGGAAGAATGTGTTTGATTTCAGCACGGTCAAACAAGCTGGAGTTGACAAAAACTGAGAGAGGCTATTGTGGATGAACCCCACGTGCACCTATAGGTCCAAACAGAACATTCCTAGCTACCATGAATTCTGAGAACTGCTTCGTCATAGTTTGGTAGTTTTTTCATCTTAGGGATATTAAGGGACTTTGCCAGTAGCCTGTTGCCCCAAACAACTAGGGCGCTTGGCACACGAAACGAGACCTCCCCTGGCATTTACCTACCCACCCCGACATGTTGGTGAACTTCGTTCAGTCCCACGAGCTATGGAATACAAAATGTCACTCCTAGAACCTTTCCATTGCATGAAACTGAAGCATTTTGCAAGAATGCGTTTGATTTCGGCATGGTAAAATAGACTGGAGTTGACCAAAACTGAGAGAGGTTATTGTGGATGGACTCCACATGCACCTGTAAGTCCAAATGGAATGTTCCCAACTTCCATGAATTCTGAGAACTGCTCCGTCAAAGTTTGGCATTTTTTTGTATTAGGGATCTTAAGGGACTTTGCTGGTAGCCTGCTGCCCCGAACGACTGGGGCACTTGGCACACAAAACAAGACCTCCCCTAGCATTTACCCACCCACCCTGACACATTGGCGAAGTCTGTTCGGCCCCACAACCTATGGAATGCAAAATGTCACTCCTAGCCCTGAGGATTCAATCAAGTAGTCCTTGGGTTGATATGACCATTATAAGCTTGACATATGACTGCTACCATTTGCATATAACTGTACATTTATAAAATGAGTGTTCTATGATCTTTATAACAGCCTTCTCTGTTTTGTTGGGATAGCACTATCGTAATATGTGCTGACAGTGCTAAAATGTGAATAATGGTATGATGATTAGTAAATACTCTTAGGACCTTGATGGTTGTCCTAGCAATCATATGACTAGTGTTTTTATTGATAGATCCCCCTAAATGGAAGCTTTTCTCATCAAATAGATATATGGTTGTCCATATATTGCATGCTTGTACATAAGTGTACTATGTCAGAGTTGGTCTATTGGCCTTGCTAGGGTTGTCTTTATGTCAGAATGACATGATTGACTTGATGGGGTTGTCTTCCCTTCTTAATTTAGGATTTGTACTCTTTGACTACCAACACAACTGTTTCTTCATTATGACAGTCCTCTTCTTTCTCTCTTCTACACTCCCTACTTGTAGACTTCGCATTCATAACGCCAGAGTATAAGTATCCTCTAGGAAGACAATAATGCCTTTCATACATGATAGTCAACCTAGGGTTGTCTTTGATCTTTGTATGGCAAACACCTAATTAATTCTAGCTACTTGTAGTACCTCTAAGCATCTCATATAATATCACCAAGTTCATGGTCATTACCATGTGTCCTCCAACAACAATACAAGTGTACCTACACTATAATAAATACAAGTGTACCTACAATTAGGTGTTTGTAAGTTGATTTGTAGTGCCAAAATGTCACCATGATGCAAGAGATAGTTTTGATGTCATACATCTTAAGGCTTAAAGTATTGATAAAACTCCTAGAATGAACTTATGCTTTCTAGTTTGATATTGCTTCTCTACTAGTAGTCTTTAGAAGAAATTTAAAAAGGATGATTTGGATTCAACATGGTGGGTTTGGATTGTGGATTCAAGTTTTAGATAGATGGATGGTTGGATTGATGGGATGAGTTGGAGTGTAAGGATTATGAAGATGAAGGATCAATATGGGTAAATTTTGTGAGTATTGGTTTTTGAGGTATTTAATGCTTGAGTATGTGCATGAGGGTTGATTTGTAATGTTATTGAATGCCTTTTGAAGTGACTATGCATGTTTAGAGGCATCTTGTGGTCAAGTTAGGAGTGTTCAAACCATTCAGTCATCCTAAAGGTCTCCTAGATCTATCCCAAGACTCTTTACCAGTCATAAAGGTCTTAAAGTTAATCCTAGGTTATTTGGAATAAGCTTTGAAACCTTTGAAAGGGCCATTCAAATGATTTGGCACCCAAATTTGAATTTGACAAGGAAGAAAAAGTGTTTAAAATTCTAATTATTCATTACCTTCCACCCTTAATGTGAAGGATAGAACATAAAGCCTAAACCTTAGCCTTAGCATATATCCCACTTATCACTTATTTATGGCTTTGGGGGTGTTTCTAAATATGAGAGGTGATTATTTGGTTTGGTGTTATCTATAAAGGGCCTACATGTCATGCTTATACGGGAATGAAAGAGTTTAAGGAAAGTGGTGGGTTTTTTTTTCCATTCATGACTAGTTTATGGATACATTGCCACATGTGGAGGACATGTTTCAATGCCTAAAACATTAATCTATACCTGCACATGTCTGAACAACATTCAAAGATGTATGTTATTCATTCTACCTGACTAGAGCCCATATTTCATAAGGTTTTCTGGACAAAATACAAAGAGATAATGGACTGATCCATTGTTTTCTTGACTATGACAGCCATGATTAGAGGTCAAAATATATTGCATTTATATAATTTCATGATATTTACATGGTGATTAAATAATATGGTGTTTTACTAATGTTTTTGAGTAGGTTTTGCTTCCAAAATGAGATATAGATGACCTAGGGTTTCGTTGCCAATGGCAACTCACCAAACCCTAGTGTCCATTCTGTTGAAAGGGATTTCTTTATGTGTCTTCTAATACATGCTTAATGCATGTGCTAGTGGTTGCAAGTCTAAAGTAATGAAGGTCCAAAGCCATCAATGAGTTTGCATAAGGGTTTCAAGGGTTGGTTGTTGTGACAATCACAATATACTAGGTACATTTCATGAAAGGATTTTGGTCACAAAGAAAGAAGTTGTATGAAGGTTTTATGAGAAAGTTTGTTAAGGTTGTCATGTTCTTATTGTTATAAACTTCAAAGTTGGAACTAAAGGTACTTTGAGACTATTATGATGCACAAATTTACCCCAGTCCATAGATCATTGTCTTGGTCAGCAGAAGGGTTTTCATGGTTTCATTAAGTTGTCATATGCCTCATGTAGGGTTATTCATCACTCATAAGATATCTTTAACACGATTGCCCAATACCCAAGAATTATGGTGGATTCTCAATCCCTTGATAGGCTACTAAAACAAGGCATGGTTGACTGTCATATTGTTTGGGTTAGTAAGTTAAACCTTATGGGCAGAATTTGTTAGTCTTCATGAGAAAATGGCTTGTTCCATTTTGAGGAAGTGTTTACATGTTTGAGTCTCCACACAAGGACAACCAACAATGTCATAACTGTTAGTCTTCATGAGAAAATGGCTTGTTCCATTTTGAGGAAGTGTTTACATGTTTGAGTCTCCACACAAGGACAACCAACAATGTCATAACTATGTATGAGTTTTACAGGGATTTATCTGAAAGGTGATTGCATGTATGGTCCACAAACCTTGAATGAAATAATCCACAGTCCTCTTCCCAAGGGTTATGATAGTAAGGGAGACTTATAACACCATTAGAGGACTATCTAGGGCATCAAGGGGGCATTACTAAACACACTCAACCCATTGAGAGGACTACCACAGTTGTAAAATAATAGTCAAGTTGAATGGTTTAGGACTACCTCTGTGCAAGAAATAGTGATTGATACAAGGTGCTTGGAAGTTGATCAATGAAGGAACATCGTCATCAACCATTGTTGTAAAATCATATCATTATGCACGTTTAACTGTTAAGACAATCCTAAAACTAATCAATAGACTCTTTCTAATTATTAAAGTATCTGAGTCGTGAGAAGGTGTAATCATTTATTTTATAAGGATATAAAAGATATGGCATGAACCTCCATTTTCATTTGCATTTCGAACACTATCCAAAAATGCACCTAGGTATGAGCAGTGAAGATAGTGTGAGGATCTCTAGGGGATATAAATGAAGAAGATAGTCATAACAGTACATTAACATGTTGTCTCTTTTAAATTTCAATGTAGCCCAAATATTGTCAGGAAGATTGATATGAGAGTAATGGGATATAGGTTGTCTCTTCCAGGTCAAAGTTCGTAAATACCTAAAACTTTCACTACATCTGCCAAAAGCACATAACAAAATCGACAATCACAGCACTGTAGCAACAACAAGAAGTCTTTTCTCCATATGCATTGACCAACAACCATCTCAGGAGATTCATATACTCATAATCCCTGAAGCCTTGTTAAAATGAATGGAATGAAGGTGATAAAGTGGTCCAAGCACCACCACTGGAGTTGTGAAATAGTTGGATATTAAGGAAATAGGTTTTTATGAGGTATGGGACTATCATAGCTACATGAAAGTCATAATGTTTACTTGTACTATTCAAGATTTACAAGATCTTCCTCATGGAGAGGATGGTGGAAATCAAGCTTCTATCTTCCTGAGCCAGAATGTAAATGAAGATACTCTAACCCTCATCTTGGGAAGAAAAAGGCCCAGTCAAAACAACAAAGGGTAGACTTGACTGTCATATAACACATAAGCCCCATGTTTTTGTTGCCACCTAATTCTTTGTTTTAAACTTGACTATTTGGACATCCCAAGCAGTGTCTTTCTATACAGTGTTGTCATGGGTCTAGGGTGAAGGGCAGTTTTGTCATTAAGAGGAACAACATTATGTGGAAGGTCTGTCCTGTCACAATCTTTTTGCTTAGGATATTTCCATGGATCCATGTTATCATGTTGAGGGTTGGGACATAGTTATTATCAAGATTTAGGCAACCAAGGTCATAATGGCAATTTCTAAAATTATTGTCTAGTAATTCATGTTTGTCAGGATAGTGAAGGTCAGGATTAGTCACCTTACACTTTGTTGTATCATAAGTGACCCACTTGATCATAATGTTGTATGAACTTGTCACTTAGGCTTGGGAGGTTATCATCATTGCATGAAAATAACTTGTAAAATAGGATCTTTGGAACAACGTATGGACAGCCATCAAAGCATAAAGGATATAGGAATTTTGTCACATATTGTAATTGCAGCTACCCTTGTAGACATGTATGCAAAGTGTAGAAGCATAGACAAAGCACGTGGACTGTTTGATAGAATACCACAAAGAGATGTCCTCTCATGGGATGCAATGATTGCAAGATATGCAAAAAATGGATTTGTTGAAAAGAATTTAGAAACTTCCAAGCAAATGCAATTGGCACGTGTAAAGCCAAATTCCACAACCTTTGCCAACATCCTCCCTATCTATACACCAAAATAGGATCTTTGGAACAGCGTATGGATAGCCATCAAAGCATAAAGGATAGAGGAGTTTTGTCAGATGTAATTGTAGCTACCCTTGTAGACATGTATGCAAAGTGTGGAAGCATAGACAAGGCACGTGGGTTGTTTGATACAACACCACAAAGAGATGTCCTCTCATGGGATGCAATGATTGCAAGATATGCAAAAATGGATTTGTTGAAAATACATTAGAAACTTTCAAGTAAATGCAATTGGCACGTGTAAAGCCAAATTCAACAACCTTTTCCAGCATCCTCCCTATCTCTACCAAAATAGGATCTTTGGAACAGTGTATGGACAGCCATCAAAGCATAAAGGATATAGGAATTTTGTCAGATGTTGTAATTGCAACTGCCCTTGTAGACATGTATGCAAAGTGTGGAAGCATAGATAATGTACGTGGATTGTTCGACCTAAAACTCAACCATGAAAATTGGAAGCATAGACAAGGCAGGTGGATTATTGAAAAGGCTTTAGAAACTTTCAAGCAAATGCAATTGGCACATGTAAAGCCAAATTCCACAACCTTTGCCACCATCCTCCCTATCCGTACCAAAATAGGATCTTTGGAACAGCGTATGGACAACCATCAAAGCATAAAGGATATAGGATTTTTGTCACATGTTGTAATTGCAGCTTCCCTTGTAGACATGTATGCAAAGTGTAGAAGCATAGACAAGGCACGTAGACTGTTTGATAGAATACCACAAAGAGATGTCCTCTCATAGAATGCAATGATTGCAAGATATGCAAAAAATGGATTTGTTGAAAAGACTTTAGAAACTTCCAAGAAAATGCAATTGGCACGTGTAAAGCCAAATTCCACAACCTTTGCTAAGACTTTATAAACTTTCAAGAAAATACAATTGGCAGGTGTAAAGCCAAATTCCACAACCCTAGCCAATATCCTCCTTGCCTATGCCAAAATGGACATCCATCAAAGGATAAAAGATATGGGAATTTTGTTAGATGTTGTAGTTGCAACTGCCCTTGAAGACATGTATGCAAAGTGTGGAAGCATAGACAAGGCACGTGAATGGTTTGGCATGATGCCTCAAAGAAATGTCACCTCATGGAATGCAATGATTGCAAGATATGAACAAAATGGATTTTTTGATAAGGCTTTATAAACTTTCAAGCAAATGCAATTGGTGGGTGTAAAGCCAAATTCCAAAACCTTAGAAATGGTATCTTTGGAACACGGTATAGACATCCATCAAAGCATAAAAGATATAGGAATTGTGTTAAATGTTGTAGTTGTAACTACCCTGCGAGACATGAATGCAAAGTGTGGAAGCATATACAAGGAACATTAATTGTTTGACACGATGCCGCAAAGAAAAGTTGTCTCATGGAATGCAATGATTACAAGATATGCATGAAATGGAGTTTTCATAAGCTTTAAAAACTTTCACAAATGCACAATAGAAAATTTCAACCAAATGCAATTGGCAAGCCTAAAACCAAATTGCACAACCTTATCCAACATCCTCCTTGCCTATGCAAAAATGGGATCTGGAGAACATGGTGTGAACAACCATCAAAGCATAAAGGATAGAGGAATTTTGTCACATATTGTATTTGCAGCTACCCTTGTAGACATGTATAGAAAGTGTGGAAGCATAGACAAGATGCGTGAATTGTTTGACATGATGCCTCATATAAATGCACAATCTCACGAAATTCAATGATTGCAATATATGCACAAAATGGATTATTTGAAAATGATTTATAAACTTTCAAGAAAATGCAATTGGCACGTGTAAAACCAAATTCTTGCAACGATAATTGATCATCATATTAAATATTTAGTATAAATTGTCATATACATAATATCATGAACATAACATCTAGTTTATATACAAAGCCATATAGGCATTTCCAAACAAAGCCATTCAGGCATATACAAAAATATACATCGGTAACATACAAAAGTATGTATACAAAGCCATCTAGGCATACAAAAAATGTCCCAAAAACTAGTTTCCTATGGACTTTTATGAAATAATCGGTGGCCCTTGCTTGACTGTGAAGATGGAGAGCCAATCAATGACTCATCCTCTCTCTGTCATCAAGTAGACCTCCTCGACAAATGTTCATCCAGCTCCACCTATTAATACAATCAAACAATAAGCACATTAATATAGAAAATGTATGAAATATATAACATCACATATGTAATCGATCACTTACCACCATCCGATGGTCACTCTCCATCATCTTTTCTCTCTCTTCAACCGTAGTAGGATGGGCTAGAGTTGTGACCTCCTGTGAGAAGCATCAAGAAGCAAAATTGACTAAACATAAATATCATTTATGTACATCAAATGACATGAGATAAAACAAGAAATACAAAATTATGACATTTTCATGTTATTGGCTCATACCTCGGTCAAAGGATTTGAAGACATCATGGTTGCAGCAATGCCTACTTGTGCTGACTCACAAAGATGAGGAGTCTCCACATTCAGCATCTAAAAATTAAGTTCAAGATTATTTGACCAAAATAAATACATAACATTATTTAAATGCATAATGATTAGAAATGGTTAAATTGACCTCCGTATAAGTGGTGGATTTGCATCCAGGGGACCAAGGAAACCGTGGAGGTGTCGGTGACTCTTGAAATCATTAAATTGTCACAAAATAATATTACCATTGATATATGTACAATAATTACGATCATGTGATAAATTACATACCTGCTGACTTGACCTCCTCTCATAACCCGCTAATGGATGGCTAACAGAGGCAGGATGAAGACTCTAACCCTGAAATTTCATTGCGCAGACAATTACATACATTATCTTTTACTTATAATATAGATAGTCATATAAAATTAATTACAAGTTTCATATTACAATATATTAAATCAAGATGAAACTTGTAAAAAATTACCTGAGAGTCAATACCAAATGTATGTTGTAAGAGATCATTGGTGAGAACAATCTCATCCAATATGGATGCCTCCATCATTAGATGTTGCCCCTGCGTTGCAGCATCCTGCTGTGAGTCTTGTGTCCCATAATCACATAGGTTCCCACATGAACCGCACAAATGTGGGGACAAATGACGCCTACTGCTCTCACCCTCATCAGCCTAGGTAAGATCATCGGCATGATGTGCTAGAGACTGTGTGAGAGTAGTCAATGAATGTAATGTCTCCACCTCAACACTCTCCTTCAAAGTTGAAGGAAGTGACCTATGTTATGGCCTCAATAGGGGTCTAGGTACACGGTTTTCATCTCATTGAACCCCCTCTCTATCTTGGGCAGAGCTACCACCTCTACCCTGGAACTCTCGAATGTCAAAATAATTGGGAATTTTCTTGAGGACGAATGCGCAATGGAGTTTACTCAAGAAATATTGTGGCACCTCATCGTTGTTGCATGGGCGCTCATTAAAGACCATGTACCATCTATCCCAAAAGTTGTGGGATATTTCTTCATTCCTACACTAATGAATAGGGAACCATTTGCAAGTTTCTTCTATCTTTGGCCAGTTTTAGGATTAATAAAGTGTGCACATAATTAAGATTTTGTAATTTTTTCATTCTTCACTTGTTCATATGATAATTTGTCGGCATAGTATTGTCAACACCTCTCCGTATAGTCTTGAAATTCAGTGATTTGTTTCGTCACCAATTCAGTGTGAGAAACAATCTCCTCTAATGATTTCGCAAGCGCTCTCCTATGATCAGTGCTTGCACTTGGATTTTTTAGCATTTGAATAAGAGTTTGAAGATGTTCTTTGTTTCTTCTATTATCCCTAGGTAGTTTTCTTGAGTATCCCTTACATTGTGAGGACGTGAAGGTGGGTTTTGAGGGTTTGGAGGGTTTTGGGGGTTGTTTTGACCCTCCTTAGCTGGATTTGGGTTTTCTCTTGCCTCATTAACTGTAAATGCAATATAAAAAACTAATCAAACATTGCAAAAGTCAAAAATTCTTCTCAAACTAACAAAAATCAATCAAACCTTACCTTCTTTGGCTACTAGGCCCTCCAAATTTGCTTCACGACGTTTTTGGCAGCAAGGTGGCGTCATGAAAATGTTGTTTTCTCCCTTTTACTTGCTTGAAGAAACTTTCCTTGAACGTAATCATGCTTTGAACACTATTTTTTCTACATACAAACTCCTTTGGCCGCAGGTAAATGGCAGAAAATGAAGTTTTTTTAACTTTTAAAGCAAGTCAAAACGTGAGTACATTATAACGCGCTCATGTTTTGGCCTTTTTTGGACCAAAAAGTCCCATGGTGGTGACTTTATGGTCCCCCATCTTTGTGCATACACCCATTATATATATGCAAATATTTTTATTCTAATGCCTCTTACAATCCTTTTCAAGTATTATTCTATTAATTTTTTACAAGTCTTTTTCCTAACTACCATTAGTAGAAGGAATACTAAAGCATATGACGATTAGGTATAAAAGGGATTCAATCATAAGCACCATTGTTGAAAGGAATCAAACACAAGCACCATACTTGAAAGGAATCAAGCACAAGAACCATTTTCAAAAGGGATCTTCAAGGAGAATTTGTAAAAAGGATATTCAAGCACAAACACCATTTTCAAAAGGGATCTTCAAGCACAATCACTATTTTTAAAGGATTTCATGCATCATTTTTAAAAGAGACTTTCAACTACCATTTTGAAAAGCAATATTCAACAAAGAGTCTAGATCTATTTATATTTTAGAGAGCTCAAGGAGTGGATCTATTTTAGAGATCTCTTAGCCATTTAGTTAAATTTTATCAATATTATTTGGTAATTATGAGATCAACAGAATTAGAAGTGTTAAGAGAGACTCCTAAAATATGTCAAAACCTACCGAGGATAGGGCCCCTTCTGCACGGTAGGATCTTGTTTATACATTGAATGGAGACATGCAATGGCCGAATGGGGTTAAGAACACGACATAGGGAGGTCATCTCCCCCCCAAACATGAGCAATTTCATAATCCAGGAGGAGGCAAGGGCTTCATGTCACAGGGGGCCAGGAAGGGTTTCAATTGAACAAAGGAAGCCTGTAATTTCAATTTTTAAAGTGCCAATGGAACTTATTTTCCTATGAAGGAACAAGGCAAGGTTTTAGGAATGGCAAAGGGTTTTTCCTTGTGCAAGTGGCCATCTCTTCCATCTTAGGCAGCCACTTCCACTGATCATGAATCTTAGATAGTTAGGGCCCTACGATGCGCCTTTGAATCTCCAATCTTAGATTTGGAGGAAATCAAAAAGGAAGTGATTGAAAACAAAAATTATTTTGCAGAGTATGGTTTAATTGGTAAATTTATTAAGTTTTTGCCCAGTCTTGCAAAGCTACACAAATGGATCACAGAAACATGGAGCCCTCTATTGAAAGGTAACATTCAATTTACCCTTGTGCCCTCGGGCTTTTTATTGTGGCTTTTGACAACATGCAGGATCGAAACACAATTCTCTATGAATATCAATGGAGTTGTGATGAGAAATTTCTCATGCTCACACTATGGCACCCAGCCTTTAACCCTACTTCTGAATCTTTTTCTACTATGCCTATTTGGATTTGACTCCCCAATCTTCCGCTCCAATTCTGGTTCCATTCCTTTTTTGAAGCAATTGGTAACAAATTGGGGAAGTTCTTTGATGTTGATGAAGCTCCTCAAATTTTCTCTATTCCATATTTTCTCACATCTTGGTTGATCTAGATACTTCCAAAAATCTCTCAACAGATATCTATCTAAAAATCTCTAATCGTAGTTGGAACTAGATTTAGGACTATGAGGGTTTATTGTTCCATTGTCGTTGATGTTACAACACTGACCACATTGCTTCCAACTGTTCAAAATTTAAACTTGATGGACAAGCTTCATGGTGAAAAGATGTTGTCCACCATTACTCTATAGAAAAAGAGGAATCAGCGAACCTCCAGGAGGGTACATGGCAAGAAACTACTCATTTGGAATCCCCTCAAAAATTGAGGACTACAGATAGGGATGGGAAAAAAGGATCCCAATCCACATCATCAGTCATTCATGGATCTCCATCAAAAAATGTTGCAATTTCAGCAACACCATGCTATGAATCACAGGGGGAAATATCAATTCCTCAATCGTTAATATTGGGGCCTTAGATGTCAGGATCACTCAAGAAGTAGAAATTGGCGAGGCCACTTCAACGATGGAGGAGCCCTCACAAAGTAATAGGCTTGAGGCAGCATATCAATCCGGGGAAGAAAACCAATGGACAATGGTTACACGGAAGAAGAAATTAGCAGGTAGTGAGAAAAGTATGATGACTCTATGCTCCCATGTTAAGTGGGTAAGCGAGAATCTCAAGGATAATAGCTTTAGGTGGTCTGAGTTTAGTATATGTTCCTATGCACCCCTATTTTCAAGGCATGCATTTTACCAATTTTGATAGTGGCCCTCTTTATCAGTAGCCAGTTCTTAAATTATTTTATATGGGATGTGGTTCCCTAAAGCCCAATTCAACCATCAAAAATAATTATGGGATCAAATAGATGTCAAAAAAAGGGAAGGTCTTGACACCTAAAGAAATGGAATCACATCAAGAAGAGGCAAAACAACAAAGAGATGGGAGAGATAGGATTTGACAAATGAGAAATGTTGAAGCATCCAATTTGGTGATTCTGGAGAGAACATTGAAGAGATGAACATGGAAGAGGAAAAAGTAGAAAAGGAGAATATATAATAATGTCGATTGGGGAAACAAGTCAAGGTAAGTCTTCAAATGCACTCAATGATAAAATTAACACTGGTGTGTTAAAGGAATGTAGATATATAGTTGATGCTAAAATAAATTATACCAAAAACAACACAATAGTTTTTAATAACATGAACAATTATTTAAACATGAATGAAGAGAACATCAAACACGTAGACCACAATTTAAACATTAATGTACGTAGATATGTTGAGATATTGAAACCCCTTTTACAAGGAGTGAAAATGAAAATATTTTTATTAAAATTAAAATAAATGTATTAGATAATATTCATGGTGAGAAAACTTACAGAATAATTTCAAATCATGCAAACAAATTGTCTGAACAATACTTTTTTTAAAATTCTAACATTTCAATGTCAACTATTAATGCAATTAATTAGAATGTCAAAACTACAAAGAGTAATGAAAAAATTAGGTATATTCATAAAAACCAAAAAAGATGATTTAGTTCAACAAACTATCTCTAGTGCTAGTGATGTTATTTATGCTATTGGAAAGAAGACTCAATCCAAATATAGTAATGTAACATGATGAGCAATAACAATTGTTTTATTAATAAATTAGTTTTTAAAAAAAGAATGATAACTTAAACAAGTCAATTTTTAAATGTAAACACTAAAACTTTGAGAAGAGTAAGTATTCAAGATGGTCTTATCAAATAGTGTTGAGATTTTAGTGGTAGACTCCAAAGGTTTGACATGAAATTAAATAATGAAACTAGGTGTTTGATTGAGAAATGTTGGCATGATAATACAAGGGTGTCATCTAATACTAGAGATGTTTTGAATTTAAAAGTAGGGTCAAAAAATTGTGATCCTGATCCAAAACATTTATTAGACATGATGCAAACAAAATTATATAAGATCGTCTATAAATATGTGAAATACTCTTAATATGCTTGATGGATTGATGAACAATTTCACATATGCAAAGATACATATTCAATGGGAGCTATACTTTTAGGTAGAAAACTACACTCTTTCTCCATAAGAGGAAGTTTAGTCGAGCAACATTATATTTCAATATAGGTATCCATTTTTGTTCAAATTATATATAGACATGCAGTTGATAGTACAAAAGATGAAAAAAAATTGGAGTATCATTTCTATTTTAGTGATAACCAATTACATTTGTCATAGTTTATGCAACATTGTTTAGTTTATTTTATGATAATTTAAAGGAGAGAGAAATATAGATGACACAACATCTCACATGATCAAACAATTGTATAGGACAGTTCAAAAATTCTCAAACAATTTATTGGCTCTGTTGGGCCCATAAAGAAAACAATTTCCAACACATGTGGATTTTCTTTGAAGTTGGGTATGGTAAAGTAGACTATGATGGAGCTAGAGAATTTAGGAAAAGAGCTCTTTCCAAGGAGTGGTTACAATTTTTTGATGTAGAAAGATTTAGAGATGCACATGCAGTTGTGAATTGGTGTTATACAAAATTGTCTATAGGATCTGAAAACTCAAAAGTTCAGTTGTTCTTTTAGTTATTTGAAGGAGAAAAAATTCTACCACAACATGATTTTGAGATAATTAACTTGGATCAACAAATTGGCATTTATTTAAGAGTTCAAATACAAGCACATGGACTATGTGGAGTAGGGAGCTTGCATATTTTTATCAATTTTATACTAGAGGTGAATGGGAAGCATGTGAAAATATTGAATGGGAACATAGACCCCTAACACGTATACAAACACATCAACATGGAATAGAGTTTGAAGAGGATAACCAATTGTTGGCATCAGTTGACTATGATTATGTTTCAAACCTTGTACAACAAGCTACATTAACAAGATCTAGTTTCATTAAATTGATTATGATCTATTTTATACATGTATATTTATTTGAATTATATCACCTTCTACTTCATGGAATTAGTAACTTTTTTTAATAGGACATGTGTATGTTGTTGTTGCACCTAAGGGGAACAAAGAGAAAATAGAGTATTGGTTGGCTCGATGTGTTAAAATGTTGGAGCCTAGAGTATATGATGATAACTATGAGTATCTAACTTGTTCTATGGTGTTTTTGGTACTTGGCTATGAAATTATTTGACAAGTAAGAATGGTTTGCCTACATTTGAAGATTATCAAACACATAAGAGAATTATGCACTACTCACATTTGATTGTGGAAACAAATATAGAACTAGTGGAAACTTTATATGGAAGAGCATGAGGGAATTATAGATGTGTTACGAAAAAGAGAGGATGCAAATGGTACAATGGAGTAAGTTTTAAATCATTTGTAAGTATGTAGAACTAAACTCTTAATATTTATCTTTTTAGTAAGTTATCTACTTTCCTTTCTTTTCTTTATCTACTACTACTAATGTATCTCAACGTAGGTATACATTAGAGAGATTTTAAAGTATAAATATAAACTTGTATATTTTACTTCAAAATCCCTCTAATGTGAGGTCAGACAAGCTTCAACCTTCATGTGGTTGGTCCTACCATTAGAGAGTATACTTAATATCAAATTGAAGAGAATATTATTCCCTTATTAAATAATTCATTTAGTTTGATCCCCTTAGCAAATTAGTAACTAATTCCATGTCCCTTTAAGCCATCTCACAACTACATTTTACAAATAGGTAGTTAATTTAGTTTAATAAGTTTGAGATTTAGTGTAGTAAGTTTAGGATTAAGTAAATAGTTAATTCATTTAGTTTCGTCCCCTTAGAAAATTAATAACTAATTGCATGTCCCCTTAAGACATCCCATAACTATGTTATGTAAATTATGTAATAAATTTAGTTTAATAAGTTTGAGATTTACTTTAGTAAGTTTAGGATTAAATAATTTATATGTGTCTATAGATATACATATTTTATCTTACTTATATTTAAACTTAAGTCTTAGTGAAAATAAAAGTGAAGCACAAAACCTAACCTAGACCTATGTCTAAATTTAACTACTATCTACGTAGTTGTAGAAGATAAGGAAGACTTAAATTAGAATTTTCACTTCACGTGGCATGATACTCAAATATTAAAGAACTCTAAAATGAATAAATACATGGAACTTAATGGCCTTAAATGAGTTTTGGCAGGCTTCTAACCCAATATTTAATCAGGGGTAAAAAATGAGCTAAACTTAGATTTGTTATATATGTGGGTTTTGGAGTCTTGGTGTGGATGTGGGGTGAGCATTCCCTTTTTCTCAAGCCATGGACTACCTCTTTCAACCCGCTTTTAGAACTCCTTAACATCGGGTCAATTTGGGTCATATTACCCCATCTCCCTCTTCAGTTCTGGGAAGAGTCCTATTATGAGGCCATTAGCAATGCTATTAGTCATTTCTTGAAGGTTGATTCAACTACTACCCTTATGGGCCACCCTACATTCACGCATATTCCGGTGGACATTGATACCTCCAAGGATCTTCCTAGGGATATTGTTTTGATGCTGGAGGATAGGCCTTGGACTCAGTCACTTGATTATGAGGGTCTCCCCTTCTATTGCAGATGATTCTTTTCCATCGAATACTTGGCTTCTTCTTGTCCTACTTTTCCTTCTTCTCACTGCAAGGCGATCCCAACTACATGGTCGTAGAATGCCCTCATCAACCACTTGACTATTGGTGATTTTGTCTCTTAGGATGACGAGCCTTCTCTCATTTTCCCTATGGCTCTCATGACTTAGGCAGTTTCCCCTAGGGTTTGTGTGGCTTCCTTAACTCCTCTTGAGTGATCTTCTTCAGAACTACTTCTTGTTGCTCCCTCATTGGTTCCTCGCTACGTTGGGACCCATACTCTTGTTATGTCTACCGATTCTATGTGGCATATGAATTTTGTGAATTATCATCCTCCCCCTCATGAGAGATGGCTTTAGTTGAGGATGTGGTAGAGGATTCCCCTCTCATCTCTCCTCAATCAGAGGATTCAGATAATGGTGTTTCCTAGATGATTGTTCATTAGAGGAAGAGAGGTCTTCCAAAATCTGTGGTAGTTTCTCATCCCCGGGTCAAGGGTGTGTGGATTTCCTTATTGAGGTTTAGGGTAGTGTAGGATGGCCTATTGTGTTTTAGGTGTTTTTGTCCTTTGGGGCAGCTTGGCTATAGCTTTGTAAGGTTTCAAGTCCTATCAAAACTTGTGGTTGGTTGTTTTTGCTATAACTTTTTCTTTGTAAAGAGTTTACGGTCCCTTTAAAACCAACTTATCTTAATCAAAACTTAGATTTGTTCTGTCATTAGCATATGTGCATTCTCTATTCATTTTTGAGTTAGTCCATCTAAGAAATGGTGAAGCCATGCATAAATTATCATGTGAATGCTTCTCATGCAATAATGGTCATAAATTTATTCCTGGCTTGGTATTTTGGGTGGAGAAAGATATTTTAAAATTATTGGAAATGGTGTTGTTTTTGGTTAGGGGTTATAGCATTGTTATTGAATAATTATCCTTGAATATAGGTACCATAATGTGATGGTATAGGGAAACCTATATTTGAAACTAGAACTATTGATACATCCATTACTCATGACCACTTATATGCACTACTATTATTACTTATTGAACTTCGTAATCAATAACATGACTATAATAGTTAAAGAGAACTCATAGTTATAAAGTCTTAAAAATTATATTAACAAGGTTAGTATATTATCTTATGAATATTTGTAATTTACATCCCACTTAAATGAATAAATTGATTCTAGTTATTATTAAATAGGAGAGGTTAAGAATTGATGTTTAGGATTTTATACGTAAATGATATGAGTTGATGACATTCTATTGTAGTAACATTCTTACATTGGAAAATACTTAACTCCATCTTAGTAAACTACTTAGCTTGAATCAACTTTGATTTGTTAGGGTTAGATGAACTTGAAGTGGACAAGTCTTAAATCTTTTAGTAAACCCATAAATCATTAAGATCTAACAATATAATTTAAGGTTTAGGCTTCATGCTTTAGGCTTTACAATTTTAGGGTTTATGGATTAGGGTACAAGTTTTACAGTTTAGGGTTTATCGTTTAGTGTTTAACCCTAAATACATTTTGCTTTAAAAAATTTACTTTACATACAGATTTTACAATTATTTAAATTTAATGCGCTTAAATAAATACGATTTAGGGTTTAGGGAACGTGATATAAACCATAAAATGTAAACCTGCTAGAAACACTAATCCCTAAATCCTAAAAGCATAAACCCTAAACCCTAATCCTTAATCCCCAATCTATAAACCATAATCCCTAAAATGTAATATTTAACTCTAAAACATTTAGAAAAACTTGAAAAGCCTAAAAAAGCACTAAAAATGAGTACCTGCCTCAAAAATTCATAACATGTAGTCATGGAGGGAGGACGCAAAGTTTGGGGATATAGTGATCTCCAAAGGTAGATATCCATTTCCCTTTGTTGGTTCTGCTCCATTCGTTGTCATAAATAGTGAAAAATACCCACGAGTGTGGGTAAAAAACAACAAATCCTTTTTTAGAATAGATACACATTAGTAAATAGATATCACTTCATTTTGTATGCCTACAAGTAATGTATATCCATTATGAATGGACCTTTGTTAATAACAAATACTTACTTAGGTTCAAGTGTCTAATCCATAATGGATACCTATTTCTAGAAAGCGGGTATACAAGTTTAAGTGAATGGGTATCTGTTATATGCAACAACTTTTGGCCCCACATTTTTTCCCCTCAATTTGAACCTAACTTCTTGCACTTATCCATAGAGATTTTATGGATAACAAAAAAGCCACAATGTATCTCAAGGTTGTAGATCAAACTGAATATGTATCCCAAAAACTGAAAACCATCTACATTTGTACCCTAAAATTACATGCCATCTAAATTTGTACCTTGAAGTGAATATCATATGAATATGTAAGATCTATAAAAGAAGATTGAAATAGATGTGTATTAATTGATAACTATGAATGTGAGACCATAAATTGTATATATCAATATGTACATGTGAAAAAGAGCCCAAAATTGGAATAGGAAATACTATCAAGAAAATAAGTATATTCTATATTTGTATGATTGACCCAAAAATCTTCATAATTCTCTAACAAGTGTCTAATAATAATTGATATTGTCATGAAAAATCCATTGTATAAAGTGATCCGAAGATAAGCCCATATGAAGTTCTAGACTGTATGTGTAGATTGTCCCAAAGACTAATCACTATGATAAATGCTCACATGAAAAATGTTGTTGAAGTGTAAAGGTAGCCAAATGTCATGGACAATTTAAGGTAGATCTTCTTGAAAAATAATATATTGTGCCATGCACAAGAAATTAGAGCATAATTTGGGAAAAAGGTGTGACAAAAGTGAATATGCCTTAACTATATAAGAAGAACCGTAAAGGGGTGAAAATGTAATTCATTTTCATATTCACCGCTAGGAGAATATACAAAGGAGACTCACCTTGCTACATAGACACATATTTATGGACCACCATGCAAATAGAGTACGATCACAGATCATCGTAGGTGAGGTGCTAGAGTCAATATATCATGTTCTTAGTCAAAATCTTGATTTTCAAATGTTCAAAATTTCGTGAAAATAACATAGGAATATTTGTGGGTTCATCTGTACATTTGTGATTTGACTCCATTTTTGTGGTTCTAATCTAAGATTTACAGCTTTGACCCACAATTTTAACCTTAGAAATGTGGTTTTGACTCTTTCATTTGATTTATTAGATTTTTTTTTAGCTTCATAGACTTTTTATGGTTTTTGTACTTGATTATTCATCATTATAAACAACTGATACATTTTAAATTATGGTAAAATAATAAATTATTTGAAGCCCAACATTTTATCAACTTACATTTGAAACAATTAATATAATGATAATTAATGTATCAAATTATAAGAATGTTTGAATTATATAAACATGTTTGCTTGATTTGAGTAGTGAATGTGATAAATTACAAATGTTGCTTGAACCACTAAAAAGCATTATAATAGTAATTGTTTAATGATAATGGTTGTCATTGAATGGGATTGTCTTGGTCGTAACATATTCTTATAAACCAATGGTTTGGTCCATCTTTGTTATTGATGATTGTTAACTATCCTATTTTGAATTTGACTTGCACAATGTTAAGATTTAGAATGTATAATGATTTTATAGTCGGAAGCGAACTGCTAATATTAGAATATAAAGAAAGAAGAGAGATGGGGATGTGCAGGAAACAGTCCTCATTAGAATATAATAGCTACGGTATTTAATCCCATTCAAGCAACGGAGTGCAGAGACTATATGGACTCGCCTGCCGGGAAGTGCAAGCGCGGCCTTTATTTTAAAAGTAAAAAAATTACAAATTAAGTAAAAAAATCCCACGTCACGTGTGTGATAAGGATACTTGCACTATATATTCTGCGAACAAAGTACAATTAATCAAAGTTGTTGAATAAACCACCAAGAAAGTAGAGAAAGAGTTACATTACCACTAGTTTGGTAGATATATACATCATGGTACGCACGTTTCTAATTATTGACATATAAGGTAGGTTGATTTGGACCTTTATGTGGTCAAACTTTAGGTGTAGTCTAAACCCATCAAATAATAAGGTCAAGTGGGTGACCATCCACATGATGTGTCTCAACTCAAAACCTGTCCTATCGTGGTTGTGATGCAGCTAGATGGTATGATCATGTCAGAATGTCCAAATCAATTGATCTTGACTAACTATTTAAAAAAACTATTAAATATTTTTTATGATATAGGTAGGTGCCAACAATGAATATGTGTGTCACATTTTTATTGTTTCTTGGGGGAGTTAGTAGTTTATTATGTATGTTATGTTATGTGGCTAAATTTTATCAATTCTAGGTGTTCTTAGATGAAATCCAACAACTTTGCAATCTATCCATTTACTAAGGTTGTTGATTATAATGGCAAAGGTATCTCATGAGCTAAGGCAGTGGGATCGAAGGAATGTATGGACATCTAAGGGATGTTTGTCATATCATTGTTTGGTTCTTATAGATCAAAGGATTACTACATGGGACTTCCACAAAGGTTTAACTCTAAAGGAGGGAGTCTAATGGCGAATGATAGTAGGCATGTTCTATCTGCTCAACAAAGTTTCTTGGTAAGTTTGGTAATATTTCAAGGTTAATGTGGGCTATTGATCCCTTTGTTATGTGTCACAATTCAACTAATTGTGTTGGATTGGCAGATTAAGTAGGGCATACTTTGGGTGGTCTAACAATCTGCTACATCCATTAATCTTGAAAGTGAATGCATCTTGATATTGATTGAGGGTGTTATTTAACGTATTAATAAAGGAAATGTTTAGTTGAATATATAAGGAACGCAAGTGCATTTTAATCAACTCCAATGTATCGATCAATCAAACGATGAGCACTTTTGATATTCCACCGATCAACTACAACCATTGAACTAAAACATCGATGAATCTATATTGTTGATCAAAGAAAAAGTTCAAAATGGTTACTCGATAAGATAGTTTTTTGGTTTCAAAAGAAAAAGGTTAATGTCATCAGGTAATTAAGATAGGGTGCATTAAAGCAAGATTTGTGTAATTTTTCTAGTTCTACTATAATATTTAATCAAATCAAAAGTATTTTCTCATTGGGAAGTCATGCCCCAAATCTAAAAGGGGTTCTTGTCAATCAAATTATATGTCAATAACTATAAATTTGCAAAGGTCTCTCGGGTTTGAGAAATTCAATAAGAAAGGGGGTATTTAATCAAAGCAAGTGGCATCTAAATAGAATTGATAAATTTGAACAATAAATTGCCACCATTTTGAAGATTATTCTCTTGTGAAAGGATTAGGGATCTTTTCTATTTGTAATAGTTCTTGGGGTAAATTGTTGTATTAAATCTTTTAACAAGAAGATAACAACATACTTGACTTGTAGTGCAACTTGGAAAACTGTTAATTATCTTGTTGAGATTAGAATTGCCCTCTTGTTATTTAAGGAGATTAAATCTCTATTGTAAGTTTTTATCTTTTGTTGTTTTAAGTTAGTTAGTGTTGTTCAAGCTCCCAAAACATACTCTAGGGTGTCAGCATAGTATGTCATGTTTTAGAGTATTTGTTTATTGAATATTGTAAAATCCTTTCGAAAGTTAATATGTGACAATTTTTTTTACATATAGTTATCCATTATCAACATACTGTTTCAAGAGAGCTAACACATCGTTGGGTTCACATTTATTATTTTGTTATGATGATTAATTAGTGGTATGTTGCAATAGATGTAAATGCTTTTTTGACACAATATATAGAATGATGTGGATTCGTTATGGATTTTTAAAGAATCTTTATGGAAAGCATTAGTTGTCTCATTTTGAGGTCATATGATCATAAATATAACAATGACTTATATCTAGCAATCTAGGTTATAAGAATTTATATTTTCATTTTGTGTTAACCTTATAATTTGACTCTATCGTCCAAGGATGAACACGCCATTTTTAAGATGTAATTGATCAAAGTTTCTTTCAAGAATTTCTTACTATAGTATAATTTAAAGTTTCTTAACTTGCTAATTTCTCTTAAGGCTATAAAGAATCAATATAGAAGCATTATTCTAAAATTCTTCTTTGAATACACATGTAGATTGTAAATTAAAATTTGTTTCAACTAGCTTTAGTAGATAAAACACAAAGACTAGCATAGAAGGAAGTTAATAACAAATAATTTGATTTGTTTTATGCCATTTAAGGCTTAATCTTTATTTCTTATGATTATTTTTTTCATTTCAATAAAACTTCCTAAAATATTCGAAGGGAACACCCTCCCAAGCCTTGTAGAGGTTAAAGTGCAAAGGAGATTGTACCTACTCCTATCAACTGGTCCAAATTACTTATGATTTGATTATAAGGCCCACCTAATCATTTAACCCAACTTGAATCCCCTGGGTTAAGATTTTAGTGTGTATCATTTAGAATCATAAGGAACAATATGGAGCACTAACAATATGGCATTGTTACTAACAATATGGAGCACTAACATATCTATCGAGACCCAGCCATCCATACCCATGTAAAATGGAGAAGTATTGGTGGATTATTTTATTTTTACATTTAGTTTATTACTTTATTGCATTATATGCACCTAAAATAAGATAAGGCCCACCTAATCATTTAACCCAACTTGAATCCCCTGGGTTAAGGTTTTAGTGTGTATCATTTAGAATCATAAGGAACAATATGGAGCACTAACAATATGGCATTATTACTAACAATATAGAGCACTAACATATCTATCGAGACCCATCCATCCATACCCATGTAATCTACGCTTAATGGAGAAGTATTGGTGGATTATTTTATTTTTACATTTAGTTTATTACTTTATTGCATTATATGCACCTAAAATAAGATATGTTTGCTTAGATAAATATCTTGGATAAATTGCACCTGTATTATATGGCTTGTACTTTCTTTGTTTGATGGAGACGTACGTCACACATAACTACATCTCGTATTATCTCACATTGGTTGTACATTCACATCTCTTGGTGGTGTATCATATATATACCCACCTCTTGCTCTCATATGGATAATCTAATCAATCTCATGTACATTGCACATTGCATATTTTTTATAAGAATGTTATTCTATCACATCAGTCTTTTGTATTATATGTGATTAACTCTTGGGATATGTTGATCTTAGGACAAGTAAATAAAAGTGGAGGCTTTGGTAATGCAAATAATTTTATACATGTTTATTATTTTCTTGAATAATAATGATTTTTACTAAGCATCAAATTATTCAAAAAGCTCATTGAATAAAATATGGTCTACAATTATGTTATTTTCATAGAACAAAAGTAGTGTGGGTTTGAAAGAAAACTTTGGATATTCTGCCTCTAAATATGGAGCTAAGCTAAGCAATTTTTAATGGTGTTGAACAAGGAATGTAGACTTTCTTTAAAATGAGTGAAGCAAAATTTGTCAATGTCATGGATACATATAGGATGTATGTGAATGATTTTAAAAATTTCAAGTGTATACTACATACCATCCATATCCTGATCTAAAATAGAGTTTTATACCTATGTTAGTTAGCTTATTTTATTACAAAAATAGGACACGAATTGGTTAACCCCATTTGATCTTCTACACTAATTTATCAACTAGTAATGAGGCAAAATAACATTTTTTATTAAAGGGGTAAAAAAGGTTTTAATGGAGCCCTGGAAACCCAATACAACAGATGAAATGTCAACAAGAGCATAGTTGACCCACAGCAAAAACACAAACAAGTTTTCGAAGGACCTAAAAACTTTTTACACCACTGCAACCAAGTTGCCAACATAGACGGTTTTAAAGGGACCAAAAACCCTGAACAAAGATGATGCAGCTTAGCTGCCAACCAAAATAGACCAAGGTCTACCACCTACACTACCCCAGGCTTCATCCTATCATTTTGAGCACCCTTGACTCGATGTGGGAAATACGTGCATGTTTAGGAAGACTTCTCTTCCTTCTTTAAACAATCAAACATGAGACATCATCCTCCAAAGACTCAGAGCGAGGGGAGGGGGAGGGCTAGCCTCAGTTGAAGCCTAAGCCCTCATAGGAGCTAAAAGAGGAGTTGAATGTGGCACTAAAACCTCCAATAGAGAAAGAATAGTAGACCCAACATCCAATGGCAAGAGGTCCAAAGGTGTAGCCACCAGAACTGGTCCTTGAGAAGATGACCCATCAGGAGTTTCAAAAGTCGTGGCAACCCTAGAGGGAATCAACTCAGTAGGGGCCTCTGAGGTCTCATCAACCTCAATATTGAAATAACCAACAATCAAATGGTCGTGGAGAGCATTCCTCCACCAAGTCGCCTCAGCCTTCTTGTGATGAGGACGAGGGCACTTCAAAGCAAGGTGTCCAATGGCAAAGCATCGCCTACAACAAAAGGGAAGACCATCGTAGTCGAGTGTCTACGTCCACGATCTATGCCCAACAAGTAGGACAATATCCCCTTGCAACTCCTTAGAAGTGTCAATATCCACGAGAATGCAAGCAAAGGTAGTATGAACGAAGTTTGACGATGCTGCATCCTCCTGTAAAAAACAACCAAGAGCATCACCAATAGAGTTGAAAAAAGCAACTTCGCAAAATTAGAGAGGGAGATTGGGTAGTTTGACCCAAACAAGCAAAATACTCAAGGATTGTGTTAAAGGGTTAAAGGAGGGAAACCATGGTTTGAGTGAGAGGGAGTGTTGTCCCCACATCCAAACCTCAACCTCCAACACCCGCTTCATATCATCTTCCAATCAAAAGAATGCAATGAAAAATCCCCTAACACAAGGATATAGTTTTATCCTAGCTTCAGTGAGAGGCCTCCAAGATAAATGCAATGAAAAATCCCCTAACACAAGGATATAGTTTTATCCTAGCTTCAGTGAGAAGCCTCCAAGATACCAAGGCCCATTTGTTCAATTCTGAAAGGGAAGGGCAAAAGTGATTAAACCTACAGATAAGGGGCTTGATGTTCAAAATATCCTCCATTATCCAATACCTCCTATCCAAATGATGACAGGGGAGGAAGGAGCATGAGAGATGGAATGCGACAAAACAATGTTACTACAAATCTCACTAATCATTTCATTTGCAATAGTTGTATTCTACTCCAATCATTTAATTTTATTTCAAAGGTCACAAATCTGTAGTGACTCATCTTATTGTCAAAAAATTTAAGAATATAAGGAAAATTATTACTCCTATTTATGTGTTATTCATTGTCAATGGCTAATATTCTCAATATATTGTAGTTGGCACGAAACCACTAAAATAAGCGATGCATCATGTAGGCCATTTGTCTATCTCCACTTTATTGTGCCACTAGAATGAGGATTTTGTAGTTGTAGAAACAATCCCAAGAAGCAAAAGAATCTATTTTACTTTCAAAATCAATGCAAATTCGTATGCAATCTTCATGGAGTCAAAATCTACTAACATGTGAGAAAGATCAAAAAAACATGCAAAAGTCATGCTATGGATGTTTGCTTTCAAAATATATCTCATGTACCATTTATCCATATTATATTTAAAATACATTGTCGAGTTAACCTCAATGACAAGTACGAGCTATTTTCACAATGTGTCAAGCTATAATCTTTTATCAAGATTCAATTGCATAGTTTTTTTAGTCAACTCATTAACCCATGTTTCATGAACCCATCTATCATGAACATGAAAGGCCCACTTAGCACTCATTTCATCTAGGTGATGCTCACAAAGGTGAAGCATCAAGATTTCTTAGGAGGTCACCCATCCTAGTACTACTCTAACTCAAGTGTATTTAACCATGGAGTTTCCCCCGAGATCAAGGTGCTTAGCTTGCTACCCCATTCACAAAACCTTTAGCAATATTGTCCCTTCTAAACCATCCATTCTAGGGCCCCTTTAACTCATCCATTATTCATGAGGCACAACACTTGTTGAAGGTTTTACAAATGGAGTGGCAAGCTAAACAAGATTAATCTTGGTAAAAACTCCATGGTCAAAAGCACTTGAGTTGCAGTAGAACTAGAATGGGAAGTATCAATGCTTCACCCCTATGAGCATCACCTAGATGCAATGAGTGTTAAGTGAATCATCAATGCTCATGAAAGATAAGTTCATGTGAACCACTACTCGTGAAATATAGGTCAATCGGTTTGACCCAAAAACTATGTACTTGAATCTTAATAAAACATCATAATTTGACACAAATATAACACCGGCTTATCAATAAATGAACTAAAAGGGCTCTAGAATTAATGGTTCACAAGGCACAACAATTGCTAAAAGTTCTGCAAATGGAGTAACAAGCTAAACAAATTTGATCTTGAAGCAAACTCCATGGTTAAGCGCACGAGTCAAAGTAGTATTTGGATCGTTGACATCCCAAGAAGTGTCAATACTTCATGTTGTGATGTAGTCACACATCGCCCCATTGCAAATGGGGACCCCCTCTTTTTTGCTTTCTGTCGTTGCTTTGCTTTAGGGTTTAGGTTTTCTTTGAGCTTGTAAGGTTTTGGTAGTGTTGTTTTACCCAAGTCTCGATATATTCTGGCTAAGGAGTTTGTATCTTCTCATCCTGATGCGTGTTCTGAGCCCTGAAATTGACTAAGTCTGGAATCCTGATGTTCTGAGATCCTGAAATTGACTAAGTCTGAAATTTGGTGGATCCTCAAAAATCTAGAATCTGCATGTTAAATCCCATGGATCTGAGACCTATCTCAAACATCCTGGAAGTATATTTCAAAATATTTAAAGTATAGGAAATTCAATATCTGAGCATATACTTAAATATATTTTTAAATATACTTCCATCCAAACAAGTCAAAATCAGGCGAAAAAAGTTGAAGTCTTGGACCTTGGGCGGAAATTGTTCTACACCATGCAATATGCGCCCAGGAAAATGGGGAAAATGTTCTAGAGCTTTCAAAATCCGTCCAAGCAAAAGCAATGAGAATTCAAGCGACAGAGAAGATCAAAACTAAAAAATTTTGGCTAAGTGTTGACAAATGGGGAAAATGTTCTCACACATGCAATATCCGCCCTAGAGGATGTGTTTGAGGGTGGAAAATGTTCTGCCTCATGCAATATGCGCCCTAGGTTGAAGGTCTCCATTTTTGAATGCATGATTGCCTTAGACAAATTCTCAAGAATACTTGCAAAGAAAATGACAATTTGTTTTGTGGAGTTGGAAGAAAGTTGGAGTTTGATGAATTGTTGAAGTACCAAAATGAAGGAAAATGTTCTGCACCCTTCAAAATCTGCCCTCCCTAGTTGCAAATTGTTCTCAAGCCTACAACATGCACCCTAGGAATTTCATGATAAATGCATGAAGTGCGAAGGATGTTGAAACTCAATCCATGTTTAAGGCAATGAAGGAAGTCCAAGGTAGAAGATTCACTCAACATTTGAAATTTGAAGGAAAAACCTAAGTAGCAAAATGAAGGAAAATGTTCTGCAACCTTCAAAATCCGCCCTCCTTGGAGTGCAAAATGTTCTAGAACATGCAATTTCCGCCCTAGGAGTTTGTAACAAGGAAATTTAGCTAAGTATGAAACATCTTGGGAAGTTCAACCTTGTTTTGAAAGTTCAAGTGAAGGTCATGATAGAATACCAAAATGGGGAAAATGTTCTGCCCCTTGCATTTTGCGCTTTAGCTAGAAGGAGACTTGGAAATAATGGAAAATGTTCTACCTCTTGCAATTTCCGCCCTAGAAGGAACAAGGAAATTTGACTAAGTATGAAACATTCTAAGAAATCATCCTTGTTTTGAAAATTCAAAGTGAAAGTCATGATTGAGTTGAAAATGGAGGAAAATGTTCTACCCCTTTCAAAATCCGCCCTATAACGGAGGAAATTGTTCTATTCCATGCAATTTCCGCCCAGATAGTCACGAAAAAGTTGAACTAAGTGGGAAGTATCTTGAAGACTCCAGTCTTGTTTTGAAGCTCCAAGTGAAGGTTTGACAAAGGTTGATACAAGGATGAAATGCATGTATACTTGCATTGGGCGCTCAAGATCAAAGTGTGGAGATTCAACTAAGTATTATGAATACCAAAATAAAGGAAAATGTTCTACCCCTTTCAAAATCCGCCCTACCTTTGAAGGCAATATTAAGGAAAAATAGAAAATGCTATGACACTCAAATGTGGAGATTCGCCTAAGGCAAAGTGAGATGAGAAGCAAAAAGCGCAAATTGTTCTAGTCCTTGCATTTTGCGCCCTAGGAGGAGGAGAGTCCATTTGACACACAAGTTGAAGTGATATTTCAAAGTTTCATGAGGATCAATTTTTAAGATACTTCAAACTTAGAGAGAATGCAACTAAGCAATTTGTCAAGTCATGAAAATCCAATGATTAAGAGTTGAAAATTTCACTAAGGCATGAGTAAAGTTCAAAGGATAACAAGTCTAAGGAAAAGTGGGGAAAATGTTCTGCTATCTGCAATTTCCGCCCTTACAAAGGAGACAATTTCACTCATTACAAATGTAAATTACTTATCTTTGAAGATGAGTTCGCCAAGGGAGGAAAGTTAGACAAGTACAAACCAAGAAATCTTCTAAGTAAGAATTGAAGAAATTTCTCATAGGCAAGGAAATCATCCCATTCTAAAGGGCGCATAATGTTCTGCCAGCTACAATTTCCGCCCTTGTAAAACTCCTATTTTATCAAATAACAATTCACCCAACACAAAGTATCAAGTCGGCCTAAAGGAGAAAAAATTGGTTTTAACAAAAATACACCTAATATGCTGGCCGACCTGCCTCAAGAGGAGACTTGTACAGCTATTTCAAATCATTTCAAATCCAAAACTAAAAAGCAGAGCAGAACAGCGAATTAGACGAGAGCAGAAATTCACTAAGAAAGGTAGATTTTATCCAAGAAGTAAGGCAAATTTCCCAAAAACAAGAAGGAAGAAAGGCAGCACTATAAGCGAAGGACTGAAATTCTTCATTTCACACTTAAATTTAATCTGAAAAAGCAGAAAATTTAGAGCAGAGCACCAGAGTAAGAGCAGAAATTCGCCAAAAGAAGAGAAATTGAATTGGACAAGGTTTTAAAAATTGATTAAGATGAAAGTCATGATCGAATGCAAAATGGGGAAAATGTTCTGCCCCTTGCATTTTCCACCCTAGTTAGAGGGTGAATTGGAAGAGCGGAAAATCCTCTTTAGTAAGGATTATGTGCCGTTCTCAACCTTCCCATTTTGAAGAGATTCCAATTTCATGACAATTCAACAAGCATCTAATGCAAAGATTTCAAAAATTTGACAAAGAAAAGGCAAGTTTGGAGGTGAATTGTAAAAGCCCAAGAAAATGAAGGAAATTTCTCTTTAGCTTGCAATATGCGCCCTTGTAGAGGAGGTAATTCACTCATTACAAATGCAAAATTGAATGTGAGATCATTGAAATTGAAGGAGAATTTACCAAAGAAGAAGCGAAACTTGAAGCAGAGAACAAGAAAAATTCTAAGTATTGAAGTTACAAAATGGGAAAATGTTCTAGAGCTTACATTTTGCGCCCTAGAAGGGTGCATATTCCATAGACCAGAACAATTTCCACTTTTTGAAAGTTTTCATGAAAAATCACTTTGCATTATTGAATAAGTTGGCTTCAATTGAAAATTGTTTGATGAATATATGGAAATTGTTTTATTTGCCCCACATTCGTAAGGAAGGTGAATTTAGTGGTAAAATTCCTTTATATCATGTATCATGTTGATGTACTAACTTGAGGTATTTTGCTTGTAGGTTTGCAATGTATGCGGTGAATGTTGAAGCAGAGCGAGATGAAGTGAAAGATCGAATTATGTAGAGGCAAGCCATCCAGAGGGTCGAAGTGTCATCAAGCTGATTCACCTTGCTCCAAAGAAGGTGACATCACCAGAGTGGAGGAAGAATATTGCATCATCAAGTTTGCCATCATCCAAGCATCCAAAAGATCATTCCACCTACATGTTCAAGAATCTAGCATCATGAGAGGAACATTTGTCCAGAAATCCATTTCCAAGAATTTGTTTGCATCTTCAAGCTCCAGAGTTATCTATTCCATGAGCCATCTACATCCATCATGAAGTCTACTCTAAGAATTCACGCATAAAACATCTTCTACTTCATGCACCATCCAAGGTTAAAATCGTGCACAAGAATGAGAATGTCACAAGATGAGAAATGAGCAAGTTTATCAAGAAATCTATGAATTACATTCAAACTAAAAAATGTCAAGACAACAACAAGAAGAAATCCAAAATCCCAAATTTGCAAGTTCGAAAGATGCAAAGTTCCAGAGGTGAAAATCCAAGTTCAAAAACTATTCCATGAAAGATGATACAATTTGGGAAGTTGCTCCAAGCAATGTGAACAGGGAGAAAATCAAACTGGTTCACCCAAGACTGAGGTGGCATATGTACACATCATCAGGGCAATCACATTTTGACATGTTACTTATCACATTGGGAAACGTGCCTTTGTTCCCTCTTTCATGTCTAAAAATAGCAAATTGTTGTAACAAACTATCTTGTTGTCTCAATCTGGGCCATTGATTTGCAAATCAATCCTAGCCATTCATTGTAATTCTTGAGCTCTATATAAAGCTCACTTCTCTCATTTGTAAAAGGACATTAGGATATTAGAATTAGGGATACATTAGGATATTGGAATTAGGAAGAATAGCAAGTAGAGTAGAGGAGACTTCTTAAAGTCATTGAAGAGACATTGAAATTGTTGTAAAAATACTTCCAAGATCAATACAAGCTCATTGTTGGTTGTTTCATGGTGATTTTGTGTGGTTGCGGAATGTTAACATGGTTTTTAATTTCTTGGATGTGATGGGGAGATGTTTCCAAGTAGAGTAGAATTAGATTAGAAGTTCACTGATATGATGGATTTATGTTGAGATATTTAATGAATTCCTTTATGTTCATACTTTTGTGACTTGTGGCTTGCAATTCACAATGCAAAGTTAGTCTGAACCTTCACGTGCTTTAGTTCGATTGTGAATGTTCATTCAAGTTGCGCCAGCTGTGGGTATTTGGATGCATGTTTGCAGTTTGAAAATCCTTCATTTCCCTTTGAAGATTGCACTAGCTTCGTGTAGTTGTTGCTCTCATGGCGAAGCGAGGCTTGGTTCAAAGAGTTTGTCTATTGAAACATCATCCATCACTTCATTGTCCTTAGATTAGCTTTCTTAACCCTCGTCTTTTGCATTTTCTTTTTGTACCCAGTCGGAAGAAGTTCCATTTCATAAGGAAGAAGTAACACATTTGAGTGGAATAAGGAGCATATTCAGCGTAAGTCCCTTTGTGATTACCAACAAATCACATCAACTACTGAGTCTATCCATAGCAAAAACATGAATAAGGAACCTTGGAGTTGTCTCGATTGATCACATTGTTTAGCAATCGAGAGACTTTATTCAAGAGAGGATAGAATACTTAGTATTTTATTCTGAGTTTGCATGTGCAAGAAAAACACATCAACACTTCACCCTTGTGAACATCACATAGATGTAATGAGTACTAAATGGGCCATTTGTGCTAATGAGAGATGGATTCATGTGAACCACTACTTACAAAATATGGATCAATGAATTTGACTAACTACACAATTGAATCCTAATAAAACATCATATCAATCTACTCATAAAATAAGTTCAGAAATTTGACTTAAACTATGCAATTGAATCCTAATAAAACATCATGACAATCTCAATGAGTTCTCTATAGATCATGGTAGAAAAATGAATTTAACTTTGATCAATACGTATATAAACTTTGCCATGTTAGAAAAACAACTTTTCTTTTCTATTGTTAATTTAAAAGTACCATTATTCGTTGCAAGAATCTCCGTAGGAAATTTCCAATGGGTGTTAAACCATCATTCCAAACGAGACAAAGCCATGCAATGAGGATTTATGGTGAAGACTATTTTAAACTTTTGCCCCACGACAAGCATGAGGGCAAAGTGAAAATGTTTCATTTCTCTATTCACATTCATAGCAAGCCCAACTATTGTAAGTCGATAGTGTTGAAAATCGTTAGTCAAAATACTTGCTTTCATCACAATATTATACTTGCACCTAGAAAGGCAAATATATTTTAAGACAACATTAGCTTCTTGTATGCTTTCATATGCTCTATTTGTGGATCATTTAGGAACACTTGAGTCATTAAGTGTACACATATCAACCATCACAAGTACACAATTATACAACCGCCATATGCTAATTATTGTCCTAGCCAAACACCAAGTAGCATAAACTTCTATCATTCTCCATAAGGGTTGGCTCAACAAAAAGTGTGATACAACCAAAGTCATGATAATCAAATTCAACAAGTATATGCCTCTAATTTCCTTTAAACCTTAGGAAATTTGTTTGTTGTGAAATACAATTTGGCATAAATCTTAGCCATTAATTTTAACCCTAGAGCCCAACAAATTTCCACGTCATTTTTTCAAACCATAGATAATGCTTTTATTCCCAACTTTCTTTTAACAATAGATATCGCTTTTAGTTCTTTAGGACCTTTGAATATACATCAACCTTGTATAGCTAAATTTAACTGACGTGTCGACAAAAAAGGTACCTCTTTGTTTATATTCTTCCCCTTATGGGGGTAGTGGCAGGTTTTTTTTACCTGTCCCCTAGGAGCATGCATGTTGGAGGACCATACTCAGCTGTTGTTACCCATCAAAGCTCTTTTGTGGAACCCTAGTAACAAAACACAGATGGTACAAAATTTCAAAGTTGACCCACATATAGCAAGGGAACTTAAGACACATTGGGCAATGAAAATCTCAAATTCATCATGTTATCCTCTATTTAACCTGCTTGTAAAACCAAATTGGTTATGTAGTTTTCTTTTTCGTTACAGGTTCAATTTCATTTTCAGTCTGGCATACTATTCAGTCCCAACCTAACTGGCTCCTCATATTTGCCACATGGGACTCCCCTTGTGTAGAACTACCCATCCTATTCTCTCATTTTTTTTACCATGAAACAAGCTGCCCAAATAACAAATTCATCATGTGTTCAGAAAAACTAGTACAACAAACATGAGTTCTATTCACAAGGTTTCAAAGAGCATATAACTCGCCTCACTAGCAAACTCTATACATAGGGACCAAAGTTGGAAATTCATGGTGCTTCAATCTCTTTTGTCAACAAACGATTCATTTTGGGAAATGCACCATGAAATACCTCTAAAATCCCAAAGAATCCATTCTTCTTCTCATGATTTCCAAGAAAGATAAAATAGCATAGTTACCTAGACACAGGTTATGGGTGCGAATATGGGTATTGGGTATAGGAATGGGGGCAGAGGCAGAAACTCCATTCAAATTAAGGAATGTGAGTAAATGAGTAAGGATACAACTATCTTATATCTAAGTGTAGTCGCCAGAAATTTTGGGTACAAGGACAGGGACATGATCCGTGTTCATATAATGAAGCTTCCTGGTAACTATATACAATAGCCATCCCTTGACCATCCTAAACACATCATTTGTTCGAGCCTCATCTTCTCCTCACTTTATAACTGTACATAGCAACAATAATCAAAACACTTCAGCATAGACCAAAGCATTTCCTAGATTGTTTGCATGGAAATTGGTCAGCAAATATAATCTATAAATAATTACAACCCATATATAAGTTAAACATCTGTCTCTCAAGTAATGATGAATACAGAACCATGATTGGTTTAGTTCTTGTCAGATATTAAAACTTAATTCAAAGATTGTAAATAATTTCAGGCATCATCTACTTCATCATCCTCGTCTTGTTCATCATCTTCATCAGTGTGCTCATCGCCTCTGCCCTGCCAATGGAAGGCAAAAACAGTAAAAGACAGTTTTAACTAAATTATTCTGTAAGAGAAGCATGGGAACAAACACACACTAACTAGGTTATTTACTTTACATATGCAACAGCAAATAAGGCAGCTGTGTCAGCACTCACAAACCATATTTTGACTTACAGGGTCCTCGGCATCTTCATTGTCATCCTCATCCTCGTAATCTTCTTCATCAGCTTCCTGCCATTTTCATTGGTATGTTGTTAAGGTTAGATCAGCATAAGTTCTTCAGTCAGTTAAAAGAGATGACTATTGAATATAATTTCATTCTCACCATATTCCCACTCACATTGTTGAAGTACTTCAGTGGATTGGGCCAGAGATCTTCCTTAATTATTTCTGCCACCTGACCCATCGGAATGAAAGATTAATAATCAGTGCAAAACATTACACCAGATGTTTCTTACTAGCAACTAACAGGTATAGAGTGGGAAATGACTACAGATCAAAGAGCCAAGTAAATGGCAAAACCAGTGGTTACACTTACAACAATTAGAAGAGATTGCAAAAGCACAAAGCACAAAGCACAAAAAATGAAACCCGCTCTTAACCACAGATACTTGTAAATTCTAAAAGTAACAATAAATTGTGTTCAAATAAGTGCACATCAAAGCTGAGCCATTTTATCATATAATTGATGTGCATGCATCTTCTTCTACCCTAAATAAGAAAATAGAAAGGTATGATCCATATAAGAGCATAAATTATTGTAAGAATAAAAATCTAGATATCTTGGGGAGAAACATGCCTACATGTGATGATTGTAACTCTAATGATGATTGAGAGATGATAAAAATATTTTGTTTTAACAATGGTATTGAATCATTAACATTAATTTTAATAGTTTCAATTTTCTAATATTAATGCCAACTCAAGAAACGGTAACTAACAATATTAGTGTCAATACTTTACCATCAATACATATAGTGCAGGTTAGAAACTCGGGGATCAGTAACTAAAACAAAGTGAACTACTGTTCTAATATTTTCTGTGCCACTGGAGCTTTAGCTAAAATCATTTGCCTTAGATTAGGACTCGGGAGTTTGCTTTGAATGTAGATTATTGGCATTACAGTTCCCATGTCAGATATGCAACACTCTCTCCTAGAAGTCATATTTTTAGGACCACACTTAAGCTCTTTATTTTCAACCTGGATAGTCACATCATGCTTGGCAGGTCAATGAACCTCTCTCTTCAGCTTTACAGAGGAGACTTAGAATAGTTTAGAAATAACTGTAATTTCTTGCATTTGCTTTCAGCTTACATAATCAGCTACATCTCATTTGATTTGATCATTTCTAGCAAGGATTTGCAAGGTTTGGGCTTTGCTACATAGCAATTGCCTCATACTTGTATACATCCTCATATCATCATATAGATTCCATTTTCAGGTTACATTGCTGCTCGACAATTTTGAGTGCATAATTGCTTGTCTTGATTTCTATATGTTAGTCCACGAGGACTCCAAAGGTTCGGACTTCACTATTACATAAATTATTGTCTTACACTGTTCAAACGACTTGATATCTAGTCCTATTTCAATTCTATACCTCGGATTTTGCATTTGCTTTGCACGAGTTTCTTTTGGTTTCCTTCCAAGTGTTTGTCAAAACTCCTCATCTACTATTGATTTCCAATCAAGTGACATCGTTCTCATTATCTTTTTCTTACATTTCAACCTTTATTTGTTAATCCCTTAATTTCTACCTCATTTCCATTAAACGTGCCCTAGCACATTTGCATTCTCTTTTGCTTGTACAAGTGTACACATTCTATGCTTGTTTCTCAGCTTTTATACCCTGTTGTTCTAGGCTCTCATATGTTAAGTTGCTGTTCTACAATTTTCTGCTGTACTCTTTGCTGATTTCATATTTAGTTTACTTGTCTCAAAAGTAATTCTCTCAGATCTCAAATTCTATTGTTTCCTTGTGCTGTCCTGATCATAGTTGGAAAACTCGGTCTCGGCAAAAACTCGCCAAGCCCAAAAAACTCGACTCGGCAAAAAACTCGGCAGCTTAAAAAATTGCTTAAATTCATTAGAAACACATTTTTTGCAAAATTCAATGACAAGATGTATCCAATGAGTCCATAAATGAGTACAAAAGTGTTTTCTATTAAATTTGATTGATTTGAATGCAAATTGAATACAAAATTGCATCCTCGTGCGGAATCCTGATGGCCGATAGCATGATACAATAGATAGCTGACAAAATGAAAATAGTAAAATTAAAAGTAAATACAACATTTTACATCTTCCTCTTCCCTAATCTACTGAAAACTAGGGGAGAGGTAGAGGTTATAGTCCTTGGAGTCCGCTCTGGCTCCTCGCTTGACATGGAAGGCGGTGGCTCGACCTCCATCCTAGTAGTAGATGGCAATGACTCCTCAGCCTCATCAATGTCATCCAATCCTAGATCTCGTCCTGCACCCACCTCCTCCAATGCCTACCTCTCAAAATCAAGAATCTCATCTTCAATAAACAATGGAGGCTGCTCATCCCGCCCTATCCAATCGCTCTATCTCATCCAAATCAATGGGATCATTTGATTTGTCCTCTACCCTTCTTGTGCGCAGCCAAAGGTTGTATTGCACAAAGACAAGGTCCTGCGCTTCAAATTTCCCTTCTGAATTCGCAAATAAATCCTCTTCAAAAGTTGATGCTGGACTGCTGTGTGCAAAGTGGGAGGGGCATTGAGGGTTTTGGGTTTTGGTGAGCAGAAGAAGTCATAAAATGAAGAAAAAAGGAGTTGAAATGGTGTTTTAAAACACTATGCCTTCACTTTTTGACACAGGCGAGTCCATGCCAAAAACTCGCCGAGTTTCTGGCGAGTACTCGCCAAAAAACTAGCCAATACTCGCCAGAAACTTGGCAAGTTTTTTGGAGAGTAAATACTGCTATTACTCGCCACAGTGAAAAACTCACAAGTTTTTCAAGACTCGCAGGGTACTCGGAGAGTCTTCCATCTATGGTCCTGAGTCTTCTTATTCACTTCTTTACTGTATCTACCTATCCTTTGTCTTCCTTCAGTCATACATTCACTCTTTTGGGCACTTTTTACAACTTTGACAACAATCTTGAAAGTTTTGACAAAGTCAGCAGCTGTTTTTTTAGATAAACACCTAGGGATCTATTACGGGGATGCAACCCAAAGACAAGAAGCATGGAAACAAAATAACAGACAATAAACCAGCAGAAGCTGCTACCAAAGGAGAGTAGCAAGCCCACACAGAAAAACAAGAGAACATCACCAAACAAGACCAAAAATAAGCAGATTGATCACACAACATAATTATGGGAGTTGAAAAACTACGCAACGGGCCACTCCAGGACTGCTAGGTGCAGTTTTCCATTGATCATATGCCACACACCAGTAGCAACCAATTTAGTTTTCACAAACTCCAGGTTTGCAGAAGTGTCAAAGCTCTTCAAATTGAAGCCCCTTAATAACTTCAGCCCTCCTAACCGAATGCACCAGGATTCCAACTTCAAGTCTCAGTAGAGTGTAACCACCAGAAACCTCAAGCAAACCTTTGTGTTGAGAAAATAACAGGTGATTCATAACCATTCTAAGGTCCTGGCAGAAGTCAGCAAGATTGTTCATTTCCAAAACTACATCCTGAAGCTCCGCTTACATCGCCTTAAAATCATGTCCTTAAACATTCACCAGAGGAGTCCCAAACTGTGCACACATTGGGACCGCCAGCTCCTTCAAATCCCCTGCCAGTAATACCAAAAGAGCTTCGAGGGAATCCCTAACCTCCACCATTTGCACTGCTAAAGTCAGCCAAGATTCCATCTGCAAGACCATCCATGCCTTAAAATCCTGTCCCTAAACATTCACCAGAGAAGTCCCAAACTGTGCACACGTTGGGACCGCCAGCTCCTTCAAATCCCCTGCCAGTAATACCAAAAGAGCTTCGAGGGAATCCCTAACCTCCACCATTTGCACTGCTAAAGTCAGCCAAGATTCCATCTGCAAGACAATCCACGCCTAAGATATTTTTTACCACATTCAGCAATGTCAGGTCAGAACCCCACCTCTTCACAGCAGATCCCGTGGAGAGCACCCAATCTACTTACCATGACAAGAACCCCAAGAACAAAAACATCACCCATGAAAAAATCCAAAGAAAAGACTACAGGCAATAAAAACCCACACCATAAAATACTGACCACCACAAAGCAAATGCCCATTCTCATGAAATGTCCTAGCTCATACAGAATGATACCCGGGCATGCAATGAAGGCAACCTATACCAGGCATGAACTCTGTAATATCCCCACTAATTTTTTTCTTTAATTGTTGGGATATGAATGATATATATCAAACCCTAGCTAATGATTTTGCACAGGAAGGTTATTATGTATTTACCAATATGAAATCCTTACTGGTTATTACTGAAATAAATCCTGAATGTTCATCAATATCATAAACGAAATAAGTATTCTCAAATCTGAAATAATGGTCCAGAATTATATATTTATTGCATACCACAAACAGCCATCTGATACAATATAATTGGCATCTCAAATGATGAATGAAGACTGCTGAAATCAGAAATGATCTAATCCTAACAGCAGTATGGCAGTCCAAGCTTCAGCAAGGATGCTGTGATTTTCCCAAGGAATGAAGCGGCTGAGTCTAGGAATGATGGTGCCCTTCTCCAAACCCTCAACAACCAGAATTGACAGTTCAAAACACTACAAATATGCAGCCTTAAATTGGTGCGGCTCTGTTCAGAGAATCACAGCACTGATTTTCACCCTAAAACAGCAGAAATTTCCACGGCCAGCAATGAAAATGATGCAACGCCCCTTCAACATAAGTGTAATCTTGATATCAATCTAGAATTTCAACGATTCAGCCAAATGGTAACTCCTGTACGAAAGCAGTCCAAAGGAATCGAGGGTTTTCTTCCTCCAATTCCAAACCTAGAGGGTTTTCGTCCTAAGGTTAATTGAACCGAAGTCCAACAAGGAGTAGAAATCAGAAAATAAAATGGTTGATCAATATGCCACCTTCTCCTTGCTTGGCCTTCTCTTAAATAGAATTTCCCCCTCTTTTTTCCCTCAAAAGTCATGACTCTTCATATTTCCTTCATGACCCTTGATAGATATTTGAGAGGAATTATTTAAAAACTTCAATTATAAGAGACCTTATTTTATATTTTAACTTTACTTGAGGCCCTATTTATTATAATTATATTTTATAATATCACTTAAGTGGCCTCTTTTGTAACATTATGAACCTCTTGAGTTATTATTATAATCCCATTTTCCTAGTGCAAAATTCCCAAGGCCCACAGGAAATGAATGATGGGCATTTGGGTTTCAACTTGGCTTCATTTCGGAAAGGGGACATCACAAACTCCACATGTGTAAAGTTGTCCCATTTAAGATTAGTACCATCAGAATACCCCAAACAAGAATGATTACCGACATGAAAGGAGATATAAATAGTAGGAAACAAGACACAAGGCCATTGTCCTATCCAATGAAGCCACCTAACCCTCATTTGCTCCAACTTAAAGAATAATGAATTAAAACCAATCGAAGGATAAGTTATAGAATAATCACTCAAGGGGGTCGATCACGATCTATCAAAGTCTCAAGGTTCTCCCAATCTTAAACATTGCCACTTTTCATAGACGTGAAATGAGATAAATCAATTCTTTCAATTTACCAATAAATCCGCTACCTTATTTTGTTCTTTGTAGCAATGGGAGAAACTGACTGACTCAAACCACTTACACTAGATTAAGGCCTCCTCCAAAATGGAATGTAGTTTCCAATTTGGGCAGCTAACCTTTTTTAAGGCATTAATAACAATCAACCAATAAATTGCAGCACCCTTTAGAATATGCCATAATCAGACTAGCTAAGACTGCTTCCCACTCAGCTTCTTATTTGTTTTACTACCCAACCTCCTTGATCCACATTTAATAAATGCTCTCGCAGAATCAAAAAGCACATAACCCACCCCTGCTGGGCAGGTTACCATGAGAAGCCCCATCAAGGTCCAATTTCCAACCTTGAGTAGGGCTCCAATTTCCAAGACACACAACATTCTTAGGAACCATTAACCCTTTATCAGGAACAAAATTGGCAGCTTTTACAGCTTTCCAGTTTTGACAATTTTAGAATTTTACAGCTCTTGCACCTTCTTCTGATTGTTGTACATTTTTATTCTACCATACACATTGGTCAACTTATTGTATATTACAGTCATCTCTTGACATGCTTTGTACTTTTGGCCATTAATGATCTGTAAACCAATGTGGATAGTCCACTAATAGCTCTTCAACAACTGATACAATCACACTAGCGCTACAACCAACCTCCCAAATTAGGAAATCACTAGTAAGGTGCTTAGAACATCAATCTAATTCCTAGAGAACATCCAATAAAGCATATAAACTTCCAGAAACAACTAAAACAGAAAGGAAACAAGCAAAGAAAAGGACTGAAACACAATTTAACTTGGAGAAACCCTTATTGGAAAAAACTCCAACAAAAGTGAGCTTCCAGCTCCTCATTTCAATCTATTCAATCTTTTACGAGTAGATGAACATCACTGGGACTACAATGAACTCATGGAACATGAACAACAAAGCTCAACACCTACATGTTAGGAAAAGTGTCTCAACCATGCATCCTAATGTTCAAATATAATTTTTGGGCTATAGAGGTTGTTTTTGGCCCCAAAAATCACCAAAACAGGCTTTAACCGGTTAAAGTGGGTTACAGTGACATAGAGCTCTCTAAGATCTTCAATTTTTAAAAAAATGACTAAATCAAATTTCTTGATCAAAAGTTATGGCTTCTGAAAGTTAAGTTCCCACTTCAAGAATGTAAAAGCATCTATGATGCATTAAAGAGCTGTAAGAGGGAGTTACACATGTTGACCAAGAGCTTTCACCAACCTATGATGCGTCATTATGACTGTCATAAAGCATCTTTGGAGAGTTTGAATAACACAAATTGGAGCGCCCAAGTTGGAAGGATAACTATGACATGTTATAACAGATTCTTGTAGGACTCCTCTTGGGATTTGGCTGTTGGAGTTTGACTACGAGAATTGGGCACCACTATTGGGTGTTATTAGCTCATGGTTTTGTAATTCCCCTTTTCATGTATTGGTGTCTCTATTTATTGGGTGCTTGGGATGGAATTTGTATAGTGTATTTTGTAAGTACTTTTATGCTTGGGATGGAGTTTGTATAATGTATTTTGTAAGTATTTTTATGCAACCAGTATACTCCGGATCTAAGTGTTGGTGTTGTCCCTTGTGAAGGCTCCTTGACTGGATTGTATAGTAACCAATATTGTTGTTGATTAATACATTGGTTTGGAGTTTGGACATTAGGTTTTCTACCCAAAGAGCTTTCCCAGGGTACATCATTATGTTATGGTGAATGATTTTATTGTCTTGTATCTTTCTTGTAAATTATTTTTGATTGTATTTTTGTTCATCTCTCCTTTTAGATTGGTGTAGAAAGTGTTTAAACACCTTAGCTTCCTTTCATTTGGTATTAGAGATAGGTTAACTCAAGTCTTAGGTGGTGGTGACAAGGTTTTTTGTACTAATCTTGGTTTGAGTGGGAGCATGCACAAAGATCTTTGTTTTTGGGAAGATGGCAAGCACATCTAGACTGGAGATGGAAAAATTCAACAACACCAACTTTGAGTTGTAAAAGCTCAAGATGGAGGATTTACTCATAGATCTAAATCTGTGGGTTGTAGTATCGAATTCAAACAAGCTACAATCTCACTACATGATTGGGAAGTGTTGGACAAAAAGGCAAGAGGCCTTATCAGGCTTTGCTTGGCAGGTTATATGTTATTGAATGTCTATGAAGAATCCACCACAAAAGCCCTATGGGAAAAGTTGGCAAAACTATACCAAGCTAAATCCCAGGTTAATAAGCTTTTTCTATGTTAGAAACCTACACTTTGAAGATGGGTGATGGTGATTTTGTTGCTAAGCACTTGAATGTGTTCAGCATGATTATAACCTGGTTAAAATCTATGGGTGTGAAGATGGAAGAGGAAGATCGATGCATGACCCTTTTGTGTTTTTTGCTAGAACCTTCAGCAACCTATGACATGTCATTATAACTATCATTAAGCATATTTGGAGAGTTTGAATAAGACAAATTGGAGTGCCCAAGTTATGAGGATAACCAAACTTCCCCAAGAATCGACATCACAATTTGAAATGATACTTTTAGGTAAACCAAAATACTCCCATACAAGTAATAAAACAACTCAACTGTATCACTACCCATAAGAGTCCTTCTACATAGAATGAGAACACACATCTTACTAAAACAATCCACTACCACAAGAAGATGATCATGCCCCTTCCTTGACATTGGTAATCCTCCCACGAAATTGAGGGAGATGCTCCCCTGTGGACAAGAAGGTACTAGAAATGGTCAATACAACCCCAACTTCCTAATGTTTGGCCTACTTAGGCTACACATTTTACACCCTCAAATAAACATAGAGACATCTACTTGAATTTATGGCCAATGAACATACCTTCAAAGATTTATAACAAGCTTAGTGGCCGCTAAATGACGAGCAACCTTGGAGTTATAAGCCTCCCTCAAGAACAACAAACTCCTTTCTTTTGAAACACACAACTTGCCCAATTTGTAAAGCAATCCATCTTGGAGATAAAAATCTAGATTTGGTTCAAAATCAGCTACCTCACCCCTTAGCTATTGCTTGTACATCTCTCCATGCTTTCATCTTGCCCATAATCTTCTGAATCAACCTCTTTGGCCCATAGCTATGAGACTAGGACTCGGCACAAACTCAACAGGCTAAGTTTTGGCAAATTGAAAAAACAATGAAATATAGAGATTTTTTCAAGATTTAAAGTTTGATCACAAGCTTAGTGGCCGCTAAATGACGAGCAACCTTGGAGTTATAAGCCTCCCTCAAGAACAACAAACTCCTTTCTTTTGAAACACACAACTTGCCCAATTTGTAAAGCAATCCATCTTGGAGATAAAAATCTAGATTTGGTTCAAAATCAGCTACCTCACCCCTTAGTTATTGCTTGTACATCTCTCCATGCTTTCATCTTGCCCATAATCTTCTGAATCAACCTCTTTGGCCCATAGCTATGAGACTAGGACTCGGCACAAACTCAACAGGCTAAGTTTTGGCAAATTGAAAAAACAATGAAATATAGAGATTTTTTCAAGATTTAAAGTTTGATCACATGCATGATTATACATCAAGAAAATGAGTACAAAAATAGATTTGAGCTATAGGAAACAACATTTTTAAATATATAAATATTCTCAAAGTGTTTGAGGTGTACAAAACTCATGAATTATGATATCCATGGCATCAAAAACAAACATCAAAAGTACAACTATAGTTGAGAGGAGCCTACATCACTTGGCCCAATGTTAGTAGCTCTATGGTGGGCCCTAACTTGTGTCTCAGATAGGTCCTTGATGTTTATGCAGCCATGACATCTATGAGTGTGTCAACGACGACATCCAAGGGATCTGCTCGTGCTCCCTACTTCACCATAGCTACTACCTTTGCCTCAAGATCAATCTAATCAACCCATTCATGGCCATCCTCAATGAAGATAGAATCCTTAGCCTTAGTGATCCAATTTGATTGTAGATCAACCTCCTCTAATGCACCGGGGGATAAATCAATGCCTAAGATTTGCTTGTGACAGAGACAAAGGTTGTAATGATCATAAACAAAATCATTCAACCTTTCCACCAATATTTTGTTGCGCCTCTTGGATATGTGCTCAAACATACTCTAATTGTGCTCGCATCTTGAAGTGTTGTATTGTTGGCTCAAGCAACATATGACAATCCTATGAAGATTTGTCGCCTTAGCACCAAATCTCTCCCACCATGCATCTGAATGAAAAAACAAAAGGAAAAAAAAAACTCAATCTCATTATTCAATGTAAGAAATATAAAAGTTTTAAACTTAATGTATGACATCAAAACAACTTTTACCTGGTTGCAATGTCGTTCCAATTGCCTTACATAAATCTTGTGCAAAGAGGTCCCCTTGCACAAGTCTAAAAATCTCAATCTCAGATGGGATCTTTGCTCTAAGCAGAGAATTTGCTTCCAGCCACTCTATGACTGCGTAGAGCCCACTCAAAACCTCCTCATCAACCTTGAAATCTGAGTAGAGTTGATATGTTGAATTCAAGAAATTAGCAACTACATCTAATGGCTTGTGAAGTTGATGGTGCCATCAGTGATTAATGATTTCACATAAGAAACAATATTTGTCCTCAATCTCATAGTAGATGGCTCTAACAACCTCCTTGGCCATATCCATGCCCTTATACACATAGCCCATTGTAGATTTCTCCTCACTAACAACATGAAAGAGGTCAACTAAAAGCTCTATAAATAGTTAAAAAATAACATAAGTAGTTGGATTGAAGAAGTAAACGTAAAGTTATAAACAATTAAAAATACCATAAATGATAAACTACTAAAATGAGCAAAAGAAAAACAAAATAAGAACTTACATCTATGCCGAAAGCCAAAAATTTTGCTCATTGAAAACCTACTCAACCATGTCAACTCTAACAGTGGTCCAAGCATACTAAGATTGAGACCACCCCCACTAACAAACATGCGCTTCAAGGCAGCCTTTGATCCAACAAGTTATACCAAGACAAGCCAACTCCTTATTCTTTGTGCATTTCATCGTTAAGTTGAGGACCAAAACTAGTATGTATTTGCAAACGTTTTTACTATGGTCCACAACTACTTCAATCAATGAGAGTTTGTCAAAATCCTCCAATATGAAAACAAGGCAATGAGCAAAATAGGGAGTCCAAAATATAGATGGGTGCCTCTCCACGAGAAGTCTACCTGCAACAACATTAATTTGTTGCATTTTCTATAATGATCTGCACAATGTTTGTCTCAACCACCTCAGTTGTTGACTTCCTCTAAAATCTAACAAAAGAAATTTGTATTCTTACCTTCCCTAAAACATCAACGGAATTTTGGAAAATTGTACTGCTTGAGGAAGAAACACAGAAATCCATCATCTTGTTTCTCCTATCTATCCAACCATCAAAGATGATGGTGCAACCCTTATTCTACCATATCTCACAATGCTTGTGAAGGCCACCTTTTCACTCAAAGTCAAGCCCCTTTATCTCCTCATCATTAAGGGTTTTGAATCGTGCTATAGCAAGAGCAATAACATCTACTAGATTTTGCAAATAAGGATACCTAAAACAAAACAAAAAAAAGCAAATAAGTATTCTAAAATTTAAATTCAAATAAATCAAAAAACATATTTTAAGACAAAAGTAAGTGTAAGATTCAATGAAAATCCAAACACAAGCCTATATCTAGATGAATGAAGACAAGTTACAAAAGCTGCAAGCAAACAAACTAATGATGTATTCTAAAATTTAAATTCAAAAAATAACCTAAATTTTAAAATTTAAGATTCAAATAAATCAAAAAACATATTTTAAGACAAAAGTAAGTGTAAGATTCAATGAAAATCCAAACACAAGCCTAGATCTAGATGAATGAAGACAAGTTACAAAAGCTGCAAGCAAGCAAACAAATGATGTAGAATGCAAATAACAACAATTCCAATATTGAGGATATGAAAAAAAAGGATAACAAAGGATTGTAAACAAATATATATATAGGCCTCTTGGATGTATGAATTAAGAAAATAACATGTCCAAGAGGTCATGAGTAAACTCACAATCACTCCCAATAAGGAGGTGAGTTAACTCAATCTAACTAAGAGGTCAAGAGTTGAAGTGCCAATCAGTGGATCAATTAACTCAATCTCACTAAGAAAAACATGGCCTCAACTGAATAGAGGTAGCACCTAACTACAATTAATCAAAGATTGATGAGGTAGTGGTGGCACTTGTGTACCTGAAGTCAAGGTGTACACATGACATTATTAGCTACCTAAGTGAGAATAACTATTCCTAATATCTTAATTAAACTTACTAATAAGGTGCAATATCACCCCAACAATAAGAACTAATTACTTGGTCAAATGAAATGGAATTGAACAATAGAACCAAAAGTCTCCAACTACACTCCTTATTGTTTGATGAATGTCTCTATTCCAACCTGTGCTCTCAAGAGATGGTTTGTTATCTAGAGTAGTGTTTGGTACAATAAACAAATCTAATCTGAATCCACAAACTCAAGGCCCAACATTACCATTAGTGCTCGAAGTCAAAGGAAAAGGATGAATCTCCTTGTCCTTGGCCTTTGGCTGTTAGGTATGTGTGCAAGGTGAGATTTGAAGCGACTAATGTCTCCCCCACTAATTTTTAATTTGCAATAATTGCAAACCAACTCCCCTTCTTTAGCCCCTCGGGTGGCATGTTTCTAACAAGGATCATTTCTGATTGGCATCAACATTATAACAATTTATAAATTGTGAGTAGGCTACAAAAGAAAAAGAAAAAGAAAAAAAAAAAAATTAACATTCAAGGTTTATAGATAAAAGAAAAATAATAATGGAACGACAAAGAAAGAGGGCAAAATGACGAGAACTTATTCTCATCATTTTTTCCTCTTTATGTTTCTCGTTCCATGAATTCAAAATAGAAAACAAAATGTTAAGACATACCCAATAGCAAAAAAAATTTCAAAAGAAAACATACCTCTTCAAATTTGATGCTCGAAATGGATGGTAAGCGGCTCCAAATTGATGGTGGACTCCTCCAAATGCATTGTGGGCTCCTTTAGATGCATCGTGGCCTGCTACAAACCTACATACACTCAATTTAATCACCATTTGCTGCCCAATCTGCTTGCTGTTTTTTGCTGCAAAGGGTTGTTTTTGTGCTTCAATGGCCTTTTTGTCTCCTTATTTGTGCTTGCAAATGACATGAAAAGCATTGTAATGTGTTTTGGATGCTTTTGAGGGTATTAAAATTTTTTTTTTTTTTTTTCTATTTTTCAAGTGTTTTCTGTTGTCCGAGGCTGCCCATTGGGACTTGGCAAGTTTGCGAAGTCTGTCCAAACTCACCAAGACTCGGCCCCAAGTCCCTAGGCCTCAACAAAGTAAGATCGCCTCAAAACTGGGCAAGTCTACTGAGTACCTAGCAATTCTCGTACACTTATTTGGCCCAAAGTTCTAATTGATAAAGTGTGCTGAACATTGAAAGTAGAGGTGGCCTAGACAACATATGAGCTAGTTTGTTGGTCATGCCTCGTATGTATTTTTGTAGGAATTGTTGCAGGAACCCCATCCACATGTAATTTTTAGCCCATTGTAATTTGAATTAAGCTTGCAATTATTGAACAGGCTGATGATCTATATGAACAATCAGTTCTTTGTCAATCAAATAGTGCTTCCACTTCTTCATGTCTTGCATTAAATCATACAACTCTTTGTCATATGTGCAATACTTTAGGACTAGTCCACCGAAAAGTTTTGAATGATAACAAATTAGTCTTCCCCTTGTAATAGAACAGCCCCCATAACATAACCACTCACATCCGTCTCCACCACAAATGGTTGTTGAAGATTTGGCAAGACCTAAACAAATGGTTGGTTGTTGAAGATTTGTGCTTCAACTCATCAAAAGCTTTTTGTTGTTTGCTACCCCATGTGAAGCACTTTCCACTTCCCATAACTTAATGCAAAGGTGCTCGTGGCTTCTATGTATGAGAAAGACTTAACAAACTTCCAAACGTATTGCACGGTTCCCACAATGATCCTAGCTTCAATGACATTGAAAGGTTTTGTCCAACTTGCTATGGTTTCTATTTTTGTTGAGTCTATCCTTATCTCTCCATCTCCAACCGCATGTCCAAGGTAGACGAGTGATTGTTGTGCAAACTCACATTTTTTTACCATTCAACAACAATTTGTTCTCCTTCAATACTCGCAAGACTCAAAGATGCATCAAATGTTCCTCATAAAACTGGTTGAAAATTAAGATATCATCCAGTTAAACTATAACACAATAATCAATAAATGGTCGCAATACCTCATTCATTAGCCTCGTATGTTGTCGCTGCATTGCATAACCCAAAGGAAGTACCAACCACTTGTAAAGCCCTTGTTTCGTCTTAAACGCTATTTTGTATTCATATTCCTCTTTGATCCTAACCTTGTTATATCTGAACTTATATGCTAGCTACTTTATTTTGTTAGAGAGGATGCTTGAGGTGCAAGAACCTCTACAATTAATGATGGTTAGTTTAGAGTGGGGTAGACGACCGAGGCAAGCCAGGCTAAAAAAACAGTGTGAAACAAAAGATCCTTGACAATGAATGGAGATCCACATTGAGGTAAGAAATCACTGATTTTATTATTAAATTATTAAATTGTTAATTTATTAATGTTTCTAACTTGTAAATTATTTTCACTCTTTTTAATAGCATTCACTCTATGTCATTTGAGCCTTAATCTTTTTTGAAATTTTAATTTTTGTAACTTGTTTATAAACATGTTTGCTCCTTCATCTCACCTATTGTGCAGACATAAGATACATTGATACAGACTCTCCTAGCCTTGGAAAGATTTATGAGACATTTGACAACATGCTTGGGCAAATGAAGCAAGAAATTCATAACAAGTATCTTAATTTGGGGTTTTATGAAGAGCATATTAGGTCCATTATAATGCAACGGTGGAACACTATGAACGCCACGGTTCATATGGCAGCCTATGCTCTAAATCCCAAATGGTATATAGCAAGGCCTAGGAGAGTGCCTCCATCTCATGATGAAGAGGTAAAAGAAGGGCTCATGAAGGCCCTTCAAAAGATGTATATTGATAAGGAGTCTAATTTACTTCAAACAAAGTGGCTAGCCTTTGTCAATCTTCATGATCCAACATTCAACAAACCAAAGGCAAGGACAAATAGAGCTACATTAGCTCAAACCGACCCTATGGATGGTGGATGTGGCATGGCAAGGCTGCACCATAGGTTGCTAGGTCCTCTACTACAGAGAGGAATTAGTCCACATACAACTTCATCCAGTCAGCCAAGAGGAATAGGCTTACCTCTTGACAAGCGGAGATATTGGTGGTCATGCATAGCACCTTGCAGCTTCAAGATCGACAAAATCTTGAGTATCATCAAACTTCGTTCACACATTGGTATGGTGGTCTCGAAGATGCCACAAAAGTCGATGAGGAGGCACAAGAGGGCATGATTGGAGTTCCATTGGATGAGGCAGCCCCTTGTAGCGGTAGTGACTCAAACTCAAACTCCAATTGTGATGCAATGGTAGCAGATGTTGGTTAGGAACAATGGCAAATTTTCTATGTTTTTGTCATTTTGTAGTTGAAACTTGCAGCCTTTGGGCATTTTGCTGTAATTTTTATATAATATATATGCATATTGACAATGAAAGCAATCAAAATTTGTTAATTTGTTTGTTGACTCTCATGTGAAATGTCAATTCAACTCTAGTGTTATGTATTAAGATTCTATAATGTATATGATGAATGCCTTATCAATGTTATCATATGAATATTTGAAATTTCCTATATTTTTTAAATATCCCTAATTTTTTAATAGCCATCCCTTGCTGTCCCCTAAAAAATGGCCTCTCAAAAAATCCATCCCAAAAACCCGTCCCCATCCCAGAAACTTGGTGTAGCATACATAGAATAAAATGACCAGATGAATATAAAATACTCCTACGTTTGTCACAGCTTAGCCTCACAAACAAATACAGTATGCAAGTTTATACATATAGAAACTAAAAATAATCATTGTATAGAACAATACATCTAAATAGATTACAAGAAATACTACATGTCTCAAAAAAAGCACCCAGCTCCACCCCAACACCACAAAAAAAGAACACCTAAAATAACAAACATTGCTAACTAGTTAAGTCTACTGGTGTGCATATGTGCCAAAATTGTAAATACAAATGGCATTGGCAATTGTATGAAATGCGACCAAAACAAATTTTCATTCTTAACTAAGGTAAGGACTGTAAGCAATAGATCTCTAACAGCCTTGATTATCCCTTATCCCAAATTATCTTTTAACTGAATCTAAAGTGCAGCACTGATGGCCATATAATGAAAAACATGTTCTCTCTGAAATTTATGCTAGATCTTATAAGCATGTAGTAAAAATCCTAAGCTCCTAAGTTCTGGAAACAGAATATCCCTTCCTCACATACGTGCAAACAGATCGCCCTTATAAATTTGCCATGGAGTATTTGGTAAGTCTCAAAAATAAAAACAAATGTTAAGCAGTTATGTCTGGGGGTGTGTGTGTGTGTGTGTGTGTGTCAAAATACACATGCAAAGAGGACTACACATAGAGCAACCAAAATGAATTTTCATTGTTAACTAAGGTGAGGATTGCAAGAATATTCATCTAACACCCTTGATTGTCCCTTATCCCACACTCCTTTTTAACTGAATCTAAAAGTTTAACAGTGAGGATCATATAATGAAAAACATAATTTTTGCCTCAAAATTATGCTAGATCTTCTAAGCATATAGTATAAATCTTTAAAATCTTAAGCTTATGTTGTATTTATTTTAAGGACTAAAGTTCTGGAAACAGAAGATCCCTTCCTCAGATGACCCTTTACATATTTTCTATATTCTGACAATTCTTTTCAAAAAGCTTGTTGCCTTGACTCAGTCAACTAGAAAAACCAAGAAATTCCATGCCTACCATAAAAGTAATGTTGCAACCCTCACAAACAATGAAACAACACTCCAATTTTACGTCTTAAACTGAATATCCATGGTAATAATTACATCACAGAAAAAAAGAAAATTTCCAGAGTGATAAACCATATCATCAATATAGTCAAAGTAGTAGTACCTCATCATGCATTACATCAGAAGGAACCTTCTGCTGGGTCTCACTGAACCATTTGAAAAAACTGCAACATCAACAGGATAGATATCAAATACAAAGAGGAATATAAAACTTATCAAGAAGCATCCATTTCATTATGCCCAAATAATGATATTTATATATAATATATTAGTATCACAATGCTGAAGAGAACTAAAAACAGAATATAAGCATTTTTATTGCAATACTAGAGCTCTACAACTGAACCCAAGAAATTAAACCTTTCTTCTTGAAGAGAGCGTTTCCTCCCCTCTTTGTCTGGAACAACCCCATTGGTCAAATCCTACATTCATCAGTAACATCAGAGACTTTTCATCAATCATGATACTGAGAAGTAGTCAGCAATGTCAGAGGTCAGAATCCATACCTAAATGACAAGTAAATAACAAAAAATGTCAACAGAAATGTCAAAGATGCAAGCTTTCAACTAATGGGGAAAAGTGGATCAATACTAAATCACATACCATGCCATCTTTCCATTTAACTGAAGAACCTGATACCGATGTGGTAAGCTCATCAGAAAACCGGAATACTTTCGTCAGCTTAGTATCCTCAAAATAAGGATTAGGTCGGAAAGTCTGGAGGGAAATTATTCATTAGCCAGCACCATCAATGCCAACACATAATTCCAATCTATGATCTCATCAAATAATGAGGGTTTGAAACAAGCAACCTTTACTAAAATCATAGAATTTTTTTCATCTTTTACAACTTCTGAATCTGGAAGGGCAAAATCACTTACAAAAGAAATGCTGTATCCAGACTTCACATCTTTAAAATCTTCAACATCAAGGGACCGTAAATACTTAAAAACCTACATAAGTCAGTTAAGTGAATATAAGAGAACCAGTAACAGAAAGTAACAAAAAGTATTCCAAATAATAAGTTAGACAAAACTAGTTGACACTCCTCTGTAAACACATGAATAAGCTGCCCAACCAAAAGTTCAAATATTATCAAATTTGATACAAAATAATCTTACATATTTTCCAAAAGGGATAGTCTCTGTCCTAAACTCAAACTGGAGTGTTACATTTACAAGCTTATCATTTCAAAGTTCAAAAAAAAATTTAAAAATTAGCCAATGAAAGTCGAGCTGAGAAAAGATCATCTATTTTGCATAACCATAGTCTTGATTCAGGTAAAATTGTTTCATTTCCTTGCCGGTGTTAAAATCTCCATTTATGTTGCTCTATATCTAGTTGTATACAAAATACTAGAAACTTGTAGAAGAACAGAATGTACTAATGTGATATTCTAGGCTTTGTTCCATTTATTCTTCCAGCCTTTCACATACAATTGGGGAAAGATTTCACACAGAACCTATAATCCACCATCTTAAATCAGAGATTATAAATGTCATGAAATTGACGCAAAGACACTACCAAATTAGCCACTCTTTATAGAAGTTAGGCCAAAAAATTAGCAAATAATACTCTCTTTATAGTCGTTAAGAAATCCATGCATTTTATATTTATTTTAGCTCCACCAAGCAAGTTGAAAGTACATGCAAAATTAAGCACGGATAACTTTATTACATACTGCAGTTAATATTTATCTTTATTCTTCTTGGATTTTGTAAATTTGGCAGTTCCCCATTTGTTTTGACTCTTTGAGCTTTTGAGACATGGCCACCACCATCCCCATATTTTTGGTGAGAAGGCATTGTACCATATTATCTAACTAATAAAAATTTGAGGTTCCTCAAGGATAATTAACTGAATGTTCTTCTATCCGACTGCCAGATCTTTAATTCGATTATCAGTGTCACTTAACCACTACCCTCACAAATACACACTTATCATACACACACACACTAGCATATATATTTTAAATTCATCTATCTAAAAGGCACCAAGAGATTTCAATATATTTTATTAATTATATAATTATAAATTAATAATTAAATTATATATAGAATATTTATATTTATATAATTATTAATTATTTTATCATATTAGATCCTTATAATCAAATTAATATATTTTTTATTTTATTAATAATTAGTATTTAAATATATAGGGTATTTAAATATTTAAATTTTAAATTATATCTTTTAGATTAAGTGGTGAGTAAAATTTTGAAATAGAACTTAATGTAAAAGATATAATTTAAGTATTTAAACACTCTAAATATAATTAAATACTATATTTAGTTATTAATTATTAATTTGACATGTAAGTGGCCATCAAATTTATGTCAAAGGGTTTTTGTGAACACACCCACTCCAGTACAACCTACCCCTTGCTGCCATTGTAATTACACCGATTATTAATGTTTGAATTTGTTGTTTCAATCCTTTGCAAAATATGAGTGACTTGTCCAATGGACAGTGGTAAATTCCATAACAAAATGTGGGAATATCAACAACAAGAAGGTGACTTCTGTCTGCATTTGAGAGGAGCAGCTCCCTTGTATGATAGGGGGTTTTCTATTTTGTGTATGTTTTACCTGAGTGCACAAAAGGAACAAGAAAATAAAAGGAAAAGAACGGCAGAAAAAGAGAAAGGGAGTAACCCTGGGTGAACTAAATGGAGAGGAAACACATAGATAACTCAAAAAGAGGAAAATTAACTCAGATCACAAGCTACTCTTCTCTTATGGAGATTGATTTATAAGTTGGGACAGCTCAAATCTCACAAAAACACAAAGTTTTCACTAGATCTGGCAACATGCAAGTGATGCAAAGCTTCACCATTCGAAAACTGGCATCACAAAGCATGAGAAAAAAAGAAAGAATGAATGACATACAACTGAAAATGGCTTAGTGGGTAAGAATAATCCTCATTCATAAACAGTGGAACAGAATTTACAAAAAAAAAAAAAGATCATCACATCCATTAATGAGCAGCATTGAATTCCATCATGTTAAAAATCGCATTCCATTGCCATCGATTAAAAAACTCACAAAGAAAGTTGCATAATCAAAGAGCATTGAATTCCATAATGTTAAAAATCGCATTCCATTGCCATCGATTAAAAAACTCACAAAGAAAGTTGCATAATCAAAGAGGAGAAGAATCTATAGCTGTCTGGATGGAAACTTCCAACCCTAGAAGCCCTCAGACAAACTTCCAATTTCTAAAATCCAACCCTAATTTCATCACACCTCTACTTATTTATTACATTGCACAGTGGAAAGTTTTGCTCAACAATTTCCACCTTTTTCTCCAATCACAAACTCAATTACAAATTACAATTATGTATGTCTCAGTCCGTAACAAAATATCTTTGCACACTTTAATTAACTAATTCTGAAAAGAATTAATAGCCTTATAATGTGCAAAGATAATACAACTCAAACACAAGCCCTTTGAATGACATAAAGTACATAAAAAGACCTTCCTAAACACACTTGACCATCTTATCATGAAAATAAGACCACTAGACCATTTAATGATACACAAAGATTGATGGGTGAAGTAGAATACCCAGCCAATGCCTTGTCCATTGGGCAACAAGCTATGAAGTCTCACTGTTGCCAAATCTAATGGATAAACCACCAACATCGCACGCTTTTTCTCCAATCACAACCTCTATTACAAATTACAATTATGTATGTCTTGGTCCATAACAAAATATCTTTGCACACTTTAATAATTAATTAATTCTGAAAATAATTAAATGAGTCTCATAATGTGCAAAGATAAATACAACTTAAACACAAGCCCATTGAATGGCATAAAGTACATAATAAGACCTTCAACACACTTGGCCAGCTTATCATAAAAATAAGACCACTAGACCATTTAATGATACATTAAGATTGATGGGTGAAGTAGAATGCCAAGCCAATGAAGATTGTGTCCTATGAAGTCTCAATGTTGCAGAATCAAATGGATAAACCACAACTAACATCACATGCTTCCTTTTGAAACATTGACCATGATGTAGAATGAAAAGGCAACTCTGTTTGGGAAGTTTATACATGGGGAGGTCATGTACCCAAGTGATAATACACGCCCATGTTGAAAAATATATGCCCCTAAGTCGAAAAAGGCCTTCAATTACTTCGGAATAGAGTATCTAGAAGTGTTAATACTCATTTACAAAAATAAGGGGTAACAATTTGCTCTATCTGGGGTCCACGTCACATACTCGGGATGTAGGTGAACCTCAGCAACATTTAGATGTGGTCACAACTGAATAGAAAGTGGACCAGTAATTCTTGAACACCCAATTGTGCCCGCATGTCCTGAACATTTTGAAGTAAGGTAGAAGAGCAAGCATCTTTTGTGAAAACTTCCCTTGCCATGTATCCCGGAATGAAAATTCAAAACTATTCAACTGTGTACTGTGAAAACAGCTTTCCAATGCTTCAAATGGGACGAAAAATGAAGCCTGGATCCAAAAGTTTTGGTAAAAGGAATGCATGCATTCAATAAGAGAAAACATGCTCGGCAAAGAAACCTAAGGTTCTGATCACTTTTGCATTTTGGCAAAATGGTATGAAATGCTCACTAGACACACTTTTGCCATTAGGCTCAAATTCACACTTCTTTTACGGATTCAACTTTTTTGCCTTTCAAAATAATTGGTGTGAAGCGCACAAGAAGTGCTCTTTTAGCACCTTTTCAAAGGATTGCAAAGGGAATGAAGGCTAGGCAAGGTAAGGCAAGGTGAGGCAAATCAGACCTGAAGAAAGGAAGGGTGAAAGCAAGGAAGGCAACGCAAAGGAGAAACAACAAACATGTGCACTAGGGGGAGATCATGTCTTCCAACAAAGACACCTCCAACTTGAGCTCTTGTAGTTATAAACTTCTATAACACGGTATCCCCCCTACATGTGGGAATATTCTCTATCAAATTCTAAAATGATCTAGCTTACGCAAAGTGAATGGGCAGTGCAAAGGGGAAGAACTAGCTTAGGCACAATAAGCAATAGGATGGCATGAAGATTGTGAGAAAGGTAGAAGAGTTGGTTTCACCTAAAAGGAGTCGAGTATCATCACCTTTATTGTCATCAACAAAGAACATGTGATAGATTTGAGCCAAAGTTGCATGAACACAGATACGGATACGGCTATTTTTCAAGACCCCCTATGCATACACCTAAATACAGCTATTATATATATCAAATTAAAAAATATATTGTTAAATAATCTATTATATTAAAATATACTTTATTATTATATACCTATTTATTATAATTTTGTTAATAATAAAATATTAAACTTATTAAATTTAAATACTAATAAAATTACTAAATATAGATAAAATTACTATCAATAATAAATGATATTACACTTTATAAATTACAAACTTATTAAATATAATTAATATTAATAAAGTTATAAATAAACTTAAACGTAATATTAATAACAAACTTTATTCACTATTTTAGTATTATATTCATGGTTACCGGATACCAAACAATATAATTTACAATACCTAATTATGTACGGCTACAATATTATGTGTGGCTCCAAACTTTTTTATTATTTGCAATACCAAACTTAATATAATTTACAATATTGTATTATTGGATACCAATATTAAAAACAAACTTAATTCGGATTGCAAGCACTTGCATGAAGGCTATTAATCATCGATCAACATTCCCATCTATGCATGGCTCCAATCCCGTATGAATGCTTGTATTATTAAATATCCTGATGTATGCCTATTTTAGTATTTATTGCGATACAGACGACATGCATTTCGAATTTTAAGCACCTACAAGGTACGAAAAACAAGGAAAATGAAATATAAAATCAATCCAAGAGTCTATGTTAGCTCGTGGCTAGAAAATATTAAGGTTTTTTTTTACGTTTTAGGATTTTTTTACATTTTAAGGTTTAAACTTTTTGTTTTTAAAAATGAGACTTGGATATGGCACAATTGCCGAATCCAAACATATTTGGTGCAGATCCAAACTTGATAACATTTTGCTTATCGGTGGGCACGGTACAAAAGCCATATCATACCCATATCTGTATCAAGTATGCCGGTACGCATACCAGGGGAAGGGGGTGGCGTATCCAATAACCCTGACTTAAGCAAGTTCCTATGTTTACATCTTCAAAACTTGTTCCTCACCCAAATATTCTTCATCAACACTGTTAGATTGAGAAATAAATGAGGGGCAAGCAAAAACTTTGCCTCCTTAATGGGATTTTGTCATAAGGACGAGGGGGCTTACCTAAAAATACTTCATGGGTGATCTTGTCAAAAGTTTCTCCTTGAAGTTCCCTAGCGAGTCTTTTACCACTATTTATCTACCTCAACAAGTATCATATCATTTTCTACCTCCATTATTTTTTGTTTGTTGTGCAACGTCAATGTTTGATATTTTGTTTCTTTTTAGGATGAATAGTGCAGCAATAAAGAAGCAAATAATATTGTTAGGACATTGTTAGCATTTTGATTTGTTTTGCTTCGAGACAACTCAAACCATAAGACTATGTGAGATAAAAACTCTCTTCAAATTATAAGGGGAAGTTCCCTGAGATCTAAACTAACCCTAAATGCTAAGCTATAGACGAAATATACAATTATTTAACACTATACAATGTTTTATGGGGGATTTTGGAATAATGAAATAACATCCTGCATGTCTTTTTTGCCTCTAGTATGAGCACAAGACTAATAACAACTCTCGTCTCACAAGCAAGGTTTTATAGATTTTCAAAATGAAAGCAACTAACACTAAACACAACAACACCTTCCCACTTGCTAAAGCGACGACCAACAAGTTGATGCACACTTTCAATGACATCAGTGTAACATCAACAACAAGATAATAGATATTTGGGATTTAGGATAATAATAAATTTATCCCAAAACCCACTTTAAAGAAAAATGCTTAAAGCTATTGAAAAACAAGAAAGAACTATAAAGCATAAAACTACCCTATACAAAGAATAAATAAAAACTAACTAAAGCAACTTAGAAATAGGCCCTCAACCATCTATCCAAAAAAAAGAACTTCCAAAAAGCAACTTTCTAAAAATAGAAGCTTGATGAGTGAAGTCCTCTTTGTGATTCCTTGAAAAAGCAAACTATTAAAAATAGATCTTTTGCTCTGGAACAAGTTGATCTTGAAACCCTAACCACCAAACATGTAAACCCTACTATAGCCAATATGAAACCCTAAAATCTGCAAGAAATTGGCAATAAAGCAACCTCCAACCCTCATGGCACCCTAGAAAAAGTAAAGGAACAATGATACATGATGAGCACAATTTTTTACAACACTTGTCATTGGAATTGGAAAAAATAACCTGGGAGTGCTTTTGGGGCCTCTGCCACTAAAAAACCAGCGAATAGCAACTAGGAGCACTCTTTTGTCACATTTGCCACTTAAAAATTGGCAAATACACCTTAGGCACCCTTCTTGACCCTCTCAATGACTTAACTTGGCAATAACCCCTTAAGAGTGCTCCAAGAGTGTCTCTACTGCTTAAACTAGCAATTAGGTGCCAAGAGGGCTCTTTTGTTATCTCCACCACTCAAAAACTAGTTGTAACTAATGAGCACTCCTGGACACTCTTTGCCACTTAAAAATGGGTTATAGTACAGAGGAGCATGCTTGGACCTTTCATGTCACTAGCAAATTCATCACATGCGCCCTTCTAGAGCCTCTCAACCACTCTTCCATGCCTTATGCCAAATTTTGAGTACCTCTCACATGCAAGCACCAATTTACATCTCGTCTAATGCGTTGGAAAACTCTTTTGTTGCCTATGCAATGATCTCAATTAAAACATACCAGCACGTCATCCAAGGAAATGGGAGACAAGTATTCCATAATGACTCTTTAGAGGATGAAAGGCTTACGACAAACTAAAAAGCAACACTTATATAAGTTTTCGTATGGGTACAACAATTGGCTCCGTCTAGAGAACCTCAAAATCTTTGGTTTAGAACATGTTGGTGTCTATCCATTGGGCAAAAGTGTCAAGCCTAACCTAAACCAAAACATTCATTCTAGTTATAATCATGTCATCATCTAATTCAATTACATGTTCCTAGGCTTCTTCTACCTCATCAATCAAACTAGATTTGATCAAGAATGTGATCTATAGAGGGTTTACATTAATAAAACAACTCAAGAGGATCTTAGGAGAAGGTTTCAAAGTAGTATTGATTATGTTGACAAGGCAATTGAATCTTGGGATAAATTCTCTCATCGACTCATTATTATCTTCTTTGTATTTGACAACTAGGCAAACAAGATATGGCCATCCTCAGATAGTTTGAAACATGACAAAAACTTTTCGTCCATAGTATTCCACCTAGTAATTGAACTTGCAGCAAGATGGTGAAAACATTCCCCTACACCTCCAACCAATGTTTGAACAAAAAGTCGGACCACAATATATTGCCACTCCCAAAATCTGCATGCTATGGTGAAGGCTGAAAAATGCTCCTCTGGATGTTGACTACTATCACCATGAATCTTTCGGAAACCTTTCCTCAAACCATATGGAAAATCATGGCATTTTGCAAAATCCAAAGGCCCAATATTGGTTCCCATGGCAAAGGATGTTTTGTTAAATTCACTCATTGTTTGTAACGGCTCCACGTCCAACATAGAAAAAAACACGACAAGCTCTATATTAGCTAAAGAAGAAACTTCACTTGGAGATGTTGGATAGAGTGTTTGGAAGACATGATCAAAAAGACCTACCTTCTTTTGTGATCTAATGTAGATCTTATTCACTAGACTGGAAGAGGCGATAAGACTTAACTATCCCGCTACAAGATTGGCTTGTTGTATCTCAAGCCCAATGGTGGGTGCCAAAAATTGTTAGCATTTTAATATATATTCTTCAAGACAACCCAAATTGGAACAATGTGAAACCTCTCTTCAAATTATAAGGGGAAGCTCCTTGAAATCTAAACTAACCCTAGACACTAAGCTATAGACAAAATATATAATTATTAACATTGACAATGCTAGGGAGTTTTGCAATAATGAAATAACATCATCCCTGTCTTTTTGCCTCAGGTATGAGCACAGGACTAGTAACAACTCCTATCTCAAAATCGATATTTTATAGATTTTAAGAATGAACACAACTATCTCTAAACACAACAACACATTCCCACTAGCTAAAGCAAAGACGAACAAGCTAACACACACAAGATTTGAAAAGGAATAACTATTTCAACACAAGGTGCCACATGATTCCAAGAACTAAATAGCTAAGTCGTACACAAAGGTACAACCTAGATGAACAAATAACTTTAACACAAAGCTTGATGCTATTGTCCACTTTCAACTTAATTAATGAAACATAAACGTAGTAAGTGTAGACACAACAACAACAAATTGAACAATAATTTCAGCAACATAAGTGCAACATCAACTATCGTTAAGAACTCCAAACAATTATTTATAAGGTTACAAAATACCACTATAAAGCAAAATACTTAAAAGCTACTGAAAAGCATGAAAGAAAGAAATTTAAAGCTTAAAACTATCTTAAACAAAGAATAAATAAAAGCTAATTAAAGCAACCTAGAAATATACCCTCAACCATTTATCAAAAAATAGAACCTCCAAAAACGCAAATGCCTTCAAAAAGCAACTTTGTTTGAAAAATTAATGTTTGTTCAAAAAAACAACTTTCTAAAAATAGCTACTACTAAAAAGAGAAGTTGGATGAAGGAAGTCTTCGTTGTGATTCCCTGAAAAAGCCTTTGAGACGGGTGGCTCTTGAAACCCTCACCACCAAACATGGAAGCCCTGTTATAGCCAATCTAAAACCCTTAAATCTGCAAGAAATGTGCAAAAAAGCAACCTCAAACCCTCACGGCACCCTAGAAAAAGCAAAGGAATGATGATCATGATCAATCGTGTTGGACACAATTTTTGTCAACACCTGTCACTAAAACTAACAGAATTACCTAGGAGTGCTTTCGGGGCTTCTACCACTAAAAAACTAACAAACAACAGCTAGAGGCACTCTTCTATCATTTTTGCGACTTAAAAACTTGGCAAACACACCCTAGGCACATGTCGCATGTCATTTTTCATAATTCTATTGCTTTGAAATAGCCCCGCACTAGTTTTAAAAAGCAAAAAATGCAAATCGTTTTGGGCCATGCTGGATGGAAAAGCAACATTTTTTATTCTTTTGAATTTTTTCCAATTAAATCCCAAGTAATTGAATTACATTTATACTTCTGGCTTGCTAAGTCAATCCCTATCTTAAGTAATGCTCCTATGGCTGTAGCAACATTTGCAAATTTGTCTGAGATACAAACACATGACTCCACATAGAGCTAGCAATGCTAGGCCAAGGGATACAAGCTCCTTTCTACCATAGTTCATGACTCTGTATTGTGATTTTTGATTTGACACCATGAATATCATAATCCATGAGTTTTGTACACCTAAAACACTTGACAATATTTGTATATCTAACAATGTTGTTTCCTTTAGCTAAAATCCACTTTTATACTCATGTGATTGATGTATACTTATGTATGTGATCAAAGTAGCTTCTATTTGATTAGTTTATTGCATCTTTAAGGTTTATTTATAAAAGGGTGCATGAAACAAGTTTTAAATCCTTAAAAAAATTTGTATTTCATGGGTTTTTCAATTTGTCAAGTCTGGGCACTGAGTCCAAGTCCAGGTCAAAAATCAGCTTGCTGAGTCCGAGGCGAGTCTGAGTCTTGTAACTATGAAATAAATAATGTCATTCTACCTCCACTAGCCTAGCCGATCAAACAAAACCACTCCCCTTCAGTGTAGATGGCCAACTCGCCCCTCACCCATAGTCTAGGCTCCCCAGTCAAAGACCAACATTACCAACTTCCTCTCTACTTCTGGAGGATTGTCAGCCATGGTTATTAGGATAGGTTCCTTCCCCTTCTCCACCTACCTCCACACATGCCCAAATAGGCCCACTTAGTCCAAGTCATTCTCCTATGGATACCATCAGTTTTTTATTGCGCCTCCCATGGCAATTGATAAAAATGTTAGTCCTCCTGCTCTACATTTGGATACATATTAGGACCAGCTTTGACCTCCAATCTTGGTCTCCATCAGCCTAACTTCTTTGGTGGCAGGTATCCCAGGTGATTATTTGTAATATGTGGGTAATATGTGGCTTTGTATATCCTAACTTTCTTAGTATTTTTTTCATTTCAGGTATTTGTTTCAAATTGATTGTTTGGGCTTGGCAAATAAATCAGCAGCAGCTTTCGGCAATATACCAAAGAAATCACAGATAATGTGATAGAAAATATTCTAAGTTGCAGAGTACCCCCTCCCTAGGGTCCCAGTTCAACAATAGGAGCATCCCAGGAGCAAGCAACGCTGTGCCTTGGCCACTTCCAAGCGCACCCACAACCACAATGCCAAACTTTAAAAAAAATAATTAAAAAAAACTAAAAAGTGCCTAAAACGCACCCATACTAAGAGTTATTTTAGAAAAACTCATTCTTTGTTTTGCCCTTTTTGCATTTTGAAAGATTGCTAGTATTTTTTTGAAGGAGAACAATTGCAAAGTGCTAGGGGGAGGAAGCACAAAGGACATCTATCAATCTAAGGTAAGTAGTTTAATGAATTTTTTCAGATTTTTAACGAATTTTTTCAAGTTCTTTAAGAATTTTTCATTTTTTTCAGAAAAAAAAAAAAAACAAGTTTTGGGATTTTTCAAAATGTTTTTTGGTGTTTGTTTTGAACGAATTTTTTCAAGTTCTTTATACATATTGTAGGGATGCATTTTTTTTTAATCTAAAATTTTGTAATTGCTTATAATAGTAATTTATTTGGAATGACTACTAGTTCAAGTTCAGCGGGCCTTGCGGCAAATAAACAATTTAAATATGATCAAGCATCTCCTCTATGAAAATATGTTATGATGCTTGAACAACTTCCAGGAGGTGGAGCTTTTATTTGGAATTGTAATCAATGAAAGATCACATATAAGAGCTTGCCAAAGTCAGTGTAGATGATGACGAGACTCCTACACATGATGTACCTTGTGGGAGCTGTACTCCATTAGCTTGTGGTTCAAATGATGTTCAACCAAGCGATGACTTCGATCTAGATGCTTTTCATGAAGGTTGAAGACCAAGATACAGATTTTTTATTGTATTATTTTCAAATTTTGTAATTGTAAAGATTTTCATTTGAATCTTGACTCTGAGTCCTGGACATATATGATATAAGACATAATATTGAAATTTTGAAATATCAATTGACAATTATTATTATTTTTATCCCTATCATTGACCAATGATGAAGTATCATAATATCAAAGATTCAAATGTCATTATTATTATATCATATATCAAATGTATTTTCAATTCTGTATATTTTTTTTTTTTTTTTTGCATATATATACAGCCATCCCCAGCCGCACCGTACCCAAGGAAAATAAAATTGCCGTACCAGCATACCCAACCCCGTACCAGAACCGGCAACTTAGAAAATACTCATTATGCCATCGAAGTAGTCATTAACTCCATCTATCCTGATGAAGAGTTTATGTCAGCTCTCCAAGTTGAATCTTCTGAGATAAATGTCTGGTATCAACTTTAGAAATCTGTGGGACAAACAAGTGTTATTTCTGCTTTTGCTATTGAAACGATTTTTGGGGAAAGGGCTAGCACAAAAAGAAGCTGAAAATTTAGGGCAACGTGTGAGCAGTTACCTATAAGTGTAAATCCACACCCATAATGGCCAACCATGATGACTCTATTAACCCACAACTCTATTTATTTACTTGTAAATATAAATTCACACTAGGCGACCAAATCAGGATCTTAGGCACTTTTTACTCTTTTATTTATTATAGCCTCTCTTAAGCAAAGGTCATAGGCTTCTTTGATGGGTTTCCACTTTGCCCCCACCTGCATATCAAATGATCAAAGCTACCCATTGTGTTAGTATTTATAAATTGTCATCTTTGAGAATTGATTATGTTTAAACAAGAAAGGTCCATTAGGCTGTGGTCTAGTGGTAAGATAGGGCACTTATCACAGAGATGACATGGACTGAAAACCACCTTCTCTGTGTTAATACTGCTATGTCGATTAAGCAAGGGAGTTGATGTTCAGTGAATCCAAATCTACCATCCGTACAAGAAGTTGATGATAAATAATGAACCCTGATGAATCTTGTTAAGTACAGTAGGAAAACCAGAGTCTCTGCATTAACGCCCCTCTGTGGATTAAGCAAAGGAGTTGACTTTCAGTGAATCCAGATCCAATATCAGTACAACAAGTTAATGAGATATAGAAACAAGAGCAGCAAGAAGCAGAAAGGGATAGTGCATTTTTTGAATGCATATTCCCACTCAAATAATGTCAAACCCTAGTGGGATCGGGGAAGATGCTGTGGCAGGTATTTAGGCTTTGGGGTCTGGGAATGCAGGGTATGTTGGTCTCCTGAATCACAGAAAAGTCTGTTTTAAGGTGTTGGGCCCCCCTTTGGTGGGCTCAAAAGGGCTAGTGGCCTTGGAGACACCCTACAAGGAGGCTGCAATTGTATCAAAAGAGCTGGTAGGTGGACATGATCTTAATCGGTCCAAAAAGGCTGTTTCAAGATTGGATATGTAGGATAAAAGCGGTGCTCATGTGGGGAGTAAGCAGCATCAGGCAGTCATCCATATGATCCCTCGTATTGAGCTACCTCCTATCTTGTCTCTGGGGAAGGGGGTTCTTTATGAGGAGGAAAAACTTGGTAAGTGTAATTTGATCTGTAAGTTTCACTCATTTTGGCCTAGTTTAGCACTTCTGCATGATTGGATTTACAAATCATGGAGAATGCATGTTCATAATACAGCAGAGATTTTCCCCTATGCCCAAGGTTTTTTTGAATTGCTATTTGGGTCAGAAGAAGATAGATACTCCATTTTCATAAAGGGGCCTTGGCACTGGGATAAGCATGTGTTAGTGTAACGTGGAATATATTGATAAAAGAAAATGTTGTATTACAAGATACAGCAGAGCTGTATATAAAGAATATACAAAGGCTGAAAATAGCCAAAAGCAAAACAGCAGAGACAATAAGCCTTATCTACAAGATTGACCATTAAAATAGAATTTATCTAACATGAGTTTAATAACCTCCCTTAATGGTCAATCGGTCGACGACACCAAGACGTCCCTGAAATTTGACAAACTTATCTGGGCCCAAAGACTTGGTGAGAATATTGGCAGTCTGATCCTCTGTTGGAACATACTGCAACACAACGGATCCGTCTTCAACAAGCTGGCGAATGAAGTGACATGAGAGATCAACATGTTTTGTCTGTTCATGGAAGACAGGATTTTTGGCAAGTTTTAGCACCCCTTGATTGTCACAATACAAGGGTGAAGGCCCTGCTGGAGGCATTTGCATTTCTGAAAGCATCCTTCGAAGCCAAACAACCTCACAGGCCGCTTTAACAGCGCCCCTATATTCAGCTTCTGTCGAGGAGAGAGCGACTGCCTGCTGCTTCTTGCTCGTCCATGTGACTGCACCTGTGCCCAAACTGAAAACATACCCAGGGGTAGACTTCCTGTCATCAACAGAACCTACCCAATCTGAGTCAGTAAAACCGAGCAGCTGAGGATCTTTGCATTTGCCATACAGAATGCCAAAGTCGAAAGTGCCTTGCACATTGTTGTGACCAAATCACACATCGCCCCATTGCAAATGGGGACCCCCCTTTTTTGAGCTCAGATGCTTTGCATTAGGTTTTTGATGATGTCTTAAGAGCTATTTCATGATGAAGTCAGTGGTGTTTGAGTCTTAGAGCCCCTTGATGACCTGATCCTGATGTTTGAGACCCTGAAAATGACTAAGTCTGGTATCCTAATCCTGAAGATCCTAAAAATTGGCTAAGTCTGAAATCTAGTGGATCCTCAAAAATCTAGAATCTGCATGTTAAATCTGGTGGATCTGAGACCTATCTCAAACATCCTGAAAGGTATATTGAAAAATATTTAAAGTATAAGAAATACTTAAATATATTTTTCAATATACCTTACCTCGGGTACTGTCAGTTCTGGGCGCGAAATTGCTCCAGGGTCACCTCAAAACTCCGCCTAGAACTTAGGGCGCCTTTTATCATCTAGACAACCTCAAGATTGTGCCTTAGCAAAGGAGAGCTTAAAACCAAAGCGCCTTGATTGAAATTGATGTTGCGAAGCTTGAAACACTGCAAATTCAACAAGGAAGAAACATTTAGGTCTAGGCGCCCATTGCATGTTTAGATGATCGTCAAAATTGCGCCCAAGAATGAAGGAATGAGTTTTAGGCGCCTTGATGTAAGGTAAGGTTTAAATTAGTGTTTGAAGCTGTTCATATGCCAAAGTAAGCTGATAAAGTTAGGTGCATTTTCCTATAGGCCTCAAGTGGCGCCCATCCCTATCTTCATGAGCGCCTAAGGGAGAAACATCTAGTTTTGGCGCCTTGAGGGAAATAACTTAAATTCATCTTTCAAAAGTAGGCGCCCATTCCTATTTGCATGAACTAGCATTAGCACCTAGAGATAAGGATAAAACCACCTCAAATTGGCGCCATTTCTAGAGTTTTTGATCTTCAAATAAGGCGCCTTATAAGGAGAAAGATTAAGGACATGAAATTGGAGGTCCTATAAGTGTTAAAGTCACCAAGAATTCAAGGAAATAGGTCAATTATGTTGGGCGCCCTTTGCCTCCAAAATCACCTCATCTTGGCGCCTAAGGAAGAGATTGTGTTGAGAGATATCTTTTGAATGAATCTTTTAAATGGATTGACTTCTTTAAACCCTTGTAATTGCTTGAAATCATTTAAAGTTATGAATGTGGGACTAATTGGTGTTAGGCGCACTTTATTCCTATTTTTACCTATATTTGCGCCTAAGCTTGAAAAGGGATTATTACATGTTTAGAGTGTTTCCTTTGTTATGAAGTGATTAATACATTGTTTACTTTGTCTTGTAGGAACATTAGCCAAGCTAAGGAGTTGTTCAATGAGTTACTTTCGAGCGAGAAGCTTGGAGTCACCTTCAAGGAGTCATCATCATGTGGCTGATCTAAAGGGTACCTCAAGATCATCAAGAGCAAGTACCTAATTCACCTTCAAGTTGCAGAAGGATCACACCTCAAGTCTTCTACATCAATGATATCATGTTAGATTACATCAAGTTCAAAGTATACTTCATCCTTTGCATCATGTTCAAAGACAAGGCGTTCCCCATCTAAGCTTCAAGTCAAGGTTCGTCAAGCTTCAAAGTTTCTTCTAGAGGTTATCAGCATCTACTTCACATCCAAGGAAGGTGTTATCATCTACACTCAAAGAAGGTCACTTCAAAGGCCATCAATGAAGGATCACTTCATCAACTTCTACATCAAGCAAAGACATTCATCTATTCAACTTCAAGTTCTTTCATCTTCAAGTCCAAGAGAGTCTTCTACTCCGATTCATGAAGCAAGCTTCATCATCTACTCTTACATGAAGGAAGCAACATCATATCTCTACTCTATTCTTCATGAAGAAGATCATCGATATCAACTTACCTACAAGAAGAAGAAAGAATCATGAAGTTAGTCAGTTGAAGCGATAAGTATCATACAATCCAGTCTACAAGAAGATATACAAGGCAAGATCTACAAGATGTATTCCTAAACATACAAGTTCAAGCAATCACATTGAATACATCACACAAAGATGATACTGAGTTGGCGCTTATGTGGCGAGTACACATCATTTTAAATGCATTAAATGTATCATTTAATAAAAGAGGTCAAAGGGATTCCTATGTGGAAGATATTTTAAATGATTTCGCCTTACCTTATCACATTGGAAAACGTGCCTTCATTGCCTCCCTCTTTTGTACTAAAAATAGCAAATTGTTGTAACTACCTCTGAGGTGGCACGATCTAGACCCTTGGCTATTGAATTAATCTAAGCCATTCATTGTAATCTTGAACACTATACAAAGGCCTTGTTGCCTCATTTGTAATTCAGTAGTAGATTAAGAGTAGATTGTAGACAAGTAGGAATAGAATAGAAGAGACTCTCAAAATTCTCTGAAAGGACTTGAAGTTGTTATATATATTTCTCAAGATTAATGCAAAAGACATTGGAGCTACTTGTTTGGTGTTTAAGTGTTATCTTGTGGAGTAACATGATTTCTGGTATCTTGAATTGAGTGGAGAGATGTTTCAATTAGATTAGAAATAAAGTAGATTAGAAGCTCATTGATGTAATGTATGTTGTACTGAATATTTGATCAACTCCTAGCTCGTGCTTTTAACATTCATCGCTGATGAAGTGTTGTGTAAAGCTAGTCTGAGCTTATTTGCTTAAGTTCGATTGTGGATGCTTGTTTGAGCTGCGCCATTTGATGGGTGCTCATATGAACCTTCATGATTTGAAAACTATTCGCGTAACCTTAGGAGATGCACCAACTTCATGTAGTTGTAGGCATCCTTGGCGAAGTGAAGTTAGGTTTACTTAGGAGTTTGTCTGTTCAATACCTCATCATTGTTTCATTGACCTTAGATTAGTTTTCCTGAACCCTTATCCTTTTTACTTATCATTGAGACTCTGTATATATGTCATCCACACCGAAGGAGGAACAAGCTAATGAAAGGAGAAGAGTCTGCGTAAGTCCCTTCGTGTTTAACAGTAAAATCATACTTAGTCACTAAGCTATCTCTTACAAAATCATCAGAAAGGAACCTTGGAGTCATCTTGTTTGTCACTTCGTTCAGCATTCGAGAGGCTTTGCTCAAGAGGGAGTCAGATACTTTGTATTTCACTCTAATTGTTGACTTGTCTAAAAACAAACATCAACACACATATCTCAACACACGCTTTGCGGCAACCCAATGTGCATCTTTAGGAGTTGTCATGAAGCGAGAGATATAGCTGACTGCAAAACTAAGATCAAGTCTAGTGGCAGTAAGATAGATGAGACTACCTACTAATTGCCTGAATGCGGATTCATTCTCTACAGGAAAGTCTGAATTAGCTGAGAGTTGCAGCCCTTTCTCCATGGGTGTAGAAGCAGGTTTGCAATCTGTCATTCAGAATTTGTCCAGTAGACTTCTAGCATATTTGGACTGAGAGATGAAGATGCTATTAGTGTGCTGCCAAACCTCAATACCCAGGCAGTAATGAAGGAGTCCCAAGTATGTCATGTCAAAGGTTTGACTGAGATCATGTTTGATCTCCTGAATCAACAGTTCTAAGCTGCCAGTAATAATCAAATCGTCAACATAGAGAACGATGTAAAGACTATCATCAGCATACTATTGGACATACAGATTGGAATCAGAAGGGCTCCACTGAAAACCATGATCCACGAGGTACTTATCAATTTTTATGTACCATGCCCGTGGAGCCTGTTTGAGGCCACAAAGAGCTTTCACAAGTTTGCACACCTGGTGTTCTTTACCAGCAACCTTGAAGCCAGGAGGTTGCGTCATGTAAACTTCTTCTTGCAAATCTCCGTTGAGGAAGGCACTCTTGACGTCCATTTGATGGACTTTCCACCCAAACTGGGCGGCCATAGCAAGGAGAAGCCAAATGGTACTCATTTTGGCTGTAGGAGCAAAGGTCTCCTCATAGTCAATGCCTTCTTTCTGGGAGAATCCTTTGGCGACCAACCGAGCCTTATATTTGTCAAGGGTACCATCAGTCTTGTACTTGACTTTGTACACCCATTTGCACCCAATAGGCTTCTTTCTAGGAGGAAGATCAAAAAGGACCCAAGTATTGTTCTTCAGAAGACTATGGTGCTCAACTGCCATAGCCATTTCCCATTCAGATATGCCTTTAGCCTCGGTATATGTTTGAGGTTCTGAGATGCTGTGAAGATTGGCCATGAGAGCAAAATTGACAGTGGTTTGCAGCTTACTCTTCTTCCGAGTAGATCTACGCTCGATGAGTTCATTATCATGAAGATCACCAATTGTCTTGGCCCACCATTTAGGCCAGAGAGTAGATGGTCCAACATCTAAAACCGGTGCATTATTATCACCAGGAGAGACAAGAACAAGATCAGGAGGATCTAGAATATCCAGAGGAGGGGCGAGTGGCAGAACAATAGACTGAGTTGGTGGCACAACTACAAGAACCCTCCCATCAGGTGGAGTTAGAGGAAGGCGAACACTCAAATCGGAAGCCTCCAAATGCTGATCCGCAGTGTGAACAAGAGAAGTAGATATCAGAAATGGCCCAGTAGTCTCATCAACCACTACATCACGACTGAATATGAAACGATCAGTGTCTACATCAATCAGTCTGTAAGCCTTATGATTTTCACTATAACCAGTGAACATGAGCTTCTAACTTTTGGAGTCCATCTTAGTGCGCTTGGCATCTGGAACCCAAACATGAGCAGTGGATCCAAAAATTTTCAGATGGTTGACACGAGGCTTACGTCCAGACCAGGTTTCTTCAAGAATCATCTTCCTGACAGCATAGGTGGGAGACCGATTTAGAAGATAGACAACAGTGTAGACGACTTCAGCCCAGAACTTCTTAGGAACACTTCTATGCTCCAACATAGAACGGGCCATTTCAGTAATGGTACGATTGCGACATTCAACAACACCATTCTGTTGAGGTGTGTAAGGTGTAGTCAATTGGCGTTTGATGCCATGTGCAGCACAGAAACGAAAGAAGGCAGAAGAGCAAAATTCTCCCCCATTATCAGATCTAAGAGTGACTATTGGACAACCTGACTCTTTTTCAACCAAGACCTTGAACTACTGAAATGTACCAAAAACATCTGATTTGTTTTTCAAAAAATACACCCACATCTTTCTACTAAAATGATCAACAAATAGTAGGAAATATCGGCACCCAGTAACGGAAGGAGTGTTCATTGGTCCACATACATCAGCGTGAACCAACTGCAAAACCTTGGAGGCTCGCCATTTATCACTATCTGGAAATGGAGTTCGATGTTGCTTGCCAGCCTAACATGCATCGCATACACCAGGAATTTGAGTCTGAATTTCTAGAAGACCACCAACCAGACCCTCCCGAGCTAACTGAGAGAGATAGTGCATGTTCAGGTGCCCATAACGCTGATGCCAGAGTTTGCTGATTGAAATATTCTTGGCTGTCATGGCGTGTTCTTGAGAGTCACCAGAATCCACGAGTCTATATAGACCATGATCCTCAAGACCCTGGGCAACTGTGGTGTGTGTTTCACGATCCACTATGTTGCATGTATGTAGGCTGAAGATAACGTCCAGATGAAGGGAGTGTCGTATTATCTGACTAACGGAGAGAAGGTTCAGCTCCATGCCAGGTACAAAGTAAACATCGAGAAATATTAAATTTCTCCCACCAGACTGAATCTATACATTGCCTTTTCCGACAACAGTGTATTCTTCGCCTCCGCCAAAGGTGACAGAATCTTTGAATGGCGTGTACTCAATGAACCAATCTCGCCGATGTGTAAAATGTCGAAAAGCGCCTGAATCAATATACCAGGCAAAAGATTTGACGTGATCTGTTGGTCGCTTGGCCATGAAGGCAGAAACCATTGACTCCTTCTGCGCAATGGGCCTGGCAAAACATGTCGTCTTCAGGTTTTTGAGGCACGAAAAACAAGATACCAAAGAAAGGGCACAAACCAGACGGCACAAAAAAACCGACTCAAAAATCCAAACACGGATTTTGAGACAAAAAGGAAAAAAATTCTGTAGATGCCTGGCATGGTCTGCACAGCTCCCAAGGATGACAAAGAAGAACACACCGCTAATATGGCAGCTGCTGATAGGAAAACGTGACCAGTAAATCACCGAGTCACCCTGAAACAGGGAAAAAAAAAAAAAGACTCCACACACAAGATTGTAGGCAGTCAACACCTTCGATGTGATGAAATATAGCCCACACCACAGGAAATGTTGATACAGAATGGCGATACAGCCAAAGAGAGGGCCTTGCAAACAGAAGATGTCTGAGATCAAAACTGCACCAACAAACGGTAGTAACAGACAGTTATGGAGAAAGTCCGGCAGGCGTGTGAGGAGGATCACGAGTAACAAAGGTACCGTGCAAAATATAGATTTAAACCCGGGAAGAAAAGGCACAATCAAAAGAAGATCATATCCTTGCCGCCAATATCTAGAGATCGGACGACCAAGAAGAAGTCGCAAAGCCTGAAAACACAATATGCCAGTCGCAAAAGGCCGTTTCAAGCCTGCAGACCGCAAAAACACAGTTCGCAACTTGGGAGATTGAAGTGCCCAGCAAAAAAACCTTCCTCAGTGCGATTAAAGAAGCCCTCAATAAAAAAATATGGGAACCCAAAAAAAAATTGAGACCAAGAAAGGAGATAGCGATTTTCAGAAGAAAGAAAATACAGAGGATTTGAACGGATCTGTAGGTCATACAACTGTACGGAATACGGATGAAGAACAGAAGAAAACGAAAAAAAATCAAAACAAGATGTTTTCCCGCCTGCTGGCTCTGATACCCTGTAACGTGGAATATATTGATAAAAGAAAACGTTGTATTACAAGATACAGCAGAGCTGTATATAAAGAATATACAAAGGCTAAAAATAGCCAAAAGCAAAACAGCAGAGACGATAAGCCTTATCTACAAGATTGACCATTAAAATAGAATTTATCTAACATTAGTTTAATAATTTTCCCCTATGCCCAAGGTTTTTTTGAATTGCTATTTGGGTCAGAAGAAGATAGATCCTTCATTTTCATAAAGGGGCCTTGGCACTGGGATAAGCATGTGTTAGTGTTAAAACCCTAGTTTCCTGATTTTAATGCCATGACGTAATCCTTCTCTGTAATGCCAGTTTGGGTGCGTAACCAAATTTTCCTCTGCAATATTGGGTAGATGCTTGTTTCCATGCCATAGGCAATAATTCAGGCATATTTATGTCTTTAGATGCTGAAACTGATGGCATTGCACACTCTAGTTCTGCCAGAATCTAAGTTGATATAGATATTTCTTAAGGGTTGCCATTGGAGATATGGTTCCAGGTAGGTGAGCGGATTTGGAAACAAATCTTGGATTATGAGAATATACCCTTTCACTTCAGAAAATGCTTCCAAGTTGGGCACCTAGCATCTACATGTGAAGTGGGAAAAAATCTGAAATCTAAGCCTGCGACATGGTGGAAGGGTACTTCATATTCTATTAGTCACACTTATCAGTCAAAAGTTCAGTGGCACAGTCAAATGGTAAAGCTGGGGCTGTGACTTCACCTCCTCAAGGAGCTCGCCTTGGCAGTTCCTGTGCAGACAGCAGGCAATGATCCCCTGCCCCCTCTATCTCTCCACATGTTGTGGATATAGTTCATGCTAACTCCCCTATATAGCATGAGGGTGGGGGCAAGCAGCAGCAATTGGAAAAAGGTAAAAGGAATTCTAGTTTGGAGAAATTAGGGAAGAATAAGATTCAATCATTTTGTCAGCTACAAAAAGAGCAATTTCAAGTTAAAGTTTCTAGGCAAAGCAAAATCCCTCCTCCATAAAGAGTCAGAATGCAGCATGGAAAGATATCTTGTCCTGGACAGAAGAATGGGTTGAAGGAGATTACATACCAGATTCAATTCTAGATTCTATCAATGAGTCCCTATCTCCTTCGCCTGCTTCCTCAGTAGGGAAGGAGGAGGAGGAGGAAGGCAAAGGTTGGCAGGAAGCCCAAAATCACAAGAAATCTCTGAAAGTGTGAAATTCTGGAAAATCTGGACATATGGTTCTTCATTCTCACAACAAGAAAGGTTAACCAATGCGTGCATGCTATGTTTAGTGTTGATAGTTCATGATTTTGTGTAGTTACTTCTCTCATTTTTAGTTGGGAAAGGAGCCCTTTAATAGAACCCTTATATCTTCAACTAAGAAAAACGAGTTAATGAGATATAATGTACCCTGATTAATCTTGTGAGGTATGGTGGGAGGGTGACCCATTTGCCCATAAATTATAATTAATCAGTTTATATACCTATAATAAAAACAAAAATTTGATGAGAAATACTGAAACACATAGGAGACATCAGGACCTTTCATCTGCCCATTGGCTCTTCCCAACTAGAGAATTATATCTTAAATGCTCCTAAGATTAAATTTCTTAGACATGTCACATGCAAGAGCTATATTTTTGTAAAGTTGAATGTGATTTAGGGCCATCCCATTAAACAGGTCTTGAATAAACCTGTAAAGGTTAAAGTCACATAACTTTGCATGAAAACTTAGAGTCTCAGTTTATTAAATTAATTACTAGTCAAAGTTGACAAAAAAGTTTTAATTTTACTCCAAATTATCCTGCAGACATTATTCTATTTAGTTTACCATGACTTCAAGACACTGCTTTCCAACAGTCCATTATACCTTCAAATTAATTACCGTACCAGGTACCTACTTTGAGATGGGCTAAATTTCGGTAACCACCAATGAAATACTTCAAGTCAATGGTCATGTGTTCTAAAATGAGGAAAAACATTGACTATAATCAGATTTACTTTGAATTCTCAATAGATTTGCTTCACAAAATTCTTTGAGAAGCTAGTTGTTACTCAGACAAAACTCAACATAATTTAGAGAGCAACACCTACACAGGAAAAGCCTTTGAGGAAATTCTCCACCGGCTGGGTATATTTTTTCTGTTTTTCAAAAACTAGATTTGCCTATTGGTAAAATTATCAACAGATAGCAAACAATTATCTATAAAACTTTTAACCTAAGTTCACTATATTCACCAAAAATGTACAACTGTTGATTTAAGTATATTATAGTGCAAAGGACTATAGATCTCGTGGTCTCTGGTGAGGCACGGGCGACTATAGGTCTGGAACCGTCTGGTGGTAAGCAAGACTGATGCCATGACAATGTCGACTTAGGTTTAAGGCCCGACTGGACACAGTCCCCATTTCAAAACAGACATGATGATCTATGTCGAAAACTAGACTGGGCTGGATACTCATACAAGTCCTAGACAAATTTTGAAGGAATAGATAGCTTCCGAGATTCTTCGTCAAAGGGTACAATAAGCTTTATACTACATTCCCTAGTGGATTAAAAGAAAATAGTGTACACTTTTGTTTTTAAATTTTATGATACAATATTTATATTTCTTTAATTTGTGAAATGGAAAGAACCGTCTAAGTATGTTTGACTAGAGACAGACCCATTTCATCTCATTACATATACAACTTTGCATGCTATATATAAAAATAAGGGTGTATGAAGTATTCAAATGTAACCTTATTTACAAGTGGATTTCAGAAATGCAAGTGTAAGACTTAGAAACTTATAACACACCTTCTGATCTTCTTCAGTCAGAAGATCACACAAAGCTGGATGGCTCAGAAACTGCCAAAAACCATAACACCAAAGTCGGGCTGATCAATAAACAAAAATTCTGCATCAAATCCCACTGTTCCTCTAAGTTAGTTTACAAATAAACATATCCCTAACTTCCCTGAGCAAATGTATTTAACTCTAGTGAAGCAACCCTTCTTCCCTCAACATTTATGTGGACCATGACCCCAAAGGAAATAGTAAAATTGTGATATATCCCTAACTGGGGTGTAAAGAACCTCAACCAACATTCACAAAGGCAAAATAAATATCATACGGTGGAAGGGCAGAATGATTGATTGCCTTTACGATGACCCAAGCTCAAGTCTCCCAGGGAGGGAATAGGCTCCAGTGGGGACACCGACAAATGTCAAATTATGGTAGAATGAACAAAAATCTAGAGACTACACTTCTAGGCCAAACAGTGATCGACACTCGGTGGTGCAATCCCTGTGTATGGAAATTTTTTTAAAAAATAAAAACCCCAACTTCCCTGAGTAAATACAGGCACTTCGGTTAACGAGATCATGGTGCACAACCCGACCAGGACCATCACTAAAAAAATTTAAAAAAAAAAATAGAAACCTAGGAATCTAACCCAAGACTTCAATTTCTACTTTGGAAGAGCAAAGCGTCTCCCCCGAAAACAGGAAAGATAGCATACAGCAGTGAGCCAGAAATCTGGAATTGTTTGAATAATGTCATTGCGCTTCTCGTAAACAGGCCGTCTTATCTCATTATACTTCTGCTCGACCTCCAACACTTTGTCACTTGCTTCCTCATTAACCTATTCAATTTACAATAACCACAGATCAGAATAGCAGAAACCCTTACTCGAATTGGATGTAGAATTGCATATGCTCAAGTCATAAAGCAGTGGCAATTTACAAACAATTGTGCCATCTAAATGGAAATACTTCACTGCACAAATAATCAAAAGGGGATTCCAAAAACAAAAATAGAAACCCCAAAAAAAAACGATTTTCCTACTTTCTCGAGCTCTTCCTGAATTTCCTGAAGCTTCTCAATTGCGAGAATGAGTTCGCTGTCAAGATTAACGTCTTCCGCCTTGACCCTTTTAGTTTTGTCCGCCATACTCAGCGGGAATTCCTCAATACCTTCCGCTTGGCGAAATTCACCGAAAATGGCAGGGTGCACAGAACAAAAGAGCAATCTATCATGCCACTCTGAAACAATTGCAGGAATTTGCTTGGGAATTCATGGCCACCATGTTATGCAGTCTCAACAGAAAAGGCAGACGAAACCCTTAAAACGTACACAGAGACGGGAAAGCTAATTATGAGAGTTGCTGCACATTGGTTTGCTGCCCTCTAAGCCGCCGGATCTTCTTTGCCATGCTTACTCCCGCGTATCTACGATGCACGTTTCATCCTAGTTTGCTTCCATTAATAGATTTTTCATCGTGGGTGTTTCGCATTCAGCATTTAAATCATTATGTTCGGATTTTTTTATGTCTAGAATTATATGCTTGTGGTTTAAGAAAATCATTCCGTTTTCTTTCCGATGGTTCAATAACTACAGTTATACATAAAATATTTAAAGAGCCTAGCGGATTTGGAGGAATAAAGTGACTTACTAGCCCAGAGGCTTTGTTAGTGCGAGCTTCAACGGGAATATTTGTGAGTCGCTGATTAAAAAAAATTATTGGAAAATTTATATATGGGAGGATTAAAAAGGGCAGATAAATGGTGAAAAATGTTAACAAAAAGAGTATATATGTATATATATGGCATAAGATATACTTATTTCAGCCTAAAATGTGTAACGCTCCAAATGTTATGGAGTGTATGTAAAGTTTATTTTGGAATGAATCTATGCCTTATATGTTTGAAAATTAAGTCACTTTTTTTTTAATACCCTATCTAATTACATGTCATGAATGGGATGTGTATTCATACTTCTAATTTTGCACACATAGGACGACTCAAACTCCAAAGACACATGTCTTGTATAATTGTTGTCCACTTGTCATCCCCTCTCAAGCACTTCCTTCATGTTGCTTACATATAGTGTAATTTTGTTCCAAGTTTATCATTGAATGTTGATAGACATTTCAAAACCATCATATATAAGAGGCATTTAGACAAGATATAGTGTAGAATATACCTATTCAATGAATAAACTACATGTAACCAATATAAAGGTAGGGGGGCATGTAGTTTATTATTCAATGAATAAACTACATGTAACCAATATAAAGCTAGGGGGCATGTAGTTTTTTTGCAATATGTAGGTTTAGATTTAGTTATTATTATTTATATTGATTTGTTACTTTAGTCTCGATGTTATTGTATCTACAGATAGTTTTCTAATTATTTATATTTATCAGACATCAACTAATTAATGTTAGACTTAGGGCACACAACTGAGAGGGGGGGTGAATCAGTTGTCCAAAACTTTCTCAAATTTCACACTTAAATCCTCTTAGTGATTAGCAGTATATTAATCATGAGACATAATGCAATTGTACCAAAAGCAGAAACACATCAACACATAAGACACCAAAATTTTGACGTGGAAAACCCAGTTAAGGGAAAAACCACGAGGTGATTAACCCAAGATTGTATTCTCTGTTAGAAGAATAGAAAGAACAAAATGGCACATGCCAATTAGGGCTCACTGCCCGAGCACACTGCTCACAAGAGCCTCACTACCTACAAGAGACACACTGTCTACAAAGAAATAAGTATCACCTACTTGAACTGGAAAATAGCATCTTCACCATGCTTGAATCAGTTCCATTTAAGCCCAATACTTTTATTCTGTCTTTCGCTCTCCTCCTTGCTACCACTCTCTCATCTACACAAGGACAACTTTGAAATGACTTCGCAACCCCTTATTTATACAAGACATCAACTTAGGAATAATCATCTAAGTCGGCAAACATCTATAAGAACATCCGCAAGATGTGTAACTCATCCGGTCGGCCAGTCTCAGGAAGAACATCATCATCCGGAGGATATTCTTCAATTGCGGGCTCCAACTCCAATGCGGACCACCAATACAGGCTGGACATGATCCAAAGACCTTCACAAGATATCTGGACTCACCAAGAACATCCGCACTTCATCTGCTTACTGAAATCCTTCTCTCCTTCATCTGGAACCTCAAGAACACAGTCTGCCACCACTGTCACAAAAGAATAGATGCTTGCGGACCTTCAAACCATGAACCAGTCGAGTTGATACTTCACATAGACTTCCTCAACACTCCCTCAAATCCGTAAAATGGGATAATGCATTTCCGGATCACACCGGACCTATCTGTATCACTCTGTCACCTCTAAACTCTTACCGGAGCCGGTTTTGCTTGAATGGCCACAACTTCTTCAAATCTTCATGCGAACCTTTGAAATGTTTACTAGATCACCTTAAGACACATATTTACAAACCCATTAAACCGTATCCTCTTATTCTCATTTTATCCTATACTTTTTCCTTATTGTCTTCATTGTTCTTCTTTGTTCCTGATTAGGACTAATTTTCTCAATATCCTCAGCACTCAGCTCATCCAATCCTTTTCATCAATGCAACAGGAGTATGTTGACATCAATGACAACACCGGTTAGTCCCATACTTGCAACAATCTCCCCCTTTGTCATTGATGGCAACATATGATGTGAAAAACTGTTTTGACCATCAAGACAAGGACTTCTCTTTACTATCACCAATCCCCCTATCAGCAACATCCATTCACATGTCTTATCTTCCTTCACTGCTCCCCCTTTGATCATCAACCACTTGTTTTTCACATGTCTTCTCTCCCCCTTTGACATCAATGGCAAAGGGCTCATACTTGCAACTTCAACTTTTCAAAAACATACCAGCTGCTCCCCCTGAGTGGCAGCTCCCCATCATCAATCCAGATCACAAGATATGACTATGATATCCACCGGACTGATGCACATCAATGCACCTTAGTTCATCACCAGAGGGGCAATAACCCCTAACTTCTCCTTGAGATACTCAAAAGAGTCCTTAGGTAGACGTTTAGTAAAGATATATGCAATCTAATCCTTGGAAGGCACAAACTCCAATCTAACTTCATTCTTGTGCACTTGCTCTCTTAGAAAAATGAAACCTGATAGATATATGTGTAGTCTTTGAATGCAACACTGGATTCTTAGATATATTTATTGCACTTGAATTATCACCGAAGATTGTGATAGGCTCCTCATATTCCACTCTTATGTCTCTTAGCATTTGCTTCATCCACAAAACCTGAGTGCAACTACCTGCTGCTGCAATATATTCTGCTTCAGTTGTGGACAGAGATATTGCCTCTTGTTTCTTGCTTAGCCAAGAAACCAATCTCTTCCCCAAAAAGAATGCTCCACCATTAGTACTCTTCCAGTCATCCACATCTCTTGCCCAATCAGCATCTGTATATGCATGAAGAGAGAAATCATGCTCTCTAAGATACCATAGACCATACTCAACTATCCCTTTTAGATATCTAAAAATCCTCTTGATTGCCATGACATGAGATTCTTTAGGATCAGCCTAAAATCTAGCAACAAGACCAATAGCCTGCATTATGTCTGGTCTAGTTTGAGTGAGATACAACAGTCCTCCAATCATTGACCTATACTTTGTCTGATCAACCTTAGGAGAATCATCATCTTTGCTCAATTTACATCCGGTTGCCATGGGAGTGTTCATTGGTTTTGAGTCTTCCATCCTAAATTTCTTCAATAATTCTTTCACATATTTGGTCTGAGAAATGAAGATTCCTTTCTTTGTTTGAGTGATTTGTAGACCCAAGAAGAAATTCATTTCACCAAGCATGGACATCTCAAACTCACTTTTCATTTGATTTGCAAAAGTTTTACACATACTATCTCTTCCTCCAAAAATGATATCATCAACAAATACTTCAACAATCAAGATGTTTTTATGATCAATTTTGAAATATAGATTACTGTCAGCAGTACCTTTGTTGAAACTAATCTTCAAAAGATGTTTATCCAATCTTTCATACCAGGCTCTTGGGGCTTGCTTCAGTCCATACAGTGCTTTCTTCAACCTGCAGACCATATTACCATGATTAGACAATTGAAATCCATCTGGTTGTTCAATGTACACTTCTTCTTCTAAGTCACCATTTAGGAAGGCAGACTTGACATCCATCTGATATACTTTGAAATCTTTGAAGGCAGCAAATGTAAGAAATAATCTAACTGCTTCAATTCTTGCCACCGGAGCAAAAGTTTCTTCAAAATCAACTCCATCTATTTGAGAATAGCCCTTGCAGACCAATCTGGCTTTATTTCTGATTACTTCATCAATTTCATTTAGTTTGTTCTGGAAGACCCATTTGGTTCCAATCACATTCTTATTTCTAGGTCTGGGAACAAGATCCCAAGTGTGATTTTTCTCAATTTGCATCAACTCTTCTTCCATTGCTTTGGTCCAGTTTTCATCATTGCAGGCTTCATTTATTATCTTAGGTTCAATTTTTGAAATCAGACAATACTCATCTGGATTTTGAGCAATTCTCCTTCTAGTTTGCACACCTTTGCTTTTGTCACTTATGATATGATCTTCAGAGTGGTTTAGTCTTACATACCTTGGAACTTTGGGAGTTTCTTGCACTTCTGCTTCTTGATCAGGCTCATTCAGACTTATCTCTTCTTCCTGATTTACTAGATCAGTTTGAACCTGACTTTTAGAAGAGGTTTGGACTCCTTGAATTAGAACACCATTCTGATCATTTTCATCATATTCATAAAACCTTGAGGGTTTCTCAATTCCCTCATCAACCTTCACATTTGTACTTTCTATTATCTTTCTCAGTCTCTTGTTATAACACCGGTATGCTTTGCTTTGAGTTGAGTAACCCAAGAATATTCCTTCACCACTTCTAGCATCAAACTTTCCTAGATCTTCATCTCTTTTAATGTAACATTTGCTACCAAAAACTCTAAAATACCTCACAGTAGGAGTGATGCCAAACCAAAGTTCATAAGGAGTCTTACCGATATTACTTCTGATTTGAACTCAATTGAGAGTATAGACTGCAGTGCTGACAACTTCTCTCCAATAGATCTGAGGAACATTTGCTTCCATCATCATGGTCCTAGAAGCTTCCTGGATGGTCCGGTTCTTGCTTTCCACTACTCCATTCTGCTGTGGAGTCCTAGGAGCAGATAACTGTCTCTTTATTCCATGTTTCTCACAGAACTCTAAGAACTCACCGGATGTGAATTCCCCACCTCTATCAGACCTTAGACATTTTAGTTTTAATCCGGTTTCATTCTCTACCATAGCCTTGAATATTTTGAATTTCTCAAGAGCTTCTGATTTCTCTTTCAGAAAGGTTACCCATATCATCCAGGAATAGTCATCAATTAGTAACATGAAGTATCTATCACCTTGCACACTCCTGGTTCTTGCTAGGCCACAAAGATCAGTATGAACTAAGTCCAATAATCCAATAGAAGACAGTTCCTTACTCTTGAATGTGACTCTGCTCAGCTTACCCAACCGACATTCTTTACACAAACTATTTGTAGGTTTCACCAATTTTGGAAGATCTCTTACAGCTTGAGTGTTTCTTATCTTGATGATATTATCAAAATTCACATGACACATTCTCCTATGCCATAACCAACTCTGATTAACTTGAGCAAATAAGCAACTTTTACCAGTGCCAACCAAGTGGAAGATATTACCTTTAGTTTGGGTACCGGATGCAATCTCTGTTCTGAAACTTTCAAAGATCTTGTATTTTCCATTCTTGAACCAGAGATCATAGCCTTCGTCCACCAACTGTCCAACACTGAGAAGATTGTGCTTCAAGCCTTCAACATATAGTACATTACCAGTTTTGTTCCTTCCATCAAAAGAAATAGTTCCTCTTCCTCTGATTCTACCAACAGAATTATCACCAAACTTTACCACTCCTCCTTCATACCTTTCCAAATCTATGAACTTATTTTTGTCACCTGTCATATGGTGAGAGCAACCACTGTCAATGACCCAATCATCCTTTTCTTCAATTTGAGAAGCCAGAGCTCTTTCTACAACTTTATGATTGACAAATTCAGAGTATATTGGTTCTTCTTCTTTGATGGCAATAAACACCTAATCACTTCTGGATTTGTTTCATGTCTCTGATTCATCATCTGTTACTCCTTCATTATCATTTTCTTCATGAACATAGTAGCAATTATTTTGGAACCTTGATCTGTTAGGATTTGGCCTTGAAAATTTTTTCGGACACTTTGAGGCAAAATGACCAATCTTATTGCAGTTAAAACACTTAAAAGCCAATTTTCTTTCATACTTACCGGATCCTCTTGGCAGTCTCTTTACAATAAGGGCTTCAAGCTAAGCAGTTTCTACTTCTTCTTCTTCCAGGTCTTTTCTTACTTTTTCATACCATGACAATTTCCTTGATGAGTTCTCTCTTGAATCAAACCTTTGTTTACCTTTTACAGAGGCACTAGCTTTGAATGCAGATTCAGTCTTGGGGGGGTTATCTCCAAACTTGATCATTTCAAATACAGCCAATTTGCCAGCCAATTGATCTCTTGTGACAGTTGTATGGGCTCTGAATTCTTCAATGGCAGCAACCTTGATTTTATAAGAGGTAGGAAGGGATCTGAGAATTTTGCCAACAATCTCATCTTCATCCAAGACTCCACCAGCATTTCTAATTCCACAAACAATCTCATTAACCCTTGGCATAAAAGTAATGATATTTTCATCATCTCTCATCTTCAGATTTTCAAATTTTCCTTTTAGACTCTGTAACCTTGCACATTTAACATACTTGTCTCCTTCATGCAAAAGTTCCAGTTTTTGCCAAATCTCAAAAGCAGTTGGTAGGTCAACAACATTTAAGAGCTCTGAATCAGATAATACGCTTAGAAGAGCTTCTATAGTCTGCAGATTGTTTTCAGCATCTGTAATTTCATTTGTGGCTTTCGGACCACCCTATGGAAATGTATACTGTGTTGTAGCCATGGTCCAGTACGCCATTCCCATACATTGCAGGTGACATTTCATGCGACCTTTTCAAAGATTAAAGTTGGTTCCATCAAACTTCGAACTATCTTTCTTGTAAGATGACATTCTGGATCTCCTCAAGCGGTTAAGCTCCTTTTAGAGGAACTTGGCTCTTATACCAATTGTTAGACTTAGGGCACACAACTGAGAGGGGGGGTGAATCAGTTGTCCAAAACTTTCTCAAATTTCACACTTAAATCCTCTTAGTGATTAGCGGTATATTAATCATGAGACATAATGCAATTGTATCAAAAGCATAAACACATCAACACATAAGACACCAAGATTTTGACGTGGAAAACTCGGTTAAGGGAAAAACCACGGGGTGATTAACCCAAGATTGTATTCTCTATTAGAAGAATAGAAAGAACAAAATGGCACATGCCAATTAGGGCTCACTGCCTGAGCACACTGCTCACAAGAGCCTCACTTCCTACAAGAGACACACTGTCTACAAAGAAATAAGTATCACCTACTTGAACTGGAAAATAGCATCTTCACCATGCTTGAATCAGTTCCATTTAAGCCCAATACTTCTGTTCTACCTTTCGCTCTCCTCCTTGCTACCACTCTCTCATCTACACAAGGACAACTTTGAAATGACTTCGCAACCCCTTATTTATACAAGACATCAACTTAGGAATAATCATTTAAGTCGGCAAACATCTATAAGAACATCCGCAAGATGTGTAACTCATCTGGTTAGCCAGTCTCAGGAAGAACATCATCATCCGGAGGATATTCTTCAATTGCGGGCTCCAACTCCAATGCAGACCACCAATACGGGCTGGACATGATCCAGACCTTCACAAGATATCTGGACTCACCAAGAACATCCGCACTTCATTTGCTTACTGAAATCCTTCTCTCCTTCATCCGAAACCTCAAGAACACAGTTTGCCACCACTGTCACAAAAGAATAGATGCTTGCGGACCTTCAAACCATGAACTAGTCGAGTTGGTACTTCACATAGACTTCCTCAACACTCCCTCAAATCCGCAGAATGGGATAATGCATTTTCGGATCACACCGGACCTATTTGTATCACTCTGTCACCTCTGAACTCTTGCCGGAGCTGGTTTTGCTTGAATAGCCACAACTTCTTCAGATCTTCATGCGGACCTCTGAAATCTTTACTGGATCACCTTAAGACACATATTTACAAACCCATTAAACCGCATCCTTTGATTCTCATTTCATCTTATACTTTTTCCTTACTGTCTTCATTGTTCTTCTCTATTCCTGATTAGGACTAATTTTCTCAATATCCTCAGCACTCAGCTCATCCAATCCTTTTCATCAATGCAACAGGAGTATGTTGACATCAATGACAACATCGATTAGTCCCATACTTGCAACAGTTAGAACGTTGGAATTTGGGGTTTGGAAAAATTTTGCATTGCATTTTTTGTCTCTTCAGACGGAAGAGAACGAGCATCCCCTAAGTTCTCCGATAGAAGAGAACAACCATGTCTTGAGTTTTCAAATGGAACAAATTGTTCTACAACTAAAGCAAAGTTGGTGCTCAATCATATAAGGCAATTTTTTATTTTTATTTTTTGAAAGTGTTGTGATTTTCCTTAAGTTTAATATGATAACATGAATAATGAGAGTAATATGAGCACAATAGAGAATCAAACAGCAACACAATTTGCTTGAACACATTTGTAATATAGTGATGCATAAACAAACAAATAAATTGATTTTCCCTAGATCCTATGGATTTTTTATTTTTTTACCTTTAAATTATAGCCCTAGCGATATATTGTGTCATGTTTTTCATATGAATTGTTTTCCATGTATTATATAATAAAATCTATAATTACAACTTGATGAGTGGGCTTGTTAAGCCACCTTTCACAATAAGACATTGGCCCTAGACCAACTAAGGTGTAGGAGGCCAAGGAGTTTTCTAAGTCATTAACTAATTGGGCAAAGTATATGCTCTCTTCCTTTTATGGTGTTGCCACCAAGTATGTTTATGAAGATCAATTTATGCATATGGGTTGAATTGGATATTTCAACATTACTAAATATCATTTTTAGAGTTAAACTTTTAATATAAGAACATGCTCACCTAAGCTTGAATACAAGTTATCAATATTGCAACTTCTCTAGAAACCTTATTATGGATTTTGGTTGTTTCCAAGAAAGTGGGAATGCCTTATTATTTGTGGAACGAATTCTTGTGGTTATCGTTAGGACAAAGGTATCATGTTCAGTATTCTTGTTACATAGTTATTTCAAATAGTAGTAGGGTTGGTATCATAATGGAACAATGTATGATATGATTATAGTGACGTAAATGCATCATTTATTTTTAATTTGATATGTAGATAAAAGTGTTTATGTTTAAACTAGACATGTTTATCATATTTTTTAATGTAAACTTAGTTTAAACTAGACATGAGATCCAAATGTTTCAAACTCAGATGTTGGTGCATAATCCTGCCCAACATATAACAAAATTACCAGACACAAATTAAACAAACTACATTGCTTTCCTAAAGAATTATGAAATTGCTAATTATAAGTCTTTTGTTGGATTTCTTTCTATTAGTTAAAATCAAAGCTTGTTCTAAAACTACCTCTAAATCCAATTTATAAATGTAACTAATCACATGAATAGGCAACTAAATCACAACTTCTACCTCCCTTCTAAAATCCAAAAACAATTTTGAGATCCCTCATAGCTATTTCATTTTCTTCTAAGCTAAAGCAAAGAATGAAATGAAATAACAAGAAATGGAACAAAGGGAGGAATGCATAGCATGCTAGAGATGACACAGGACATGTTTCAAACATTTGTGTCTCTCCTCTAACACATGTCCTCACCAATGTCATGTATACATAAATATGTGTTTGTGAAATATTGGCATTCCCAAGTGCAAGAAAAGCTTACATTTATTGCAATCGTGTATTTTATCTAAGCCTTACTAAAAAATGTTAAATGTATATTAATTCACAACACATGAAATGGCAAGAGAATGAGTGTAGACAATGGAAGGATATTTTGCTTTGCTTTACATTTAAAGTCCTTACTTTCCTTTGTACTCATAAACGACTCACAAATTTCAATGGTAGTTAAGTGTGTTAGCTATGACAAGTAACTATAACAATAAATGTTTAACTAATTATTATTATTTGTACTCACCAATCAATCAAAAGCTCTCTTTTTTTTATGTATTTTACTTTCTTAATTTTAACAAAAAGATGCATTTTTTTTAATGAGAAATGACCAAAATATCATTTATCTCAAATACTACTCATCAAAAAAATTGACTTCTTATTACAACCTAGGTGTAGATCAAGAAAATAGTAATAATGACTTTTTTACAATACAATAAAAAATGACAAATTATCTTAAATGTCAAGAGGGCAACAACATGAATTGACTATTTTTCTCTTTTAATGGGACAAATATTAAACTACTTTCTTTTCATTCTACACTTGTTAATTAAAAAATGTTGATTCTCCAAATTATAACGAAGGTCAATTATCAATTTTTCTTATTATTTTTTCTTTATAAAGGTGACATGCTTACTTTGTACAATTTTTAGGGCTCGTGAACCTTTTTGAAAAGTGGGTAATGGTCAAATCCCCATGATAATTAGTTTGAAGATTTTAGTTTTTTCAAATACAATTAATTAAGAATTAGTGTGCATAAGTGATTAAATAAAATTGGCAACAAGAATATTTTGCATTCTCAATTAATTTTATTTATAACCCATTCAATTCATGTTGTTGTCATCTTTATTGTAACTACATAAAATTTGATTATTATTGTAGATAAGCATAATATTCAATATAAATTTGTGTAATTTAACAATTACTATAACTAAAGTCTTAGAAAAATATATGAACCACATCATACACTTCTTAATGCAAAACAAAAATAGTCTTCCACAATGCAAATACAAAAATTCTCATTTTAACACTTAGCCAAATAAACTGATTAATTATTTATCCTTAGGATAGTGTGATATTAATTGCAATCCTAATGTACTACTGTTACATCTCCAACTATCTTGGAATAGATACTTTGATGCCCATGTAGTTAAGAGAAATTATTATTTCATTATTTATTCTCTAGTTGACTTGGAATTATATTAGTTGTAGTGGCATTCATGAAGCAGGTGGAGCATGATGGTGGTAGTTACAAGTTGTTTTGAATGTATTTACATCACTTTCCTAAGGAAAGAGAGTGGAGAATCTTCGCATTTATTAGGTGTGTCCCATGTGAGTGTCCCATGTGAGTTGGTGGAGTCTAATGAGGATGTCATAATTCTTAGGAAGTGTGCCCATCGATTCCTATTAGTCAAAGATGAAGTAGTAACTATAATTTTATATTCTCATAATGCTCTTCATGAGCGAGGGTGTGGATTTTTGCATGATACGATGGCTTTGGTAGTACATTGTTTTGAGAAACTACTTGTGGTTTCCCTCTCCCATTCTCTTTATATATTTGAGGCATGAGATAGAGGTTTCATGGGTTATTTATATGTGCACATATATTACCAAAATATTGTCAAATTGAAGGGAGAAGTTTGTTGATTATGTACTCTTGTATCAAATATTAATATAGACTTATGCTCTCTTTCGTGGTGGAGGTTTTTCCTAAAAGGGTTTCTCCACGTACATCCAGTGTTATGTGTCATATTCTTACAGTTTGTTGATTTATAATTTATTGTTATATACTTCCACATAATATCTTAATGGTTAATCCAATGTTGCATTAACAAATTTTAAATTTGCATTATTTTGAGAAGCTTACATTTACAATAGTTTATCTTGTTTAACAACATTTGGTATCAAAGCCTTGGTCTTGTTGAGAAGGGGATGCCTTTCTTGAAGTGTTGTGGGGTTTTTAGCTAGAATGGGAGCTTTTGACTTGACTAGTTTAGTGGATTTATGAGTGATTGAAACCGTGGCCTCTACCTCTCATTTAGAAATTGACAAGTTTAATGGCACTTGATATGAGTTATGGAAGTTGAAGGAGGATCTCTTGGAAGAGAGGGATCAATGGGAAGTTGTTGCAAAAGAAAGAGAGCTCTGTGTGATGTCTAATGAAGATTAGAGAAGTTGGACAAGAAGGCATGAGGAACCATTTGGTTGTGTCTTGTAGACTATGTTCTCTTAAATGACTCAACTTTAGAGTTGCATATAAAATCACTGTCAAGCCAAGAAGTAGAAGCCAAAAATCTATCAATCCTAGCTAGGATTTTATTTCTCCCTTCTCTTCTATTAGTCCAAGTGAGCAAACCTTTTTTAGAGAAGATATCTTAGAGGGAAAAGATACCTTCCTTTTTCAGAGAGGAAAATCCCCCTTGCTTTTCTAAGGAGTTGAGTCAAGCATTAAATCCTTGGCCACTATCTACTTAGCTTCTTCATCCACTTTCAACAAGTCTTTGATTTGGTTCCAACAATTAATCTTATCCTAGATTGTTTAATGACCATAAACATTAATAAGAGAAAAACATTGATTACAAACAAGAACCTTGACTATACTATCCAACCACCAATTTATGGAAAGTATTTCCTACATTTTAATTTCTTATCTATTCTAGATGATGGCCAAACCACCAGTCCTACCTCTAACTTCTCTATACACAATCCCCCATTTGCCTTGAAAAATAGTCGTGTTCTAGAATTCTTGATTGGAGTTGATTTTAGTTTTTGTATCATGTAAATATCCAGATTGAATTTCTCCAAGAATCTCTAGAGTAACCTTTTCTTGGAAGGGGTTCAGTCCTCTAATATTCCACGAGAACATCTTTATTGGGTAACCTCTAATTTTTTAGTGCTCACCAAGCTATTCTTTAGTTGAGATTGATTGTAGTAGCTACATCAACCAAATATGTAGATTATAAAGTGGAATTTATATTTGGTCTTCCAACCTTTGCATATCCAAAATTCCCTTTTCTTTTTTTAGTCCTTTATGAGTTATAACCTTGCTTGAACCCTCTAGTTCCAAACTGGAGCCTTCCTAGTGATCTAAGTGGATTCTAGGCTTCTCGATTTCCTTACCATTGAAATTAAATTTGGGAGGACTAATATTGTTGTCTTTCATCTTCTTCGTTGAGGATCCATCTCCTTTTTCGGTTCATCTACCAACTTTTCTAGATATACTTTGAACTTGTAAGCTATTAGTAGATATTCCTAGTCCTTAAATTCACTCTTTTGGACTTGAGTATCTTTAACAATCTCAATGCTATCTTGTGAAGCTTTTTTCCTAATCTACAATCTTTTTCTTCTCTTTGTATTGAACTTGTTTCTAGTCATATGTTTATTTTGGTTTTTAATAAAACCCTCCTCATATTTCTCAAAATCTTCATGGATCTTCTATGTTTGCACTTTCCCATGATGGGTAGGACATTCCCTAATAAGAATTTAGTATTCATGGCCCCCCTAACATGTGAATGACAAACTTTCATAATCTAGAGCTTGAATCCATTCTACTTCACCAACTTTCAAGATAACTTTTTGGAAGAGGAATAGAAAGATCAAGTTCAACACATATTCTAGCATAAACAGAAATACCTTTACCATGGAAAGGCTAAGAGATGTCAACTGTTGATCCTACATATTTGGAAATCATTTCAAAAACATGTTAGGACCAAAAATCTTAAGGGAGAGCATACATGCAGATCCAAACTAGAGTCATAGAAGGCATTTCCCCCAAGAGTTTGAATCCCACATGTCAATCTTCATGAATATTTCAACATTTTAGTAGAAATAAGGACTGCCTCTAAAAACTACATCTATGTTTGATTCGTTAGTGAATATGGCAATAAAATAGCCTTTAGCATAGGCCCATAACTTAAAGTCCCCATTAGGTTTCCAATTCTTATGTGCCTAGAGATACAACTCTTCTAGAGGTGGTTGCATGCCAAGGAATCTGCGAATCAAGCTCCTTCCATGTAAAGAAGCCACATTCTTTCAAAATTCATGGACACCGATATCGAGAGCCAGGGAGCCATCCAAAGTTGGCATGCTTTGATTCGAACTATTTATGGGTTGATCCATATTGCATTTATTGTTTGCTTCTAGCAATACATCAATTTCCTTGTTTCAAGACGAAGATCCAAAACCTATGAGCATAATTCAAAAATAACGAGGGGGGATAGATCCCCTGCCTAGACCCATGGAGGATAAACTAGAAGAAAGGAGAAGAGAAAACTAGGAATGCTAAAGAAGAAAGCAGAAGCAAAAAATCACAAAACCCTAGCAGAGCTCTTATACATATACACACATATACATATATAATTGTGTTTATTGTTTATATATAATAACATGCATGCACACACACACACACAGGTGTATATTATATTTATATAATGTTATTATGCATTATATACATTTACATATATAAATGTATACACCCGCATACATATTATATATATGTTATTATATAACATATACATTACATATATTCCTCATTCAAGGGATAGATGCAAAAAGAACAAGAAGGATAAAATAAAGCATAAGATTGGAGGATTTGATGAGAAGGCCTAGGCTTCACCCCTGAAAGGTATGATGAAACTAAACTTTGATGGAGTAATGAAGGGAAATCTGTGTTTAGTAGGTGGGGGCTTTGTGATTAGAGACTTCAAAGGTTCACTAATAAATGGAGGGTCTCTTTTTTTAGGTGCATAATAATGAAGTTGAATGGGAGGATTTAATCATAGGGTTGGGAGCAACTATTATGCTGAATATTCTAAGTTGATAATGGAAGGTGGGTCAACGATAGTCATAAATATAATTAAAAAGGGGAGGAGCCTTGGCTTGAAATTCCAAAGGTATGTAAAGGAGGTGCATAAACATAAAGGAAAAATTACTCAAATTAGGTTCAAGCACTACAAATGTAAACTCAACATGGCTATAGATTGTCTAACTAGTGAAGACATAAAGCAAGACTCTCTTATTGTGTTATATAGACATGATGCATCAACATGGGATCCCCTAAAATGATGGCTCTCTTCCAAGCCTTTGTAATTGGTAAGAGGAGTTCATATGGTGTGGTGATATGCAAGTAGGTTAGGTATGCCAACCTTTTAATAAATATGGAAGTGTAGTTTTTGAATATAGTGTGGTAGAGCAATGAGTTAGCTCAATGTCATTGGGAAGAAAGGCAATGGCATCTATCTAGGAGGACAAGATTGGTTCTGGTACGGTGTATTAATGAGTTGTAGTGGTTGTTGGTAGGTATCAGTACTTTTGTAAAGGATGGTAATTGGCATATTGTCAAGGTGGTGGTGGTGTGTGAGTATTGGATTATTTGCTACTTGCATGAGGTGTTTGTCTAGTATTAGAAATAGTATGTTGAAGTAGCTTTCGAAGGTGAGAGATGTAGTTAAGCTACAGGTAGGTAGAGTGTCAAATAGGTGCCTCTAATGTAACTTTATTGTAGCGAGTTAGTTGCACTAGGGTTTATAAAGAGTGTTTTAGGAGACTAAGATTTGAATGTAAGAAGACATTCCAAGGCTATAATATGCATGCATTTCATTACCAACTTGGCCTTTTACCTTCCTCATAGTGGCACATGTTTATGGCTATTGAACCTTTTTATGTTAGACTAATTTAAAGGCTCTTCATCGGTGAATGCAAAGGCAACATTAGGGTAGGAAGATGAAATCAATGGCTCAAGGGTCTAAAAGAGAGGACTTGGCCTCCATGCCAATCCAAGGTGCAAATTATGCTAAGAATATAGATGAATTGTAGAAAGAGATTTATTTTGAGGGCCTTTTACGAGGATGTTAGTAAAGTATTTGCTAGTATCTATGTTTACCATTGTCCATTAAGGTAGGCTCAACTTTGGGAGCAACTTCACCATTTTTTGCAAGTCCTTAGTGCATAGATCTCAGCATTAGCAAGAGGTTTGTTATGTCGTAAGGTTTCATTCTCTCACAAGCAAAAGGTGTGGTCATCAGGCACATACAAAGGAGATTAAGATGGAAGAGAGTTGAGAATGTCCCACCCTCCCCAATACCACAAGAGCATTGGGAGGTTGTGTAGTGTTATCTCTAGCGTTTGGTGCTATGGCTACTTATGGTGATCCTAGTGGTGAATATTTGGTTGTTGTTTATTATTGATTGCTGGTTGGTGGCTTATTTGGTCTATTGTCTCAATTTTGGGCAAAATCTTGATAGTATTATGTGGTCTATGGTGGGTGTTATAAGGTATTAAGGGTTTCTTTGTCCACTAGTTACATGTAATCTTTGTTTATGTTAGTTTTATCAAGTGTGGGAACCCTTGGAGAACTCCTACTATTAAATATAAAAATCTCTCCCTCTCATGCACATATATATGTATGTATATATAATACATATATAACACACATGTATTACATATGTGTATGTGATATGTGTATATATATGTGTGTATGTGTGTGTGTGTGTGTGTGCATATGTTACCAAAATCCAACTCTTTGACACATTTATAGACTCTTGGTTGCCTAATAATCTTATGGATTTTGGTTTTTAGTTGTTGAAGAATGATAATGTGGAATTCTAGTTGTTTTTTTCAATAAAAATTTATTGTTGGTTCATTACTGCATTTTTTTAGACTCATCATCTGGTATCAGAGCAAGTTCAACTTTGGATAAATATTTGAGGTCTAAGCATGAGGGTAGGAGGACAAGGAGGATATGCATAAATGAGGAGGAATTTGCAATTTCTATAAAGATAGGTGGAAGAGCTTTCAAGAATTATTACAAGATAGAGACAAAGGCCAAGAGGTCTAGATGACGTAGATGAAGAAAGAGAGTAGGGAGAAGAAGCTCAAGAAGATGATTCATTATCCATCTAGAAGAGGAGGAAGAGCAAGAAAAACACCATAAATGGAGGAAGGATGATTAGGGCGCTAGAAGGAATGATTAGTGGAATAAAGGTTAAATTTTTAGAATATGGGGTTAGTCTAAAACCAAAGGAGTTGATAGATTGGTTGAATAGTATGGAGAAGTTTTTTGAATAGAAAAGTATGACAAAGGAGAAGAAAGTAAAATTTTCTTGCACAAAATTAAAATGGTCATGTAATGATATGGTGGGATCACTTATAAAAAGATAGACAAAGGAAAGGGATGGAGAAAATCAAGACCTAGAGTAGGATGGAGAAGAAGTTGAAGGAAAAATTTATTCCAATAGATTATGCTCAACCTCTACAAAAGATTTCAAAATCTAAGGCAAAAGGAGCACAATGTGCATGATTACATGGATGAATTTTACAAGTTGTCTATTCAAGTGGAGTATGATGAAATATAGGAATAGATGGTTGCAAGCTATATAAATGGTTTAAATTTTTCTATTCAAGATGAATTAAGCATGCATAGGACTCATAGTATGGAGGATGTCTTTCAACTAGCTTTGATGGCAAAAGAGAAGAAAAATAGAATAAATTTTCAAAGAACATTTGGAGTGAAAATACAACCATCATCTCCTTCTAGGGGTTGAAGTGGGTTTAATCCTAGAAGGAGGGAATCATCTTGTGAAGGGGAGAAATAAGAAAATTGTAGACAAGGGTTTCAAAATCAGAAAAGAGGATTTTAGAGAGGTGAAGTTGTGGTGGTGGTAGAGGTTAGGATGCCCCATGTGAACCTTATGTTTGCTATAGGCATGGTGAAGAAAGGTGTAGAGCATTTGAGTGTTTGAACTATCATACATAAGAAAGGAGGCAAGGGGATTGACTAGGAGTAAATTTGATTAAGGTTGATGTTGAAGAACATAATTCAGAAGTTGCAACAGATGTAAGCAACGGTCTCATGATGAGAAGAACAATGATTGCCAAGGAAAGAGCACGTGTTGGATAAAAATATTGTTAACTCATGGATGCATACAAATATTTTTTCAACTAGGTGCACTTCAGGAGGAAAGGTATGTAAACTTATTATTGATGATGCAAGTTGTGAAAATATGGTTTCCAATGAAATCATACAAAAAACTAGGTTTACAATCTGAAAAGCATGCTTTTCCTTACCGTATTTCTTGGTTTAAAAAAGGAAATGAAGTTATTGCTAATAAGAAATGTTTAATCAAGTTGTCAATAGGAAAGACTTATAGGGATGAGATTGGTGTGATGTTATCCAGTGGATGCATGCCATATGTTGTTAAGAAGGCCATGACAATATGATAAAAAAGTTATCCATGATGGAGAGAAGAACACATATACCATTTAGAAGGATGGTTTAAAGACCTAGTTTTGTTACTTCTTAAGGAATAAGGGAAGATAAAAAGCATGTTATCCACAAAAGAATTTATCGAGCAGATGAAGACAATAGGGTTTTGTTATGCCTTAGTGGCAAAAGAAAGAAGAGATAAAAGTTGTCCAAATACTAGCAAGAGCAACAAAAGTGTTGGAAGAGTATGCAAATGTTATACCTGATGAGTTACCTAATAGCTTACCACCAAAGAGAGACATTCAACATCACATTGATTTAATCTAGGATCAATCTTACTCAATTAGGTATCTTATAGGATAAGCCCAACAAAACATGCTCAATTAAATAGGTAGGTGATTGAGTTGGTGAGAAAAGGGGTAGTAAGGTAGAACATGAATCCTTGTACAACTACATTGATAACTCTAAAGAAGGATGGAACATGGAGGATGTGCGTCGATAGTAGGGAAATAAACAAAATCACCATTAAATATAGATTTCATGTACCCTACCTAGATGACACGATGGATGTGCTTACATGAGCTTTATATTTTACTAAGATTGATCTATGGAGTGGCTACTATTAAATTTAGATTCAAGAAGGTGATGAATGGAAAATAGCCTTCAAGAATAGGGATGGCTTATATGAATGGTTGGTGATGCCATTTGGATCATCTAATGCACCCAACACATTCATGTGGATGATGAACACAATGTTGCAAGATTATATTGGTAATCTTGTGGTAGTTTACTTTGATGATATTTTTATATTCAATAAGACTGAAAGAGAGCACTTAATGCATTTAAGAATGGTATTAGAACTATTAAGGAAGGAAAAAACTATACAAATTTTAAGAAATGCATGTTTATGCAAAAGAGTTTGGTATTCTCGGGGTTTGTTGTTTCAAAAAATGGTGTAAGAATGGATGAAGAAAAGGTAAAGGAAATTATTGAGTGTCCTACCCCAAGAAGCATATCAAAGATGAAAAGTTTCCATGGTTTAGAAATCTTTAATTAAGAAATCCAGTAGTATTGTTGCACCAATAATAGATTGCATGAGAGGGAAAACATTTGTGGGGACTAGGGCCACAATTGAAGGTTTCCAAATGCTTAAGAAGAATGTGATAGAAGCCCCTATCTTATCATTACCATATTTTAGTAAGATATTTGAGGTGGATTGTGATGCTTCACATGTGGGAGTTGGAGTAGTATTGAGTCAAGAAGGAAAGCCAATAGCATTTTACAATAAGAAATTTAATCAGGTAACAAAGTAATATTCTACCTATGCTATTGAATTTTATGACACTGTACAAGCATTGAGGCATTTGAGGCATTATTTGGTGCATAAGGAGTTTTTTCTATTTATGGATCATGATGCCCTAAGATATGTGAATACTCAGAAGAAGTTAAATAACAAACATGCAAAGTGGGTTTCTTTCTTGTAGGGGTATGCTTTTATTTTGAAGCATAAGTTATGGAAGAAAAATCAAGTTGTCCATGCTTTGAGTAGGCATGTGGCATTACTAACTACCATAGTGAGTGAAGTAATTGGGTTTGAGAGTTGCCAATGACTTGTGTGATTCTAATCTAGATTTTAGAAAGGTTGTTGAGCAAAGCAAAAATCATTTAGTAGGTGAGACTGGTACTATTCACGATGATTATTTTATGCAAGATGGTTATCTCTTTAAAGGAAAACAATTCTATATTCTGATTGGGTATATGAGAGGCAACATTGTGATAAAACTTCATAGTGGTGGTTTGGTTAGAACTTTGGCAAAAATAAAATAATAGCTTTGGTGGATTAGAAGTATTTTTGGCCAAAGATGAATAGGGATGTGTCAAGGTATGTATCAAGATGTAGAATATACCAAGTAGCTTAGGGCCATGCACAAAATGTAGGGTTGCACACACCAGTACCAGTACCAAATGGATAATGGATAGATTTGAATATGGACTTTGTATTATGATTGCCAAACACATAGAGGGGTAATGATTTAATTTTTGTAATTGTGGATAGATTTTGAAATAGGGTTCATTTTTTTGCATGAAAGAGGACCAATGTTGCCACTAGAGTAAAATATCTATTTTTGAAAGAAGTTATTAGCTTGCATGGTGTTCCCAAAACCATTACTTCAGATATGGATATAAAATGCCTATCATTTTTGGAGCACTCTATGGAATTTGTGAACTAAGTTGCAATTTAGTAGTGCATACTACCCTCAAATTGATGGGTGAAAATTGAGGTAGTGGCATGAGTTTGGAAAATCAATTGAGATGCATTATTGGAGAGAAACCCAAACAATGGGACTTGGATTTATCATAAGCTAAGTTTTCATACAACTCAATAAATAGGTCAATGGGAAAATCACCATTCTAAATTATTTATGGCAGGAATCCTATGGGTGTTATATGTTGGTGTGAACATATAATTCACACATATTAAGTTGACTTAGTGAGTCTTCTAGATGTCTAGGTGTTTCTAGTTGTGTGTTGAGTTGTTGATAGTTGGAGTGAGTTGTCTTATCCTCCACATGTGCAATTAGTTATCATCCTCTAATTGGCACATGTTGTAGGAATATCTCCACCTTTCACTCCACCCTTCTAGCTCTCACCTTGCCTTTATAAGCAAGGCTCTCTCATTGTATTTCATATTGAATACAGCATATGACAGTCTAATACAGTTGCTCCATTGTTTTAGCATCTTCTCTTGTCATCTTTGTGTGGAAGGTTGTCTTGATTGCAAGTGATCCTGGCTTGTTGAGTCACATTGACTCTTACATGGTATCAGAGCCTAATCTATAATTCCCTTCCCTCATTAGAGAGATCTTGAGTGCAATTTATGGTGGATCTTGAAAGTTGAGTATGCTCTTCTCTTGCATCGAATGATGATCTGGAGAATCAGAAAAACTTGATAGAATCCCAATTTTGTGAGGGTTTCCCCTTCTCGGCCTTGTATTGCAAGTGCATTTCAGAGCATGTTGCTGTAAATCAGACTACACCATTACGTCCGGAGCAACTAAAATAGTCAAGATTGCCTTTTGTTTCGTCCAAATCAGACATCGGAGGCAAAATTGATGAGGGTTTCAATTTGGGAATCTTTTGTGTGATCCGGGAGGTACCAGCAAATTTGGAGCAATTTGGCCCAAATTGAACATGGCCATTGAGTCCGGAGCGGCCAAATCAGTATGGATCGACTGTAAAATTGTCCAAATCAGACAAAGTTGGATCAAGAGGCAAAAAAAATTTAGCCAAGCTCGTCGTACGGATCTGTCACAGGGAATATTCTCTGTGCAGTGGCATATTCTCAGAATCTGTCTGTGCAGTACCTGTGTCAATGAATCAAAATCATCAATTTATCCATTGGGTATAAGGTTTGTTTGATAGTCTATCTGCAATTTTAATATTTTCTACTGAATTTGTTTGGCATGCAGGGTACAACCTATGAAAATTGTAGATCTACAGGTACTGCAGAGGCTGTAGGCAGGTGCCACGTGGCGCGGGACCTGCAAAATTCTCTAGTCCACCTCACGCGGCTCCCTCCCTAATCACTCAATGACTGGCTTCTTCATAGTACTGACTTTCCAATACCCTCAGGGCAGCAAATTCTCAGTGGTCATTTGGTGCTTAAGATCTCACAGGTTCCAGCATCTGTTTCTTCCACCGGTTGCTGCATACACTACTCAACGACCTAACAAACCCCGCCTACATTCAGTGGTATCCATAACGATCACTAAGCACACCAGCGGTCATTTGAAGCTTTGTCAAACCTGCAAGCAGCAGATCTAAAATAAATCACGCGGTCTCCAAAGATCCCTGGCAGTCTACACTCCGTCGATCTATAGTACTGCCAATAACAGTCACTTTCCATCGGCATCAGCGGTCATGATAAGCATAAAGCATTGCCATAACCATCAAGTCCGGTGATCTTCATAGTCTCCGGGCGGTCAGCATACTAAACCGGCAGATCCACTACAAACTGGTGGTTATATTGTTTTCTTGGCATCCATTCTTAACTCTGACGGTTTGCTCAAAGTCTTCAGTGGATCATCATTTCAGCAGTCTTTATAATATCTGTAGTCGTCGACATTCATCGGCCGTGGAAATTTTGTTGACGTTCATTAAAATTTCAAGCGATGGTAGATTTGGAGTAAACTGCAGGCAGTATATATGAAGGTGTCTTCAAACAAACCCCAACAAGTATCAAGCATCAACTGGTGGTCTGCGGCAGTCAAATCACATCCGGCGTTTAAAATACCAGTTGACATCATCAAGGTGGTCACAGTTTTGAGCGGCCTTCCGGAATATTTAGCATTTGGTGGTCTTTGCAGTGTCCGCTAGCTGTGGCAAAAAAAAATACTGTTGACTGCCTGTTTTGCGAGGGTCTACAAACTATTGGCTAGCGTTGAGCATGTCTATTGTCTTTTTGGGCATTCAAACCCTTAACGACAGTCAACTTCTATATTGTCCCCGGTGTCTTCATTATTCTGGCAGACTTTGCCTTGATCCTGATTGGCATCCATCTATGTCCATTGGTTGTTAATAACAACGGCCACAACATTAAAATCCTTGGGAAGTCTCCGGAAACATTCAGCAGTTTTAGATTGGCAATGGGCGGTTTGTGTACTTGGCGGTTTCCGAACACAGCTCAGTCAATGGTTTAATAGTGTGTTGCAATCTGTGATTTCTGCCAGTGGTTTTGCATGGTCAACTAGTGGTTTTGACCAAACACACTGGTATTTTTTCCTCACCGGTTGTTTTGTGTTTCCGGCCAGAGACAGAATATTCTGTCGAAAGAGCCCTGTTTTGTCCCTCAAAGCCCTAAAGTAGGGCTTTTTTCATTTTTATACAACTTTTGCCCACGGTGTCAAAATCAGGCAAACAAGATACTGTTGGAAAGCTAACAGAGAGCTCTTCATAGTGGTGTCAGTCATTTTCTCTGATTTTGTTGTTTGATAGCATTTATTGTAGGTTGAAGACAAATCCTCTTTTTTGGCTCCCGAGCTCATAACTTTTTGCCACGAACTCCGATTTTTGCGATTCTTGCGGCATTGGAAAGGTATTCAAGAGCTCTATATAGCCATCCATGCACTTTTCTCAAATTTTTCTCCAAGTGTATTTTATTTCATTTGTCAATTTTTTGGCATTTGATTGATAACTTGAGCATTTTGATACTTGAGGAAGTGAAATTTGTTTTGAGAGGATTTGTTTACCGTAATAGATCATTGTGAGTGATTGTAATCTCACTAGGATCTCTTTTTTAAAGAGATTTTGTTGTTTTTCCCCATCTTGGTCCTTTGAGGACAATTGTAAATCGCACTAAGTATAAAGTGCCACAACAAATTGGGGGGGCTCTCTTACATAGTAAAGGGGTGTTGTCTTGTTGTCTCTCTTTTTCATCATGGATGTGCCACACTTTCCACTTTTGACTCCATATAATTATCTTGAATGGAAGAAAAACATGGAGTTTGTGTTGTATAAACAAAAGTTACATAGAATAACTTTAGGCACAGATCCTGAACCCACAGGGGCTACTGAGAGAAGAAAATGGTTAGATAGAAGAGATGAGGCTTTTGGCACACTTTGTCTTGCTATTTCTCCAGATTTGAGATTTCATGTTGAGTCTTGTACCACACCAAATGAGATATGGACAAAACTAGACAATCTATTTGGCAAGCAAGATAAAATAAGAAGGTTCAAATTGGAAAATGAGCTAATTGCACTTAATCCTCGAGATTTTGAACAAATTGAAGACTTCTTCACCAAGTTTAAGTCTCTCAGATTGCAACTCAAACAAATTGGTCTTGAGAAAGAAGATGAATAATTGATTCTATCTATTCTTGCAAAATTGGGTCCTGCATATTCAGTTTTTGTTTCTACCTTTTATGCTACAATGGATGCCTTTGGTACTAAGTTTACCATGCCTTCACTTGAGGAGTTTGTTGCACAACTCACAAGAGAACAAGCCAAGCTACTACACATGGGCACATTGAAGTCACCTAGAAAACAGGCTCTAGTTGCAACACAAAGCACAAAAGATCCTAAGACTTCACATAATAAGGGAAATAAACACAAGGATTCAAAGTCTAATGTGCAAGAGAAAGAATCAAAGAAAACCCCTAACTCTTCTTCCAAAGAGGAGTCAAATAAGAAGAAGAAGCCAAAGTGTTCTTATTGTAAGAAATTGGGTCATGATGAGACTAAATGTTATGAGAAAAAGTTTGAAGAGATGTCACAACTTCTTCAAAAACATAACATTGAGTATTCTCCATCAACAATAGTTTTACCCAAGTCTTCTTCTTCGCCACAATCATCATATACATCTACAGGAACAACAAGATTTGCTAATTGGTCAGACAAAGGAAAAGGACAGGCACTCTTTGCATCAACAAGTCTACAGTCAGAGAGATGGCTTCTTGATTCTGGAGCTTCTCATCATATGGCATCTTCACAGGGGATGTTCTCTTCATTTCAGTCATGTACTTCGCCACCTATTTTGATGGGTAACAATACATACATGCATGCACGTGGTAAAGGAATAATTGATGTTGGTGACTCGTGTACATTCAACAATGTGTTGTGTGTACCTTCATTGACAACCAATCTCCTTTCCATCTATCAGATTACTCATTCTAGTGCAGGGAAGACAGTTGAGTTCACTCCTGATTCTGTGATCATACGGGACTTGGAGAGTAGAGATATCATTGCTGTTGGGATGGCTGATCATGCATCTCGCCTTTATACTTTCTCCCATTTTGTTTCTGATGATGATGTAGATCCATTGGTTGACATTCACACTCATGTAGCAAGTGTGAATCATATTTCTAGGGAGAAGTTTGGTCACTTGAACCTTGGAGTTCTTGCATCTACTTCGGTTCCTGAGACTAGTTTTGAGCTTCCTCCTTCTCCTGCTTCTTCAGATATTGGCATTGACATAGCTTCATCCACTTTAGTTGAGCAGGAAATTGTTTGTCTTCCAGATACAGGTTTTTGGGATGAGTACTTGACAGGTATTTCAGACTTGTTTCGTGAGTCCTATCTTGATGACTTGGACGACATCATTGATGATATTCATCTCCTCTTTGAAGGAGTTGATTCTTCTACTTCAGATGAGCAGGAATCATCTTCTCCTCTTCCCTTGTCACAGTTTGGCATTGAGTTGGAGTATCTTGAGCATCATTCGGAGGATTCTCGTCTTTAGAGATTGATGATCTTGAGTTTTCATCTTGTCTTGGATTGTCGCATGCAGCACCTGATTATGTGGCATCTTTTGGTTGTGACATATGGACACTTGAGCAGTTTTCAGAGACATCATACATCATGAGGCTTTTTCCCTCATACCTTGAGATGGAGTTTATTCGACATTAGCCTTTGGACTTGTTTCTTCCTTAGGGGAGGAATGTTGTTTGCAGGTACATGACACTTTCCAGTGTTCATCTTCAGACATTCACCATCGGTACAGGAGGTACTTCATTATGGGGGGCACTTATAGTCCCACATTTGCTCTCCTATGGGGGGGTAATTGATTGTATATATGTGTTGGATGTATTCCTTGGGGGGTCTTGAGTCCTCCTTCCATCACATCTTCCATTTGTTTTCTGCATTCTCACTTTTGGAGAGGAGTTTTGTCCCATGAGGTTTTCTCCTTTTCTCCACTTGAGATTTGTTGTACATGGGTACCTAACATGGCCTAGTAGCCAGGACCCATCTATCATTGCATCTTTGTTTTCGTCAACTACTCCCTAAGTTGCACTTAAGGGGGGGTGTTGGTATGAACATATAATTCACACATATTAAGTTGACTTAGTGAGTCTTCTAGATGTCTAGGTGTTTCTAGTTGTGTGTTGAGTTGTTGATAGTTGGAGTGAGTTGTCTTATCCTCCACATGTGCAATTAGTTATCATCCTCTAATTGGCACATGTTGTAGGAATATCTTCACCTTTCACTCCACCCTTCTAACTCTCACCTTGCCTTTATAAGCAAGGCTCTCTCATTGTATTTCATACTGAATACAACATATGACAGTCTAATATAGTTGCTCCATTGTTTTAGCATCTTCTCTTGTCATCTTTGTGTGGAAGGTTGTCTTGATTGCAGGTGATCCTGGCTTGTTGAGTCACGTTGACTCTTACATTATAGACTTGGTACAAGTTGTGTTGATTACATAATTGATTAGTGATGATGCAGAGGCATTTGCATAGCACATACATTAATTACAAAGGATAAAGCTACAAGATCGTAATGAGAAGTACAAGACAATAATTGATGTAAAAAGAAGGCCAAAAGTAGTTGAAGAGTGATATTTAGTGATGATACATAATGGCATAACTTGCACAAGAGAAGAATATAATAGGAAATATGTTGCAAATATTTGATAATACTTGAGAATAATAAGCCACTTTGTGGGGCCAAACCTCTAAAAGTCTCTGGAGAAGAACACAATTCACAATATGATGATCACAAACTAACCACTAGCTCCTATATATACCATACTTATGCCTTGGATGCCACCCATGCCAACTTAACTTCATATATAAGACTATATAAATTATTACATAACTTAATTAAGGGTTATTCTAGCCATAAGTCAACTGCACATATCCCAATACAATCAATAGGTTAAGGGCATATCATGGTGTTGTCCTCGACGTTGATCAACTGTGGATGCTTCTACATGCAAAAATCTTTATCTTCCCATGAGTATCAACCATTGCCTCAAGATCTCTTATCTTAGCTACCTCTTGTGTAATGCTCCAAGATTTCACTCAAGACATTAATGTACAAAAACTAGTCAAACATTTTTTTTGCAAAACAAAAGTGGTAACAAGCAACCACATAACACTCTGACATGCCCAAGGTGTCATATGTAATCTATGATGATACTCTTGCCACACACACTAATGCATAAAGCAAAGTGACACAAGTGAAAGACTTAACAATACCATGGGACCAGACACAATGGTTGACACAAAAAAGAGGCATGGAGGAGAGATTAGATTTACAAGATCAATAGAAAACCCTCACAACAGTTGTAACATGCCATTTCTCATTACCCAAAAATTAACCATCTTAATTAACATTAAGAATAAATCATGATTGACTTAACCATTGTTAAGTAAGAAATAAATCAATTTCATAATCAAATTAAACATGCATATCTTTTTTGGATATTTCAAAATTGAAATTTACAACAAATTGAAAGATAACATATTAGTGAATACCCTTCACTATACAATTCCAAGTTATGCTTATAGCATCAATGATGATTTACATATATTACTTACTATCATGAGTCATATAAGAGAAGGTACTATATCTGGAACTTTGACATCTGTCTTCATAATCCTCGGCTAGTCTTTTGCTTGGAAAGGAGAGCATCACCCGATTGCTTTTCCTCCAACCATAGACTGACGATCTTCCACACAACTTCCTTCCTAGAAGTGGCCCTACCCTTCATGAAGGGAATAGATATAAGGAACCAATTAATTTGCCATCTGAGTATCTAATGTTGTGTCCTTCATAATACTTCGTGGTCATACAACTATAGATCCACTCTATGTATGACACTACTGGAAGCATTATGCCATCTGGAGCACAATGAACCGACTAATGCATGCAAAGATGGATGTATTACTTTGGCCAAAGATTTACATACATAAACATTTTGCAATGAACGTAGTCGATTTGTTTACACACCTTGACTCGACTTTGAAGTTGTCTCATCCTACAGTGTTCATAATTTCACCTTTCTAGGTTTTGGAAAAGATGGGTCGTCTTTTCTCCCATAGTCCACCTATCTTGGACTTTGACTTGATTCAAAGAGTGCATCATTATTCATCTTATGGTGTTAAGCCATAGGGAATCTATGACTCCACGTCATCCTTTCCCCATGCTTCCTTTTGCAAGCTCATTGTTTCAGTTTATATGACCAACCCTGATCTAGGTTTCTATGGTTTCCTTGTTTCCAAGTTTTCACCATATCACATCGACTATACTTAAACCATTATAGGCTTCAAGTAGTTAAGATGAAATAGTCCTTTAATCAAGGGTTTCAAAAGGGTTCTTACCACCCTGCACTTCATCCACGAAGCATTGCCATTGATAAAGAAATAAAAACATATAATGTTTTCAATAAAGAGTTACTCCCTTGACACACAAGGTAGGTATGCACTTAATGCAGATTTATACATAGTTATCATTAACCATAGGTTATCCCTTTATGGGTACTAAGGGTCTTAATACTCTTTTGCTAAGTCAATATCACACCCTAAGGCATGGAAATATTGTCATATATATAAACAAACAAATGTATTACTTCATATCCCATGTGCCTCTATGGCCACCATGGTGTGGTACTGTCGATAACATCGACTCACAACAGTTTCTCTTCATTGCACTATGTATTGGTCATCGGCCTTACTATTGTTTTGTCCTCTTTAAAAAAAACATTGGCTTGCGGCCTATATGCATAGTTAACAATGCAGTTACCATGGCTCTCAGCCAACATATCAATCTTTATCATTACTTACGAAACATATATATAATGAAACACAATAATATCAATACTTCAGCTCAATAAGTCGTAACAGAATTGACTTCAAAGCCAATGCATAGGATAGCATGGCACTACTATGTAGTTGACCATGAAATCTTCAAACATATGCAAATGTTATCATTTATAATAATGCAACATTATATTTGCTCGTGGCCATTACGACCATAAACATGTAGAGGTTATCATTTATAAAACACAACACTATATGTGCTCGCGGCCTGTAGGCCTTATCAAAATGTAAAACTCATATAAACTATCATTATTACCATCGATTAACCATCGAATGGCCCATAAACAATGGTGTTATCATGCAAAATAACCCATGACTGAATACAATCATACTTGTGTTTGTTAGTTCGCAGCCAAGTACGAATTGTTAAGTGATAAACTGTCGATGAGGGCTCGACTCCTTCTGTGAGCTCCAAGCATTCAACCTTCTATATGTGCTTCCACAGGGAGAGACAATCATTGACTCCTCCCAACAATAATGAAAACAATCCCTTTTTCCCCAAATAAAAACATCCGCAAAAGACTCCCCACACATGCATTTGCCCACTTCGCCCATCACCACCACCCTCGCACTGAAGGTGGTGAGTTAGTTGGCATGGGCCGTGCCAACTCACAGGCTTTCTCGGCTCCATAAGGGCCTTACCTCCCATTTGGGATTAGTGCAAAAAGATTAACTTTGGCTTAGCTCACAACAATCCCCACTCATTCTACATTTCGTGGATCGTGAGGTGGTGGATTACAAGAGTACTCAAGCATGGAATAAATATAATGCTTGACCACTATAAGTGGCTCGATAAGTAATTATACTTAACACAATATCAATTACATCTAAATGATGTATTGGAAATATCACAATAACTTAAGCTATTATTTAAATTATATCATCATCATCAAGGTAGTATCACCAATATGCGAATATGGGGTCGAGTCCTTTCCCCCTTCTTTGCGATACTTTAACCATAATCAAAATAATTATATAATAATCATAGAATCAAATAAATAAATAGATACGTGAATAAGGAAGACTTTGACATTCATCCAGGTTTACTATCGACTGCATAAATGTTCTGACAACATTATCTAGTCGAAACAACAAAGACAACTTCGGGAGACCATAAATCGTCTTGTTGACGTTGATTGAATTTGAAAACAACTTAAACAAGGAAATGACTTAAACTCACCCTATCTTTGCATGGGCTCACAAAAGTTTAACCTCGATACTCAGATGGCATTCTGATCTTTTCCCAACATCTATTTCCTTCTCCTCCAGTGATACTCTCCTTCCATCTTCAAGGAAGGATTCTTTTCCATGGTTACACTCACAATCATATAACCATGATCAGTGTATCGTCATTAATTCATAAATCATCATAATAAAACAATATTAACAATAACTAATCTCATGCTTAATTTAAACATAAATCAATATCTATATGATCAATGATTCTACTTGATATTTTCCACAAACATTAATCATTAATCTAAGATTAATTATTCGGTTTACCACATAAAAAGTAAGATTAGGCTAAATCAAAAGTTGGGGATGTAACAACAACTCTGCTAAACCACCCCCTGTATTTTATGGAGTTATGACAAGAAAAAAGGCCAAAACTACCAATTGCAAGTTATAGAGGGAACTTGCACTAGGGTCAAGTTTCAAACACGAGTTGCAAATTACAACTAGCATATTGGTTCATGTTCGGGTTTTAGGTCGTAGTTGCAAATTGAACCCTCATAGACCTCAAGTTCCATCAACTTAGTGCTAACATAAATGAAATACAAATCCCCAGATTCTGACCTACAAACCACTTTAAGCTTTAAAAAATGTCTTCAATTTGCATGCTACAAAGTGCGAGTAGACTCCAGTTCCCAAGCTTAGAGAAAAAACTTAGACTTTGGAAACCTCTTACAATTTGCATGTGTAGAAAGTGTAATCAGGCTTCAAACTCTAGATCAGCAACACTTTAGACTTCAAGATCCTTTTGCAATCTGCATTGTCTACAAGGTGCAAGTGAACTTTGAACTCTAGACTTCCAACGACCTTAGACTCCAGAAGCTAACTGCAAGATACATTATGCAAAGTGCACTAGGTTTCTAAACTTTGAACCTCCTACACTTCTAGGTTTTGAGGACTAACTACAATTTTTAGTTCAAACTGGTAAACCCTTTGTACATGCAATTTAGATTGTTTCTCCAACTTGCAAAAATAAAGTCCTAAAAGTTGTTAAGGCATGGAAAACAACAATTCTATTTTCTACACTTTACGAGGTGTATCTTCCTTGATTTTAGAGTTATTTAAAAAATATTTTGGGGCTACATTCAAGGGATCATGGTATTTGAATTGGCCACATGAGATTCTCATAATGTGCATGGGTCCTAAGAAACAAGGTGGAAGGTGAATTCCACATGTAAAACTTTTAAGAAGCAAATACATAACTGAAAAGGAAACAATGTAAATACATCTAACTCTAAGGACTCACCATGCCATCAAGAAGGGAAAATCTCTCAACACACAATCCAATTATCTTGGAGATCTCTAAACTTCCCAATGGTGGTACAATGATACCCAACCATGTGGTACTCTTAGGCCCACCCCACTGAACTGAGAGAAGAACACATAGGTACAAAAGACACTCACACAATACAAGGGAGTATGACAACACACATGCCAATCAACATGCATACAAATTGCTACTTCCACATGAATACACCTAGAGGGAAACAATCACACAAGAACCAAATACAAGATCACAATACACATCGAATGAGCAAACCGATTAAAGATAAGGATGAGAATCCTAGGAAAAAGGATAAGGAGTGTCATCACTATAGCATGATGCTATAAAATTATGATATTCACCAATTGATAGAGTTGCAACATGCCCTTCACACTATGACTGAAACTCTACAAGCATTCACATCATAGGAAAAAAACTCTTAATTAATTCATTTTTATTACCCCAATGTATATTAAGATTATCAATTGTTAAAAACTCCTCTCATTTTTTTTGTTGATCACTTTTTATTGTGACAAATGGGTGAGAACCACTCCTTTCCAATCCTATACCTCAATCCTAAAGGCCTATCATGCCAATTCATGATTTGGGTGTGACACATAAATCAATGCATAATTTTTACAACATTTTTCTAAAAAGATGCAGAATGCCATTTAAAAATGGAAACAATTCATTCCATGAATTAAATCACTCATATAAGCCTTAAAATGCAATTTTTTACAATTTTCATTCAACTTGCATAAAACTTTCCCTACCTCCATTAATGGAGTTACATGCGACCTTCAATTTTACCATATTTTAATTTTGAAGGAAATTACAAAAACTAAAACCACCCTTTCATGCATAATCTACCCAACAACGATAATCTTTACCAAAATGTGGGAAGAGAATTCTAGGAAAAATTTGCCATAGTAATGGCTCTATTTTGGACTTTTTCAAAATTTGAAACATAAAAATAAAAGCATGGAATTTCAACCTTTAAAATTACAACTCAATTTAACTCCTACACAGAGGAAGCTAAATGCAACCACCTAATGTGGGCATGGCTAAGGAGAAACTCTATTTCAAATTAAAGTTTGAAGCATGAATACAAAGCGGGGAAAATACCTTCAACAAACACTCAAACAATGGGAAGAATCTCTCCTTTTTATGTAATCACACCACCAAGCAATCTTTTGTCAAACAAGAAATCTCTACTCCAAGCAATTCCACCTCTAACAATTCTCTCAACTTTGTTTTCAAACTTTCCAATTTTTTTTCCAAAATGACAAGAAGAGGGTTTTTAGCAAGAGTTGCAAAAGTGAAAATAAAATGCAAGCCTATTTTCCTTTTTGACCATAAATCCCTAAACCCCTTTCCTATTTCCCTTCCTTTTCACACCTACAATTAGATATTTCAAAACATGACTTTTTTCAAAATAAATAATTCCCAATGATTAATTCCCAACATTATATAGAATACAACTAATGCATTCAAATTAAAAGCATTGTTAATAATTCCAACAATATTTTAATTAAATTACTTTTCCATTATAAAATAAAACTATTTTCCCTACACAATTAATTTTATTTTCCCAAGGCAATTAAATTAACTATATTTTTATTTTCACACAAAGTAATAAAATACCACAAGCTTTCTACCAAAGCATAATTAAATATCTTTTCCACAAACATGGTAAACATGTATTTTGAAATAATTTATATATAACATGCTAAGATTAAATTAAACACATGTAAAGAACTTCCACACATATTAAAGGTTTCACAACATGCAAATTTTAGAATCGCCACCAATTCGAATATAGATTTTAATAGGGATACACATGATCCATCTCATACTCGAATTGAGTGAGATAAAGTTTAACACACAATTTTACCCAATATGAACTGTTAGGATTGTCAAGATTAGAAAGCAAGAATCAGGGTATATTTCCACAAGCTACAGACACACAAAATAAGCCAAATGGAGGTAGGAAGGTAGAACACAACAACTGACTACCTCTCCAAAGGTGCAACACTTGTCTAGCTCAAATGACATGTGTTTGAGCAAGTGGCAAGTATGCATGCATTAAGTGTCTCACAAAGTGAGGACACATCTCTCAACCACATGAGGTGAGACAAAACTCTAAAAGTCCCTAAGTGGAGACTTAATCTAGTGTGAACATGACTCTTCTAGGTAGGCTAAAAGCTAACTAGTTTGATAATGTCCCTTTTAAAACCAACACCCCCCTTAAGTGCAACTTAGGGAGTAGTGATACAAAGATGATGGGTCCTAGATACTAGGCCATATTAGGTACCCATGTACAACAAATTTCTCATAAGTGGAGTAAAGGAGAAAACCTAGTGGGAAAAAAAACTCCTCTCCAAAAGAGAAATGATGCATAATAAAACTATACAAGTGAATAAGAAGAAGAGGATAGGAGGAGTCAACATGACCCCCCAAGGAATACTTCTATCACTAATATACAATAGATGTTCCCCCTCATAGGAGAGAAAAGAGATAAGTTTATGTGACCCCCCCAGAAAGTGAGAAGGAATAAACTCCATGTGAATAAATTTTTCCTCCCAAAACTAATTTGAGAAGAGAAACCATGTAGCCTCCCCTCAAAATACCTCCTGTAGTATTGGTAGATTCTCGACACTAGATGCTAAAGATGATCCATGAATGTTGAACATCATTTCTCCCCTTGGGAAGAAATAGAACTACAAAAGTGTGCAAGTGATCTTCCCATTCCAGATAGGAACATGCATGAAGAAGTATGAATGTCTCTGAATTTTACACATGATCCAAATATGTAGATGATGCCCATGATGTCTTTAAAGGCTGCTCAAGTATCTCCAAGGCAATGCTATCAAGTGACAAGTGCTGATATGATGACTAAGTCAAATATGTGGACTTATGAATATCTGTAGAATCTGTCACTATACAAGTTGATGCAGACAAAGAAGAGCAATAATGTTTGAAGAACTAATGTGTGGAATGTCAATGCATTCCATATGGCTACAATCCAAATCCCACGTGAAGTCCTGCTGAAAATAATATCTGGAAGCCCTCTGTGAAGCCTCTCTGAACTCTGTAGAAGCAAAAGAATTGTCATCAATATCTTGCTGCAAAGAATCTCTAGAAGCCCACCGTGAAGCAACTCGAAACTCTAAAGTAGCATCAGGTGATGGTGGAGATGAGATCTCAATGCAAGTCAACAGACTAGATTGTTCATCCCCAAATGATGGTGTCTGACAAGATTTCTGAGTGAGACTGGATGATTTTTCTACAGTGTTGGATTATATTGATAAGATACAACAATACCATGATTAAGAAGAAGTTGTGTCATTTTATCAATTTTACGAAACATACATTCTTATTTTGTATGCCTTTTCATCCCATAATATCCACATTTGATTTTTTGTTTATTTCGAGAATTATGAACAATACTCAGGTGGAATGGATAATGTGTGAGAGACATGATCAAATGTGTAGCAATATATAAAGTAGAAATGTAAGTATGTCCCCAAGTTGAAAATGTGGAAAGAAGTGCGAAAGTGTTCTCATCACAATACAATGAAAGTGCTCTTGACACAACACAATAGAAGTGCTCTTGACATGACATGAAATAAGTGTTGACACAACACAATAGAAGTGCTCTTAACACGACACAATGAAAGTGCTCTTGACACTACACAATACACCCCCCCCCAAAAAAAATGATTAGTGCTGAAACATAGGCCCCCCTAGAAAAAATGCAAGTGAAAGGTACAATGTGGTTAAGTTTGGATGCTTAAATCAACCATTTATAATACATGGTGTTTTTTTCAAAACTTAATATTTACAATTGTAGATAGATTCCCTGCTGAATTTTGTTAAGTGTCAAAAAAGTTTGCCAATTTTTTGATAATCGAAGTGAAAGTTATGTCCCGTCAAAAATTATGCAATACATTTGAATTTGGAGGCCTAAAAAGTGTGTTAAAACAACACAATTTTAAAAACTTCTTGACACCACTTTGTCAACGACAAAATTAGCTTTCCATCGACTATAAATTTGTCAAATTTCGCCTCCATGGATGAAAATTATGGCAAAATGAAAATGTGCTCCCTTGTGAGCACTATACAGATTTGGCAGTTTATCCTACCATAAAATGTCAGTTTTGATGGTTAAATAACTGCTAACTATTACATCTATTATTAATAGTAATATTTGTTGTAACATAAAATGTTAGGTTAGCAAAGAATGTAGCATTAAACATATATATGTAACATTAAATGTTACTATTATGCCAAACTACTTCATGATAACCATAACATCAAATGTTAGTTTAACAAAAAATGCTTCATAGAATGTATGTGACTAGAAAGAAAACAAAACAACGACCCCTTCTATGAAACTCATGACCTACTGGTGTTTGGATGAAGGCAGCCTGTGCTTTGGGTGTCGACTGGAGATTAAACTATTGACTGTGGATGAAAAAGGCAAACCTTGGCATTGTGGCAAGGAGAAATGTGAAGTCACGGCTTGGTGTAGGAATGACTTTGACCAACAACCTCGAAAACCCTAACCATGAACCTTTGGCAAAAAACCTCGACCCCTACTATTGGAAATCTGCAACCAGAACAATGAAACAACAATAATGTAACTTCGAGCTGATGAGATTTCAAATGACAACAAAAAAAATTGCCACTAGATATTAGGGCTTTGACGTAAACATGGGAGAGAGCCGCAAGTTATGGGTATAGATGCCTCAAATTGCTAATCTCGAAGGATTTGAAGAGGGATCGAAACCCTAAAAACAAATACATATCCAACAAAGAGAACCCTCTAGGAATGAAATGGGCCAACCGACCAAGGAAGTATATGGAGCCGAAATGGCCATGATGCCCCAAAATGGTCTGGAAGATGAGTCGATCTAAAAAAATGTAGAGCACCAAATGAAATCCAATGTAGGCCAAAGTGAGATTTCAACAAATGAAGCCCTTAACTAAATTGTGAAAAGATCAGGAACTTAATCACCAAACAAAACACCAGATTTCACCCAAAACGATTGAAATTTTTACCTAAAAACTCACCCAAATCAACAAAAACTTGAGAAGCAAATAAAATTTGCTTTTTTTTGTGCTAATAAATCTATACAAATCTGTATGATACAGGGGGTAGGGGCTTTAAAATTTTGCAAAAAATTGCTTATGTCAATTTTGATGAAACGACATGCTTTTTTAACTATATCAGGCATTCTAGACTCAGTGGCGAGGTTCGTTTGGCTCTACGAGGAACTCTTGACTAGGCTAGGTGTGGGATTCACTCAAATGAGGGAAGGGTTTTGCTAACATGGCTCTGATACCATGTTGGGATTACCAAGATTAGCAAGTAAGAACCGATATATACTTCCACAAGCTACAAGCACACAAAATAAGCCAAATGATATTATCAAGGAGTTAAGTAAAATGTACAAAGAAGCCTTGAATATATAGGCAAGGTAGTGGGCGTAGGAAGGTAGGTCACAATGACTGACTACCTCTCAGAAGTTGCAACACATGTCTAGCTCAAATGACATGTGTTTGAGCAAGTGGCAAGTATGCATGCATTAGGTATCTCACAAAATGAGTACACATGTCTCAACCACATGAGGTGAGACAAAACTCTAAAAGTCCCTAAGTGGAGACTTAATCTAGTGTGAATAGGACGAGCTCCTAGGTAAGCTAAAATATAACTAATTTGATAATGTCCCTTTTTACACGGACATGAACATTTTATTTATAACCACCATTGGGGAATAACCCCATACTTGCACACTCAAGTCAAATATTAGGTGTACTTGCACCTGTGTTGTTTAGAATGTGACTCAAGCACAACATGAATGAGTCAAATGCTGATGCAACACATGGGACTACAACCCTTGCAGAGGTGACCTAGTCACTCCTACTCTCATGATAAGAGCAAGTCAAGTAGTGGTGACACTGAGGGGTTGTTCTATTCCCTCAGGAGCAAGATATTGTAGATCGTAGTCTAGTTGATCGCACCTATTTATTAAACATTTGCGTTATTGTTGTGGCGATCATTTCCATAGAGTTGTTGTTGTTGAGTTCATTGCATTGGTGTTGTGTTTAACTCATGAAATTGAGAGGTAAATCCATGAAGCAAGTTGAGGTTTGTGTTACCTTCCTCTCTAATGATTCATAAGTTGTGTGCAGCTTCTTGTTGAATTATGTTGATGATTTGCGCTTGGATTTAGAAAAATTTGAGGATGTGAGTTCTAATCATTTCTTGTATGATTTAATTTAAGATTTCAATTTAATCTCAAACATTTTCCTTAGTTAGGTTTTCTTGTTCAAGGAGGTTCACTCTGATTTCCTTTGAGATTAGTTTTAGCCAATCTTCCCTCACACCAGGGCACATTGAGTACTTAGTATAAAAGATTTGAATGTTTGAAAGTTTACGCTAATGTTTTAAATGTTTTGTGCCTCAGAATGAAACCATGGGCTTGTTGTCAAACATTTGAAGTTGTATGTCTTGTGGTGAAATTAAGGGCTTGAAAGTTATGTGTTTTTATGTTTAAGATGAAGTTTCTAAATGCAACTAAAGCTATATGAATGCATGCACTTTTAGTTCTTTTTCTGATTTTTGGTGATCTAATTACTATAAAGGGAAATATGTATGCAAGATATATGACTTTTCCTAAATTTAGAGTTTCTATGTTTTTGTGTTTTTGAAGATTTGAATATGCAATGATTTAATTTAATGAAAGTAAACTTGCAATTTATCTATGAATGTAATGAACTTCTAACTAGAAAAAGATTAAAAATCAAGATAAAACAAAACAACATTTTACTTTCTCAAGAGAAATGGTGTTTATGAATTACTAATTCTAATATAAGTAATAAAACAACTTGTAATGATGGCACCAATGCCAAGCATATGTCCTCAAGGGTCTATCTCTTTGGTAACCTTCTCCATAACAATTGGGTCCTCTGCTTGGTGATGAGAAAAGGGTGAGGGATTTGAGGAGATTTGCAAAGTGGAAAGGAAGCACAAAGGCTTGTAAGGGATAAAAAGAAAAAGGTTCAAAGACCTATCCAAGAAGCTTGGAATTTTCTATCCTAAACTAAGCTTGGAAGAAACTAAAGCTTCTATGAAATATCTAAGCTATGGATATCTAAACTAAAACTTGAAAGCAAAAGGCTCAAGGCTTGTGAAGAAGCTTGTGTGATGAGAAGATTAGAAAATTCTACATGTTAAACAATGAAGAATGAAGAGGTATTTATAGGTAGAAATGAGAGGGAAGAGAAGAATATATAAGATCAAAAGAAGTAGTTAACTGAAGAAGAAATGGAAACAATGCCAAGAATAAATGAAGAGATAAGAAAAAACTAGAGAAAACTAAAAGAAAACAAGATTAAACTCAAAAAGAAAATAAAAACAATTTAAAAGAGATAAGATTTTCTCATGAGTTCACAAAGTAAATAAATCAAGAAGAGGATGAGATGGCATGGAAAAATGTGAGCTAAAACGAGCTAAAAATCAAGAAGAAATGCTAAAACAAAGAGTTATTTTGCATATTGAAAAATGATAGGGTTGCTCCTTTCGAAAGCAGGGCTACCTATTTTACTAGGGATAGTTACCTAGGTGACACTAGAACATAAAGGTAGGTCACCTAGGTGACCTAGAAGATCTAAGGGGTGACCCTATAAAAGAGGTTTGAAACATCTAGGCAAAACATAATGCAGGGAAAGTTAACTCAAAGGTTGAACAAGGATAAAAAGACAAAAACACAAAAGATTGAGTCATTAAGACATGAAATTATTGGGACAAGTATAATCATGCCTTCAAGGGTCATGAGTTGGGACATCCACATTATCATTGCACTGCCATGTAGGCCTGGCATGATTTTAGTGCTTACATATTTGCCCCCTTGGGGATAGTAGTCTACATGGAAGGTAGGTATCATTCTTGAAGCATGACCTTACCTGTGGGCATTGTGCCACATTTGGACTTGTAAAATAAAGTTGATTCAAGTATAAGTCCAACATATGATCGACTAAAATAAGTACTTAAAAAGACAAGAGGACGTACCTTTGATGCGAGAGTTAGAGTTTACCTATGTCATCTAGTCTTGTCACAAAGCTTGTAGTCATGAAAAGAGGAATATGTAAAATGAAGAAAAAACAAATGCATAAAAGAAACTAAACTACTCAAAAAACCCACAAATGCAAACTAAGCTAAGAGAAGAGAGAAGAGAGAAGAGGAAATAGGGAAAACAAGAGAAACTAATGAAATAGAGGCGAAACTTGGTGCAAGAGCAGTCAATGGGAAGCTTGCAATGAGGATATCAAGTTAATGGCTACAACTTAGCTTCCCATGGATCCTTAGGTATAATAAACAAGAAAAACTTCCCTCTAAACCCTAGGTTTTCTTTTATTGATTTCTCTCAAAATGTTTGTTTAAATTCAAAATCATTTATTACATTTAACTAGGTTTTAGGCTTCTACTATTTTCATGCTTTTGTTTTTCTATTTTCTATTTGATTTTTGGGTTTCTAAGCCAACTGAGGTTCACTTTGGTGTTAATCAAGGTCATCCCTATTGCCAGGGTAGGTCACCTAGGTGACCTTGCTAGCTCATCCTGGGTCACTCAAGAGACCAGTAAGGTCACCTGAGAGACCCTACCAAAGCTTCTGATATAGGATTAGAGGTAAACGTTAGCATTTTTGACACCTAAAAATGATTATTTTATCAATTTCAAACTAGCTTCTCATTTATTACATGTTTTTAGGACTTTATTTGATTTTTAGGGTTTTTTGAAAGTTTTTTTATTTTTAGGGTTTTTTTTGAGTTTTACTAAGGTTTGACCTAGTGTTTCTTTCTCATAAGACACCTACATCCGTTGGAATGCTATGTGAGAGTAGGATTGGTACTTAGAGACTCTAGAGGACCTATCTAATGCTACTACACCAGTCTCGAGAGGACATGACTTGCTAGGGTTGCATAGATTCTGATTATCTATCGTTCCTCATGTATTTGCTATGACATTCTCACTCACTGCGATGCAGATTGGAACACCTAATTTTTGTTGGTCTTAGAAGAGTGGGCCATCACTCTCTATGATGTCTATTGTATCATTGGGGTTCCTATCAGAGGGGAATCACTTATAGTACCAGAGAGGGAGTCAAAGTGAGAGAGACATGCTTGGGCTACTATGATGGGAGTGACCCATTATGGAGATCATATCAGAGTACAACTCACCTCTATTCCCAGTCTCAACATTGTTAGATTTGGCTATGATTGGAGCCACCCAGGATCTAGGACTTCATGAAAGCACAAGAGAGATCAAATGAAAGAATAATTCTATTCTCTTAATTAATGCAAAAGATTGTTATTACAATGTAAATGATATGCCTTGCTTATAAAGACAAGGATGAAATGTAGGATGTTGTAGTCATGTTACAAGTGTCATTATCCTATGACATGTGACAACTATAGGATAAGATGACAACTATCAACAACTAGACACAACTAGACATCTAGTAGACTCACTAAGTCAACTTAACATGTGTGAATTATGTGTGATGTGTGAATATTATTTAACTAATAAATAGTTAAATAATATGAATTATCCACACAAGGGTAAACCGGTTAGGTGATAACCCTGTTCACACCAACACCCCCCTTAAGTGCAACTTAGGGAGTAACTGACTAAAGCAAGATGAAATGATGGATGGGTCCCAACTACTAGGCCATGTTAGGTACCCATGTACAACAAATCTCAAGTGGAGAAAAGGAGAAAACCTACTGGGAAAAAACTCCTCTCTAAAAGTGAGAATGCAAGAAACAATCAAAGTGAAAGAAGTGATAGTAGGAGGACTCAACATGACCCACCAAGGACAACTTCTATCACATATATACAATCAAATACCCCCCATAGGAGAGCAAGGGTGAGACTATAGATCCCCCCATAATGAAGTAGCTCTTGTGCCGATGGTGAATCCCTGAAGATGAACACTAGAAAGTGTCCTCTACCTGCAAACAACATTTCTCCCCTTAGGAAGAAACCAATCCAAAGGCTGATGTAGAAGAAACTCCATCTCAAGGTATGAGGGAAAAAGTCTCATGATGGATGCCTCTAAAGATTGCTGAAATGTCCACATGTCAGAATCAAAGAATGGCACAATGCAATGAGGTGTGACCAATCCAAAATCCTGGGTATACTCATGAACAACCTCCAAAGATGAAGTAGATGGGATAACAGTTGTGCTGTAACTATCATCAAAGAGGAGAGATAACCCCTCAAGTGTATCCTCCATATCTACAATATGAGACTCACAAAACAAGTCTGATATACCTACCAAGAAAGTATCCCACAAAGCTGTGTCTGAAAGACTGGAATGATCCTGCTTAATTGAAGTAGAAGAAACTATGTCGATGTTGATCTCTGAAGAAGCAGAGGTTGAGGTGATGGAAGCTCAACACTAGTCTCATGAACCAAAGTGGGTGAAAGGACACCAAGGTTCAAGTGACCAAACTTCTCAAAAATGTGATTCACACTTGATGTGTGAGTGTGAATATCAATCAATGGATCTACATCATCAGAAGTTGTTATCATTGGGAATTGCACCTATATGCAAGGCTGGTGAAGCTTTGCAATTTCGTGTAACATGGGACTAATTTCAGGTTGTGGGTACCCTATAATGAAATTAGACCTCCAGATTATGGGCTGGTTCCCTTCAGATGTTCTATGAGATGTATGTTTTTTACTATTTTCGAAAAGGGAAGAAAGAAACTAAGTGGATGCTAAAGGTAAAATTTGGTGATGCACCTGATTGGATAAAAATATGCAATCTGATCCACAATATAACTCAGAAATCTGACTTTCACACAATCTAAACTTGGCATAAATATCACAATAGTGATTCTAAGGAAGGTTTGAAATAGGGTTTCTACGAAGGAAATGATTTTTTCACAACACAAAAAGACTATTTCTGGTTAACACGACCTAAGACCTGTGATGATTATATGCTTAATGCTGCAAACAAGGAAGTGAGACAGTAATTTTAAAGGTTTAATGATAAAACACAGCAAAATTTCATCAAAATCACTTCAATAACTAGCACTAAATGGAAAGGTAATTTAACTGATCTCAAAGAAACAAAGGAAAACTCTGCAAAGAAGGCAAAAATATAACCTGTAACCTGTCGATCTCTCAATAAAACTGTAAAAATGAGCTACAAGAATCCTCCAATCTATTTGAATCAGAATGAGAATCAAGAACTAGCAAAAACAAACTTTTGCTTTACAATATATAGGTTTGCTCTCTCAAAGAAGCATGCAAAATATGAACTTGCAGATAACTGCCTCTAAAAATAATCACTCCCGAGCAACCTCCAAAATCCTCAAAATTAGGGTCTAAAACTGCCACAAATTGAGCAAAAATAGCTCCAATTTGGGCCTCTCCATATGTTTGACCAAGAACCCTAAAATTACTCCTAAAAATCATGCAAAACCTCCTAGGTGGCCTAGTTAACTCAACTACTCAATTTGTATGAGCAAAATTGATTGTGAGTAAATAATAAAGTAATAAAATAATCACTTTATTATTGGTTACAACTTGTTCTAATTTTGATTTTATAATTTGTGAAAAATAATAAAGTAATTTGGAAAATATTACTTTATTATTTATTTACAATTAATAACTTTGTAAAATCATGCATGATTAGAAGAAAAATATCACTCCTTATCACTCCAATTATACTTGCCTAATTTGCATGATATGAGCACAAATAGGACTTAGAAGAAAATGAAAATCCCCTTATACCTCCATGCAGGAAAAACCCCTAGTTTGCATGATGCATATATATTAAGGCAAAAAAATTTTCCTTATCACTCCACATGCACTAAGGAGAAAACATTATCCTCTTTCTGCAAGAAAATCCATACGTAATCTTATCCATCATAATATCTCCATGCACAAAACAATATGAATTAAAGCCTTATGACTCCCTCTGATGCCATAGTGCATATACATATCATTATATTTTTAAGTCACCTTATATCTCCATATGTAATTTCAATATCAATAAAAACCTTGCAACTTCATGAGTCCATGTATCAACTCTGCACCATTATACTTGTTTACCTTGTCTGCCACCTTGTATATTCCATGCTCTGTCCTTATGCATGCCATGTCTAAAACAATACTCCTTTGACCTTCTTGGCCACCATGCATAATCAAGAAGGATCTTTACCTTTGGATGTTTGCAAAAAGATAAGGAACCTTGACTAGCATGTGTATCATATAATGCATCTTTGACCATGCTATCTATTCGACCACCAAGGAGTTTTAAATAGTTTATAAGGCATGAAGCCTTTCTTTCTCATCATATCGACCCTTCTTGACTTGATAAAGATCAAGTCCCAAGCAATGTTGGTCAGCCACTCCCTGTTATGATGGCTAGGAATATTCAAGACCAAAGTCTTGACCACGGGCACTTGGATAAGGTAATTATTTGTCTTTTGTAAGTCAAAAATTTACTTGAGAGAAGAACCTTCGAACAAAAGCAAAGAGATAACCCTAAAAGTTGCTCATTCTTCATTTGGCATTCTTCTTCGATGCTCTACAACTGCACTCTGCTAGTTTAGGGTTTGAATGTTTCCATCATATCTCTAGTTTTTACTCCTTTTCATGGCTTCTCTTGGTTGAATCTTTGGAACTCTGCATCGTAAGGAAGAAGGTAACACTATTTTGAGTTTCATATTAGGCATTTTATTGATATCTGTAGCTTCATTTCTCTTTAATGGCCGCGGCCTCCCTCTTCTTTCATGGCTATCTCCATAAATTGTGTATTCTTTAACACACTTCTTCTTGTCTATGCATCTTTTCTTCCTTGAAACTATTACCTGTATTTGAAAGCCTGATGCTATTGTGAGGCCGCAGATAGATGTCTCCTCCTATCAGAAAACAAGGTAAGCACTTGCCTTTCTTTCTCTTATGTAGCTTCATTTGTATTTTTTATAGCTAAAGAATGACAAGGGTTGTAGTTGAAATGGGTATCACATTTTTTAACAAAAAATGACATATCTCTGTTGGCTATGCCTGTATATATCTCCTTTCATCTTTTGCTTGACTGTAGGTGCAAAAAACTTGAGGGTTTGAAATTTTTCTTATGAGGGTTTGTTCCTTTTGCACATTTAAGGCCTCCATTTGCTACGGCTATGCTTCATGTGTATGTAGACACCAAAAATGTGGTAGACTGTTGAGGGTTTGTAAGTTTGAAACTGTTTCAACTTTCCTTGCACAAAACTCCTTCACTGTCATGACCATTCTCTTGTAATATTCACTATTGTCTCTTTCTCTTTTGACTGTAAGTGAAGAAAAGAAACAAGGGTTTTAGCTTTTGTGCAGATGGGTATCCATTTTAGCATGAGAAATCTTGTTCCTGTATAGCACCTCCTTGACTGTATTTTCCTTATCTGCTTTCCACTATAGCTCCTGGGTATGATAACAAGTTTTTTGATATTAAAAAATTGTGACTGTTATTCATTTATCTCCATTTTGCAACTGTACCACATGATGCTAGCTCCTTTCTCATTGCAAAGTATGAATGCTTGATGATTGACTGTTTGACTATGGGGTCATCTCTTGACTGTCTTTGGCATTCTTAGATACTCCTATAGCATAGAGAACATGTTCTTGTGCATATTTTCCTGCTTATCTCATGATTTGGATCTCATAGTATCTCATATATATATATATATCATGCTTCTCTCTTCTCCTTGATCATGGCAACTGCTTACTATGACTGTATCATTCAGAATAATGGTATATGAGAAAGAAAAACTGCCTACCTTGTGAATTTCATGCTCTTTGTCAATCACCATCTATAGCATTTGGCATATGTCATGTTCTTCTTCTGTTGTTTCTCCTTCATCATTGATCTACTCTTGTAGATGGCTATGGAAACTGTAATATACTTTGACTATTTTTCCTTGTATAAACCACTTCATTGATCACTGTCATAACTGTTTATGATGAATGTGATTGCACTTGTCTTTGTTCTTCATGGTATCTCTCCTTCTGGCATTTGCTGACTGTATCATGATGTCTTCAACTGTAGCTCTAGGCATATGAAATAATACTTTCACATGATTTATCCTATAACTTACTCAAATGACACATAAGCTTTGCATCTTGGAAGCTTTATTCTGTTTCTCTTCTCTTTATCAGGCACATTAATTTGAATACTTATATCATATCCTTGTACTATGAATGCACTCTGTCAGTTGCTCTTATTAGCTATGATCAAATAAATATATTCATTCATAATGATTCTATACTTCAGATGGCTCTTGTAGCCTGGATGACTATAATCTGATTTCTGCACTTTGTTTTTTGTCAATCTTGACTCAGTCATGTTAATCTGATTTGCTCTAATCAACTGTAATAATGTCATGATGACATATCCTTTCTGCAAGTTGATTAGATGATGCATGATATAGCTTGGAATGATGCATCTTGTCCTTTCTGATACTCTTTTCAAAAAATGAAAAGAAACATGCTGGGCTCAAACCCTTGTGGGAGCCACATTTTATCCACATGTTTATTTGTCTTCAAATCAACAACAAAACGTGTCCTATACCCGCACAGTGAATAAACAATTTAGCATAAAAATGTACCTGAGAGTATTGATTGATATTCTTCATGGTTTCTTCCTGATTTGTGTCATATACCTGATCTCATCTCTTATATGAATGCATGCTATGATAAGTAGATGCTTCTGTTTGATAAAAGCATGTGATAACTTTAAACATCTGGAGCATTAATAGGGCTATCCCCAAAATTTTGTAGGTCCAAATGATGATGGAGCTTGAAGTGAAGACTGAAGACTTGAAGGTCGACATCAACAACAATCTCCATAATCAGGCAATGATGGATGTTTAAATTTATCATGTGTTCATTTATTTTCCTTTTATCAAACAGATGCATAGCTTGCATGTCTACAATTGCTTAGTCTAGTTATTCCCACGGCTTGTGTGGGACACATTTGAACACTTCTTTTAGACACGATTAGTTAATTTCTCTTATGCATATGATGTATATGTATTTCCTTTTAAATCAATACATGAGATAAAGTAATAGATACTTGAATGTATGTTCCAAAACATGACATGAAATAAGAGTGTAATACAAATATCTTTCTTTCTATTATTCAAAATTGATTAACTAAATAATCAATCTAACTTATAACTCCTGAAAGATCAAACTGTGTAGAACAACTGTATCTCCTTGAATGTTTGATTTCTTGACAATCTTATTCTCTTGTCATGATAAGTCATCAGTCTTGATTAGACTATTGGGCTATCTTGACAACTGGATATCATCTCTTCTTTGTCAAGGCATTGACTGTTCAATGAATGCAATAACTTTGAAGTTTTCTTTTATTCCTTCTGAACAATTACACTTAGGTCCAACTAATTTTAAGTGTGAACAAAAAATTAGTAACAAAAGCAAAATGGGAGAATGTATACAAGTGAAATGCATGATCAACCATCCCAATAGCAATGATAACTCTGCTCTCCAAGTCTCATATGATCACTGAATCAGGAGTGAACTCAACTGTCTTCCCTGCACTACAATGAGTGATCTGGTAGATGGAAAGGAGATTAGTTGTCAAGGAAGGTACACACAATACATTATTGAATGTACTCTCACCAACATCAATAGTTCCTTTACCAGTTGCATGCATGTATGTATTGTTACCCATCAAGATAGGTGGCAAAGTACATGACTCAAATGAAGAGAACATCCCTTGTGAAGATGCCATATGATGAGAAGCTCCTGAATCAAGAAGCCATCTCTCTGACTGAAGACTTGTAGAAGCAAAGAGTGCCTATCCTTTGTTTGTCCCATTAGGTATGCCTATTGTCCCTGTATGTGTAGATGATGATGGTGTCGAAGAAGAGGATGTACTAGGTGATGATGATGGTATGTTGATATTGTGCTTTGAATAATGTGAGTCAACTCATCAATTTTCTTCTCATAACACTTATGCTCATCATGTCCTAGTTTCTTGCAATATGCACACTTTGGTCTCTCCTTCTTAGATGATTCCTCCTTGGGAGAGGATGAGGACTTAGGTGATTTGGTTGACTCCTTTGCTTGCTCATTGTTCTTAAAATCCTTATTTTTTTGTTTCTTGCCTTCGCTAGGTGAAGCCTTTTGATCCTTAGAACCTTGACTAACCATAAGTGCTTGAGTTCTAGAAGACTTCAATGTGCCCATGTGTACTAACTTAGCTTGTTACCTTGTGAGTGATGTAGGAAACTCATCAAGTGAAGGCATTGTGAAAGCTTTCCCAAGTGCATCCATAGTCGCATAAAAGGTAGAAACAAAAATTGAATAGTTAGGACCAAGCTTGGAAAGGATTGAAAGAATCAATTGAGTGTCCTCTTTCTCAATTCCACATTGTTTGAGCTGTAATCTAAGTGACTTTAGCCTTGTGAAGAAGTCTTGGATGCTTGCAAAGTCAGTTGGATTCAAACCAATTAGTTCATTCTCTAATTTGAAACCTCTCATAATATCTTGTTTACCAAAGAGATTTTCTAAGGTAGTCCACACTTCATTAGGTGCAGTACAAGATTCAATATGAAAAAGAAGATCAGGAGAGATAGACAAGCATAGTGTTCCATAGGCTTGATCACATCTATTGTACCACTTTCTCTTTTCTGTAGCTGCAGTTGGTTCAATTTCTGTACCCATTGTTACTCTATGAATTCTCAAACTTCTTAAATGAATTTGTATTTTAGTTTTCCATTCATGATAGTTATATGGTGTGAGTAGAGAAAGTTTGTTTGGATCCATGATGCAAGAGTACAAAAAAGAACACAAGTACAATCCCCTGTTACTCAATCAAAGAGATCACCCCCAAAAAAAGAATGATTGTGGTACTTTATACTTAGTATGATTTACAATTGTCCTCAAGGGACCAAATTTGGGGAAAGCATGAAAAAATCTTAAAAATGAGATTCAAGGGTGATTACAATTGATCACACTGATTGATCAGAGCAAATAAATCCCTCCAAAACAAATTTTAGTTCTTCAAGTGTCAAAATGCCCAAGTTATCTCCCAAAAGCCAAAAAACTGACAAATTGAATAAAATGAACCTAGAGCAGAATCTGAGAGAAGTGCATACATGGATTTGAAGAGCTCCTGAATACCTTTCCGATGACGCAAGAATTGTGAAAATAAGAGATTGTGGCAGAAAGTTGTGAGATTGGAAGCCAAAAATAGAAATCTATCTTCAAACTACTATATCTATCACCTGCAGCAAAATATCATAAAATAATCTACACCACTATGAAGTGCTCTCAGTCAGCTTTCTAATGATATCTTGTTTTCCCAATTTCGCTTACGTGGACAAAAGTTATGAAAAAATGAAAAAGCCCCCTTTTAGGGCTTTTAGAGGCAAAAATGGCCCCTTGGCGCTGATGTCATCCAACGGAATATTCTCAGTTTTGCCAAAATATTCTCGGCTGGGAAACCACAGACAGAGAAAAACTCTTTCCGTTTGCAAAAACCACTTAGAATCGCGGAAAACCGCTATGGGGAGGGTAAAACCATCAGTATAAAGGTTAAAAACACCTACCGTACCTAAAAAATCACTAATAAAGGCTCAAAACCACCCTTTTCGTTGAAAACCATCTGTTTTAATGTCTGAAACCGCCTTTCCGTGGTGGAAAATACTTTTTGGGTCTTCGAAATTGCCATGTAGCCAGAAAACCATCGGGTTTCGATTTTGGAAACCATTGGAGAATCGGAAACCACCGTTGTATTCACAGCAAATCGCTAATTAGCTGGTTTCACGGTGGAAAAACCACTATCACGCTATTTTATCTAGGCGGACGGTTTTTTATTAACCACTTATGGATTGACTGTGGCTTCCGGTTTCAAATATGACCGGCAGTGTTTTAAGGAAATGCCAATAGGAACAACCGATGAGCTTAGAAAATTTCTGTCGTGTATTTTTTTTAACGGCGTGAGACACAATGCCAATCAGAGTTTTATAACCTCCGCTGCTTAACAAATGGTTGTCAAATGTGGTTTGAATGGCTAGTTTATAGATAGCTACCGCCGAATGGTATTGGCGGTGTATGAAAAAACCGCAGAGAGTTTGACCACTGCTGTCAAGTATTTGGGGGTGAAGATTGTCTGCTGGAAAATGTTTCAAAGCCCGCTGAAGATTTCAAAAGCTGCTTGCTGGGATCTCATACTATGATGGGATCTAGTGCCAATCTGATGATTCATTGAAGACCATCGATGATTTGATTTGCACCATCGGTGTGTATGAAGATTGGCCGCCTGACTACCAGGTATGTGGAGGCCACGTGGTGATCAAACAAGGCTTACGCAGTGGTGTGCGGTGTTGTATGTACCGCAGGTACCCTGTGTAATAAAACCTGCAAGTTCGTAGAATTTCTTTTGACCCGTAGACCAAACAAATAATCGACAAACAAAAAATATAACCTGATGGATTTATGTGCTGACGATTTGACGACGACGCCAAAGATTCTGCTGACGCCTATGGAATATAATGTTTCTCCAGGTTTCTGGGATGGGGGAACAAGGGGATGGGTTTTTTGGGAGGACAAAATTTTTCAAAAAATTTGGGGACAACGAGGGGACGGCTATATATAAATTTATATATTTTTCTCATATATATATAATTTAGTGTTATAATATATTATATTATTATTTATAATAATAATATAATATATTAAAATTTAATATAGATAATAATAAATAAAATCTAAAATTATTAATATTAATAATATAATATAATAATATTAATAAGATAATAATATAATATAATATAATATAGATAATAATAAATATAATAATAATTAGAATATATTATAATATTATTAATATAAACAATTAGCCAATAGGCTTTTATATGTGAGCATTATAGTGCTCAGAATTGTCCCACGTCGTAAAAAAAAATTCACACAGGAAAATTTTCTGAACTCTTCGGTTGTTCATATTGGCGTACTTCCGTTGCAAGCATCAACCATTTCCAAGATTATTGGCTTCCCTACTGTGATTACTGGCGAGACCTTCACAAGATTTGCACACTGCGTACAGGATGAAGTTTCAACTTTCATTTGTTCTCTGTTTCAAAGCTCAAAGCAGCCCGTGAATATGAAGTCTAGGGTTGGTGAATTGGCGTTTAATATAATATTGTTCATGGTGTCCAGCAAGAAGATCATGATGTCTGCAAACTCGGAGGATTTTCACAAGTTTAGAAAGATTATAGACGAGGCATTTTTGCTTGTGACGGCCTGAAAGTTGCAATGGAAAAGTTGCAGAAGAAAAGAGATGCTTTTATAGGTGGCGTTCCTAGGGGACGTTGCCCATGTCGAGGGGGTGTCCTTAGGATGTCCCCAAAAAGCATTAAAAAAGGGGTCTATAGGGGGCGTCTTGTCCCCATCCCCGCGTCCCCGAGGTGTTCTGGCTGACGGGAGCGGGGGAAAAATAGGGGGGATGTGTCCTCCCGTAACACTGGTGGAATATACCTCTTGCATAGGGAGTATTCTTCGCAAAGATTTTGTACGGCGTCGATTTGCAAAAAAATTATCTTTTGTTGCAACTTTATCCAATTTGGACAAATTGACAGTCAATCTTAGGGTTTTTGGGCCTCTTGAGCACGATGGCAGGGTTGAATTTGACCCAAAGTGCTCTGAAAGATTAGGTATCTACTAGATCAGGCATGCACATCCCAACTTCAAACCCTCATAGATTTGGCCTCTGATTTCTTATCTAGATGAAACAAAAAGCAATCTTGACTACTTTGGACCTCCTAAACGCAATGGTGTGCTTAGATTTGCAGTAGCATGCTCCAAAATGAACTTGCAATACAAGGCCACAAAAAGGAAACCCTCACAAATCTGGTATTTCTATCAAGTCTTTCTGATTCTCCAGGTCATCATTCGATGCAAGAGAAGAGCATACTCAACTATCAAGATCCACCATGAATTGCACTCAAGATCTCTCAAAAAATGACTAACACAAAGTGATTCTTCCTAGAGCTCTAATACCATGTTAGAGTTGGCTATGATTGGAGCCACCCAGGATCTAAAACTTCATGAACGCATAAGAGAGATCAAATGAAAGAATAATTATATTCTATTAATGAATGCAAAATATTGTTATTACAATGTACATGATATGCCTTGCTTATAAAGACAAGGATGAAATGTAGGATGTTGTAGTCATGTGACAAGTGTCATTATCCTATGACATGTGACAACTATAGGATAAGATGACAACTATCAACAACTAGACACAACTAGACATCTAGTAGACTCACTAAGTCAACTTAACATATGTGAATTATGTGTGATGTGTGAATATTATTTAACTAATAAATAGTTAAATAATATGAATTATCTGTACAAGGGTAAATTGGTTGGGTGATAACCCTGTTAACACCAACAGACATTCTACCTCTACGAAAGGTCCTAACAAGCTCGATTGCTTCTCATTTTTGGGAGGCAAGAAGTCTCCCATGCTTCAGTTGTGTTGGGCACCAATCATTCAACATCTTGAGTGAGTCACTATCTTCGTGTGGGGCATTGACATACTAGCCTTAGTCTATCAAGATTTTTTACTAGATTACATGACAAGGGGCCCTAGCCTTCAACCACCCTTCACTTATCATATCATTGATGTTTGAGCACATTATTCCATTTTAGCATGAGATGCTCCTTGTAAATCCAACATTACCGAGAGCTATGCGATGGGGTAGACTTGGTCACTTTGATGCCACTGCATGAGCGATGGACGCCTTGATAGATGATGACTTCATTGCAGATCCCTATGGAGAGATGGAGGGATTGTGGCTAGGTGATAGAGCATTTTGGTCCTACTATCAAGGGGTTGTTCACCTAAAATATAGGAATGGCATGATAGAGACACACGCTACAACACGAGTGCCTCAATAGCTCAGTGGAGAGATTTGAACAGACTTGCCCCCAGTGCCCCCTTGTTATAGATGCATTTAGGAGATGACTAATGCATAACATGGGACACTTCAGTGGGTCACACTTACTCTAGGGGTTTTGATTACATGAACACTTCAGAGATAGCAGTGATCTAGACATGTTGTAGGACATATTGTTGGGGTAGTTGATGAGCCTGAGGATGAGTCTTATGAGGACTATATTCCTAGGGAAGAGATGAATGAGTTAGTGTCAAAGGACTTAGCTCACAAGGATGAGGAAGTGATAACAAAGGCTGCTCCTAGACATCAAGTTATTCCTTTTGTAGAGATGATAGAGGAGGAGACAAGGATTGGAGATCCATCATGGTATCACGATCCTCATGAGCACTAACTAATCTACTCCTACTACTTTCTTGGACTTCCTCTTCAAAAAATTATTTCGATCTAACATGGATTGTCACTCTCTTTCTCTTTCTTTTTCTCCTTAGGCATTGTTGACGAGTGGAGGGACTTTATCAGATTTACTTCCTTATACATTGTGGCACCTACCAATAGATGTGCTCAAGAGACACTTCTAGTTGATTTTGAGTTTCCATCTCAGGCAGGTCATCACACAAATACATTTGTTCCTTCTTACTATGTTGTTCACAACATGATTTCTTAGCACACTAGGACTGCTATATTGGAGGTTAAGAATGCCTTACTTTGATAGATGACCAACCTTGGCATCTAGAGATGGTCTTTAGCTTCATAGGACCCTATTGTAGAAGCATCACACATGTGGATGCATAGTCACATTCCTTCTCCAGGTCACACTCACAAGACACCTAGACCTTTAGATGCCATAGATAGTAGGAGGAGACATCAGAGCAAGATCCCTAAAGGTTCCATATGTAAGAGATGTCCTTAAGAGACCTTCTTTATTGTATTGTTTTGACATTTGACCCTTTGCATCAGGAGATTTGTACCCTTTTGTGTACATTTGTTACTTCGTTTTGGGCTCCATTGATGGAGTAGATGTACTCAAACACTCTTTATCACTTTATGACATCAAACTTGGACTATCTTTGATTTAAATGTTCTCTTAGTCAATATCTTCCACTTTAATTTCCTCTTGGTACACATGGTTGGATAGAGTTTTATGGCTTATGTTTATGAAGATGCTTATGTTTATGCACATCTATGATGATAATGATCTATTGTTATTTTTTTTAATCTTTTCTATTTATGATGTATGTAGTGTGTATGGATGCATTTGATTGACATATGGAAATGCAAAGTACTATGCTTACTTGATGCTATGATAGATTCCATGATGTAATGTCATGTTTTGTTGCTTTGTATTTTTGAAGTGTATGCAAATGGAACAAGCATTTTGATTTCTCTTTAGCAGGATTTTTGACTTAGGGGATTGCAAGTTGACACCAACAATCCTCTCTTTTCTTTTTATTTTTATTTTTTGTTGTTATTGTTTTGCTCTCTTTTTTTACTTTATTTTTGTGATTTTAAAAATATTTGACTCTTTATTTTTTATATCTTTAAAAAAAAATTGTTTTGCAAAGTTTTGATCCACCTAACATTTTTGGACAGGTGAATAAGGGGCTACACACCACCAAAAGCATAACTAACCCCTAAGATTTCCCTCTTGCTAAAGAGGATTAAGGAAGGTCTACTTGTGAGCTTCCATTAGCTACTATAGGTTTGAATACTTTATTTATTTAGACTTGATAGCATGATTGTTAAGATTTGGATTAGTATAAAGCTAAAATCTTGACTTTGTTTGAACTTGTTGTGAATGTAAAGGGGAAATGGATAATGGTGTTTTTGGGAATCTCTAAGATTCAGTAAGAACATCCTATACTAGACAACCTTAGACTCCTTGCTAAGACAAAAATTGAATAAGAGCATGTCACGAACAAATGCATGATGAACATAATGAGAATGCTTGTTTTTGAATTTTTATGTTTTGTATTTTTTATGAGTTTTTGAACTTTTTTTTGTATTTTTAAGCTTTATGTTTTTTATGTTTTATATATATAATATTTCTTCAAGTGAAAGGCAATTATTTCATCAGTCTTGCCTTTCCATTCTACTTAGGAGGTAAGCATCTTTTCTAACATCTTCCTTGATTACATATGGATCTTTCCAGTCCTTGTGTAATTTTCTTTTATTCCTCCATATTTTGTTTTTAGTGCTACCCTTTCTCAATACCAGTTCTCTAATTCTAAATAGTCCTATAGGTTCCTATTGGTCTGCAAGGATGTTTGTGCTTGCTTTTGAGGACTGAGTTGTTATGAGGTGAGATAAGCATTAATATGCCTATTGATAGGATGAAGTCCAATATAGGGTTCCATCATTTAATAAAAACTCAATCAAAATATCAAATTCATCTTGCATCTCGACCTTGACCTTAGCTCTTTCTTGAACATTCTACAAAAATTAAAATAATTCAAAGGGAGTTTTGGGCTCCCTGTGCTCTTCTGGAAGAACAAAACTTAAACTTGTTTTTCCATTAGGCTCCAATCTTAGATCCATTGAATATCTAATGTAGGTCTTTGGCAAATTGAGAATGGTTTGGTGTTCTTCACCAATTATTAATCATAATATTTTATTTCTTAAATCTTCCTTCACTCATCTCATCTTCATCAAATAATCTTTCGACCATTTCAATCTAAACTTTGGGTGGTTCCAAAGTATCATTTGATTGCACCGAGGTAGTAGGCAAAGGTTATTTTAGATTATCCTGGGCTCTGAAAGCTCTAGATAAGACTTCCAAATCACTTGTAGATTCATTATCATAGAGATGATCATTAGATTCCATCTACATTGGTGGTGTTATAGGAGTGTATGATTCACTAGGGGGTGTGAGTGGCATGTAAAAATTACCTGATATTAGTGAATTGTAAGATTTTCTCAACATAGCCTCCCTAGGTAGTGTTAAAGGAGTGTATCCTTCTGACATGTCTTTGTCTACATTAGCAAAGACATTAGGGTTGATCCTTGCTAAGTCAATTATTTCTAATTCAATTAAAGAAGGAGCTTCTCTTGATTGATTTGGTGTTTTGGTTTAAATTATCTTTTCTCCTTTTATTCTATCATCATGTTGTTGGTAAAAATGTCCAAGGGGAATTGCAAGGGACTATCTTTCTCAAGAAGTTCCATGATTTTTGTCATCATTTCTTTTGATACTATCAATTTCTATTGTGATGGTTCCCCTTTTTTAATTGTTTTGATTCCTACATTCATTATTGTTTTATTTTGTTCATCTATCTTTTTCAACTATAGGACTTGTGGAGTTAGCTTTGGTATCACAATTTTGTTGGTTGACAAGTCATAGTCGATCAAGATACTGATTTTCTTCTTTGTTGCATTAGTCTTTAACATGTTAAATGACAGGGGGTCTCCCTTCACAAAATAGACTCTTCCAATATATAAAAAGTGAACTTCTTGGAATAGGGTAGAAGGAATTGCCTTCATCCTATGGATCCATGGCCACCTAGAAGTAGATTGTAACCTATATCTCTGTCGATAACATAGAACACAGTTGGGATCGTCTTGAGTCCGAGAGAGACTAAAAGAGTTATTTTCCTTATTGTAATTTCTTTTAGGTTGTCATAGCCTCTCAAAGTATCACAATAGGCTATGATGTTCGTGCATCCATATCCCATCCTTTTGAGAAGGGAAAATAGAACAATGCTAACAATTGCTTCATCATCAATAAAGGTTCTCTTTATGCACATATCATAAATCAACACTTGTAAATACAAGGTTGGATCCGCCTTTTTAGTCAATTTGACTTTAGTTGATATTTACTTAAGGTCAAAAAAGAATCCAGGGTCTTGTAGCTCAGCATTTAGAGGGTTTAGGTCCATGTCTACTTGGTTTATGTGCTCACTTAGAGGTGAATTGATTTTGTTGAGATGTTTCAAGTTGATAGTTTCCAAAAGAGCTACACCATGTGAAGGCGAACTTCTAAGAAGATATATAAAAGAGATCTTTGTGTAGGTTTTCTTGAGATCCTCAATGAGGTCATATGGTTTGATTGGTGGAGGGGTGGTATCCACTATTGATATGGCCTTTCTATGATAGTTAGTTTCTTAGACTATATAAAGTTTTATTTCTATATCTTCATGGATGATTTCTACCACACCCAACATTTTTGTCTCTCCTTTATGACCTAATTGAGTAGATGTTTTTGGTTCACCCATGTTTGATGTGTTACTTTGTTTCAAACTTAAAGCATTATGGGCATTTGACTCATATTTTTGATATGTGGGAAAAGGATCTTGAAAGATTTTCATATTATATTTTGGGGACCAATAAGTGCTTGTCGAAGATTATTTTCATTCCTAGGCATCACTTGTTGGGATTAAGGAACATTTCTTTAAATAAACATTGTTGCTCTTTAGGAAATCCTGCAGTAAGCCTATTATACTCCTGACAATATTTAGTGTTATGTCCCCTTATCTTGTGAAATGAACAGAAGTGGTTTGGGTCAAATGTCTAGTGATAGAGTTCATATTTGTTGTCATTTAGATTACCTTGTTGATTATTCTTTTGAGGATAACTGTTGTTCCTGGGATAATATACAACATTGATGTTCTAGGGATAATAGTCTCTTCCACTGTAATCATCTTTGTTTCCCCTATTTCTTGCAATAGGTTGGTCGGTAACTTCATCAATAGTTGCACTTCAATTATTCTTAAAATTTTAATAGTGCACGAGTTGTTTGCACTATTGTCATTTTACACTACCAATCTTCCATTTGATCTGTATGTCTTTCACCCATTATCTATAGGTACTTTCTCAATTCTTAAGGAACTTTATAGGGCTTCCTCATATGATTTATAAGGAAATCTCTATAATTCCTCCCTTGTATCCTTGTTAAGGGCATGCAAAAAGAGGTCACAAAGTTCCCTATGGTCCATGTTTGACATGCTCATCAAAGAATAGAGGAATTGCCTCCCTCACATCGCATAATGTGCTACAGATTCATTGGTGTCTTGTTTCATGCTCAAGAATTCCCTAATTTTGGTTTTCATGAGTTTGTTCATGTCAAATGTAGCCATAAATTCATGAATGAGCTACCTAAAGGAATGCATGGATGCCTCAGTGAGATGATAATACCAATCAAGGCAATTCCTTCAAGCATCTTTGGGAATATTCTTGTGACAACTCCATCCTAGGGGAGGAGTTCTCTCATTTTTGTGGTGTACACCTTAATATGAGAATTAGGATCACACTCTCCTTTGAACTTAGGTAAATCTAGGATAAGACGAGGAAGAAACATGTTACGAATGGTGTAATCTAAGGGCTCTTTTAAATATTCAAGATATGTTCCTATAAACTAATTTTGAGAAGTTGTATTTGTCCCAGTAAACATAATCCCTATGGGTGTGAATGTTTGGTTTTGAAAATTTGGTTGATATCCAGGTATGATCGGATATATTTGTTGAGATATAGGTGGAATCATGTAGTTTTGCATTGTTTTGATACCACTTGGTTGCATGTTTTAATTTTGAGGAGATATGAATGCCCCATTTTCCAAGTTACAAGAATAAAAGTTTAAGTAGGGGGAGTTGGGTTGCCCCTTGGATTGGTTTAGTACAAGGATTTATTTGCATTCTAGGTATTTCTAGTTTAATTTTTTAGCACCAAATTCTAACATTTTAATCCATTGGACTAGAGTATCTATGATTTCTGTAGGGGTGGCTCTTTTAGTTCTTTGATTTTCACTACCTTGTAGCATATTGTTTTGTGTTTGGGCTTGAGTGGTCCCATTTGTTCCAAGAATGTTGTATGTTGAAACTTGATGTGTTGTAGATCTCTCTATTTGATAGGCCACATAAAGGGCTTCACATGCCTTGTGCAAATTAGTTTCAAGATGACCTACTTCATCATCCCTCTAAATGGTCATTCCTCTATAAGTTTGGATGGGATGGTCATTTAGATTTATTTTTTTATCTCATTTGATGTGGTTGGCTAGGATGGTTTTGTTGGATGATTGTGTCTTCCTCTTAGACTATATTATTGAATATCAAAGATCTTCATGGCTCTTGATGACCACACTTGTAATTAGAGTCTTTATAGTCAATGTTGTTTGTAATCAATGCTACAGGATCAGTTGGCTCATACCTCTTGAATATTGGAATGATAGGCTTACTTGAGGGGAGATTTCCATGAGGTCCATCTAAATCCATCATATTCAGGGGTGCGATGAAACACCACAAAATAAAATGGAATAGATGTGAAAAAGCAACAAAAAAGTGACAAAAAGTAGGATAGAAAAAATAGAATGAAAAAGCAGATATGAAAAAAATAAGGAAACATGAAAATATCTTCCTAAAAGTATTTATTCTTCACATCGGATTCACCAAAATATGGTTAACCAAGAATTGAAAGTAGGATCGAAAAAGAAACAGAGATGCAAAAAGCACAACCAAAAGGTTTTGCTCTTCACGTTAGGTTGAAACCAAAATATGTGTTATTTAGAATGTGACTCAAGCACAGCGTGAATGAGTTAGACCTTGACACAACACATGGGACGATAACCCTTATAGAGGCAACTTCCTAGTTACTCCTACTCTAATGGCAAGAGTCAATCGAGCAATGATGACACCAAGGGGCTATCCTATTCCCTTGGGATCAATATGTCATGGATTGTGGTCAGGTTGATCATGCCCATTTTTTGAATATTTGTGTTATTATTGTGGTAATCATTTTTGTTGAGTTGTCGTTGAGCTTGTTGTATTGGTGTTGAGAGGTCAATTTGTGAAGCAAGCTGAGGTTTGTGTTACTTTTCTCTCTAAATGCTTCTGGTTTGTGGTTTTGATGTTTGAGATGAAGTTTCTAAATGAAACTAAAGCTATATGAATGCATGCACTTTTAGTTCTTTTTATTATTTTTGGTGATCTAATTACTATAAAAGGGAAATATGTATGCAAGCTTTATGACTTTTCCTAAATGCAGAGTTTCTATGTTTTTGTGTTTTAGAAGATTTGAATTTTCAATGATTAATTTAATGAAAGTAATGTGCAATTTATCTATGAATGCAATGAACTTTTAACTAGAAAAATTAATTAAAAATAAAGAGAAAACAAAACAAAATTTTATTTTCTCAAGAGTGATGGTGTTTTTTTATTACTAATTCTAATCTAAAAACCTATAAAAGAACCTAAATTATGGCACCAGTGTTGGGCATATGTCCTCAGTGGTCCAACTAATTGGTAACCTTCTTCATAACAATCGAGTCCTCTACTTGATTGTGGGAAAAGGGTGAGGGATTTGAGGAGATTTACAAATTGGAAAGGAAGCACAAAGGTTTGTAAGGTATAAAAAGCAAAAGGTTCGAGGACCTGTCTAAGAAGCTTGGAAGTTTCTATCCTAAACTAAGCTTAGAAGACACTAAAGCTTCTATGAGATATCTAAGCTATGGATATCTAAACTAAAACTTGAAAGAAAAAGGCTCAAGACCTATGGAGAAGCTCGTGTGATGAGAAGATTATAAAATTCTACATGTTAAATAGTGAAAAATGAAGAGGTATTTATAGGTAGAAATGAGAGGGCAAGGAAGAAGAGATAATGATGCAGAGGGAAACTCTCCCATTCAAGTCTGATCACAAACACACATAGAACACTATGCAAGAGGGCATAAAATTAATTTGAAACACATAAAATGGAAGAGAAATCTGCAATATGTATTATATTAAAAATTTGAAAATGAGATACATAAACATGGAGCTCATATGCTCTTATACAACATGGGCTTTAAACATACAAAAATAATCTGCAACTCAACATTTCAACTTCATTCCAGCATCTAGCTATGCAAACACATATTCTCCAAAAGCCCCCTTTCACCAAATGAACAAGACTCAATATGTAGCAATTGCATGAGAAGAAAACCATTATTGGTTTCTCAAAACAACCTCCACAAATCCACAAGAAAAACCTGTCACTTCCGACCTATCATGGCTCCCTCAATTTTTAGGATTTTCTAAAATAGTTTCTGGGTTTTGTGTACCTTCTTTCTAGCTTTCTAGAACATTTTAAATTTTGAAATTTAGATAATAAATGAGAAAGTTATTTTCATTTTACCGAGACTAGGTTTCATAATAACGACCCAGACATGCATCAACATGCAAAGCTTCTGGCCCCACCTCTTGGAAATCAATTCCAAGATTCTTGGTAGTGTTGCAAGTATGGGTCTAACCGGTGTTGCATTAATGAGAAGGATTGGATGAGCTGTGTGCTGAGGATATTGAGAAAATTAGTCTCAATCAGGAACAGTGAAGAACAGTGATAACAACAAGGTAAAAGTCCAAGATAGGTTGAGAATCAGAGGATGCGGTTTAAAGGGTTTGTAGATATAAGTCTTGAGATGCTCCAGTCAAGTTTTTAGAGGTCTGCATGAAGATCTAAAGAAGTTATGGTCTCTCAAGTAGAACCGGTCCCGACAGGTGTTCAGAGGTGACAGAGGGTCACAGATAGGTCCGATGAGATCCAGAATTTCATTATCCTGTTCTGTGGATTTAAGGGAGTGTTGAGGATGTCCCTGTGAAGTATAAAATAGATTGGTTCATGGTTTGAAGGTCTGAAAAGCCTATTCCTTTGTGAAATTGATGACAGACTGTGTTCTTGAAGCTCCAGATGAAGGAGAGAAGAATTCTAGTAGGTTGATGAAGTGCGGATGTTCTTGGTGATTCAGGGAAGGTTATGATGATAGTTGGATCATGTCCAGTTCTTGTTGATGGTCCGCATTGAAGTTAGAGCATTTGAAGAATAACCACCGGATATTGGTGTTCTTCTTGAGACTGGCCGATCGGATGTATTACAAGTCTTGTGGATGTTCTTGTAGGTGTTTGCCGACTTAGATGATTATTCCTAAGTCGATGTCTTGTATAAATAAGGGATTGTGAAGTCATTCCAAAGTGTGTCTTGTGGTGATGAGTGTGTGGTAGCAAGGAAGAGTGTGAAAGGTAGAGCAGATGTGTTGGGCTTAAATGGAACTGATTCAAACATGGTGAAGATGCTATTCTCTAGTTCATGAAGGTGATACCTATTTCTTTGTAGACAGTGTGTCTCTTGTAGGCAGTGAGCCTCTTGTGAGCAGTGTGCTCGGGCAGTGAGCCCTAATTGGCATGTGCCATTTTGTTCTTGCTATTCTTTTAACAGAGAATACTTTCTTGGGTTAATCACCTCATGGTTTTTCCCTTAACCGGGTTTTCCACATCAAAATCTTGGGGTCTAATGTGTTGATGAGTTTTTGCTTTTGATTTGAATGCATTATGTTTCATGTTTAAAATACTGCTAATCACTAAGAGGATTTAAGTGTGTGAATTGGAGAAAGTTTTGCACAACTGATTCACCCCCCCTCTCAGTTGTGTGCCCTAAGTCTAACAATTGGTATCAGAGCCAAGTTCCTCTAAAAGGAGCTTAACCACTTGAGGAGATCCAGGATGTCGTCATACAAGAAGGATAGTCTGAAGTTTGATGGAACCAACTTTGCTCTTTGGAAAGGTCGCATGAAATGTCACTTGCAGTGTATGGGAATGGCATACTGGTCCATGGTTACAAAAGTGTGTACCTCCACAGGGTGGTCCGACAACCCTAAATGAAATCATCGATGCTAAAAACAATCTGTGGACCAAAGAGGCTCTTCTAAGCGCATTAACTGACTTAGAGCTCTCAAATGTTATTGACCTACCAACAGCCTATGAGATCTGGATTAAACTAGAACTTTTGCATGAAGGAGACCAGTATGTTAAATGTGCAAGGTTACAGAGTCTAAAAGAGAAATTTGAAAAACTGAAGATGAGAGATGATGAAAATATTACTACTTTTATGCCAAGAGTGATTGAGCTGGTTTGTGGAATTAGAAATGCTGGTGGAATCTTGAATGAAAATAAGATTGTTGGTAAAATTCTCAGATCCCTTCCTGCTTCTTACAAAATCAAGGCTGCTGCCATTGAAGAATTTAGAGCCCATACAACTGTCACAAGAGATCAATTGGCTAGAAAATTGGCTACATTTGAAATGACAGAGTTTGGAGATGACCCCCCCAAGACTGAATCTGCATTCAAAGTCAGTGCCTCTGTTAAAGGTAAACAAAGGTTTGATCTGGGAGAGAATTCTTCAAGGAAATTGTCATGGTATGAAAAAACAAGAAAAGATCTGGAAGAAGAAGTAGAAACTACTCAACTTGAAGCCCTTATTGCAAAGAGGCTGCTAAGAGGATCTAGTAAGTATGAAGGAAAATTACCTTTTAAGTGTTTTAACTGCAATAAGATTGGTCATTTTGCCTCAAAGTGTCCAGAAAGATTTTCAAGGCAAAATCCTAACAAGCCAAGGTTCCAAAAGAACTGTTACTATGTTCATGAAGAAAATGATAATGAAGGAGTAACAAATGATGAATTAGAGACTGAAAACAAATTAGGAAATGAATGGGTGTTTGTTGCCATCAAAGAAGAAGAACCAAGATCCTCTGTATCTATCAATCATAAGGTTGTAGAAAGAGCCCTAGCTGCCCAAGTTGAAGAAAAGGATGATTGGGTCATTGACAATGGTTGCTCTCACCATATGACAGGTGACAAAAATAAGTTCATAGATTTGGAAAGATATGAAGGAGGAGTGGTGAAGTTTGGAGATAATTCTGTTGGTAGAATCAGAGGAAGAGGAACTATTTCTTTTGATGGAAGGAACAAAACTGGTAATGTTCTCTATGTTGAAGGCTTGAAGCACAATCTTCTCAGTGTTGGACAGTTGGTGGACAGAGGCTATGATCTCTGATTCAAGAATGGAAAATGCAAGATCTTTGAAAGTTCTGGAATAGAGATTGCATCCAGTACCCAAACTAAAGGTAATATCTTCCACTTGGTTGGCACTAATAAAAGATGCTTATTTGTTCAAGTTGATCAGAGTTGGTTATGGCATAAGAGAATGTGTCATGTGAATTTTGATAATATTATCAAGATAAGCAATACTCAGGCTGTAAGAGATCTTCCAAAATTGGTGAAACCTACTAACAACTTGTGCAAGGAATGTCAGTTGGGTAAGCTGAGCAGAGTCACATTCAAAAGCAAGGAACTGTCTTCTACCAGATTATTAGACTTAGTTCACACTGATCTTTGTGGTCTGGCAAGAACCAGGAGTATTCAAGGTGATAGATACTTCATGTTGTTAATTGATGACTATTCCCAGATGATGTGGGTAACCTTTCTAAAGGAGAAATCAGAAGCTCTTGAGAAATTCAAAATATTCAAGGCTATGGTAGAGAATGAAACAAGATTAAAGTTGAAATGTCTGAGGTCTGATAGAGGTGGAGAATTCACATCCGGTGAGTTCATAGAGTTCTGTGAGAAACATGGAATTAAGAGATAGTTGTCTGCCCCTAAGACTCCACAACAGAATGGAGTAGTGTAGAGAAAGAACCGGACCATCTAGGAAGCATCTAGAACCATGATGATGGAAGAAAATGTTCCTCAGATCTAATGGAGAGAAGCTGTCAGCACTGCAGTTTATACTCTAAATCGAGTTCAAATCAGAAGTAATACTGGTAAAACCCCTTATGAATTTTGGTTTGGCATTACTCCTACTGTAAGATATTTCAGAGTCTTTGGTAGAAAATGTTACATCAAAAGAGATGAAGATCTAGGCAAGTTTGATGCTAGAAGTGATGAAGGAATATTCTTGGGTTACTCTACTCAAAGCAAAGCATACCGATGTTATAACAAGAGACTGAGAAAGATGATAGAAAGTACAAATGTGAAGGTTGATGAGGGAATAGAGAAACCCTCAAGGTTTTATGAATATGATGAAGATGATCAGAATGGTGTTCTGGTTCAAGGAGTTCAATCCTCTTCTGAAAGACAGATTCAGACTGATTCGATAAATCAGGAAGAAGAGATAGGTCTGAATGAGCCTGATCAAGAAGAAGAAGTGCAAGAAACTCCTAAAGTTCCAAGGTATGTAAGACTGAACCGCTTTGAAGATCAGATCATAGGTGACAAAAGCAAAGGTGTGCAAACTAGAAGGAAAATTGCTCAAAATTTAGATGAATATTGTTTGATTTCAAAGATTGAACCTAAGACAATAAATGAAGCCTACAATGATGAAAAATGGACCAAAGCAATGGAGGAAGAGTTGATGCAAATTGAGAAAAATCACACTTGGGATCTTGTTCCCAGACCTAGAAATAAGAATGTGATTGGAACCAAATGGGTCTTCCGAAACAAACTAAATGAAGTTGGTGAAGTAATCAGAAATAAAGCCATATTGGTCTACAAGGGCTACTCTCAAATAGAAGGAATTATTTTGAAGAAACTTTTGCTCTGGTGGCAAGAATTGAAGCAGTCAGATTATTTCTTGCATTTGCTGCCTTCAAGGATTTCAAGGTGTATCAGATGGATGTCAAGTCTGCCTTCTTGAATGGTGACTTAGAAGAAGAAGTGTACATTGAACAACCAGATGGATTTCAATTATCTAAGCATGGTGATATGGTCTGCAAATTGAAGAAGGCACTGTATGGACTAAAGCAAGCCCCAAGAGCCTGGTATGAAAGAGTGGACAAACATCTTTTGAAGATTGGTCTCAACAAAGGTACTGCTGATAGTAACTTATATTTTAAAATTGATCATGAAAATATCTTGATTGTTGAAGTATTTCTTGATGATATCATCTTTGGAGGAAGAGACAGTATGTGTAAAACCTTTGCAAATCAAATGAAAAGTGAGTTTGAGATGTCAATGCTTGGTGAAATGAATTTCTTCTTGGGTCTGCAAATTACTCAAACAAAGAAAGGAATCTTTATTTCTCAGACCAAATATGTGAAAGAATTGTTGAGGAAATTTGGAATGGAAGATTCAAAGCTAATGAATACTCCCATGGCAACCAGATGTAAGTTGAGTAAAGATGATGACTCTCCTAAGGCAGATCAGACAAAGTACAGATCAATGATTGGAGGATTATTGTATCTCACTTAAACTAGACCAGATATAATGTAGGCTGTTGGTCTTGTTGCGAGATTCCAGGCTGATCCCAGAGAAACTCATGTCATGGAAATCAAAAGGATTTTTAGGTATCTAAAAGGAACAGTTGAGTATAGTCTGTGGTATCCTAGAGATCATGATTTCTCTCTTAATGCATATACAGATGCAGATTGGGCAGGAGATGTGGATGACCAGAAGAGTACCATTGGTGGAGCTTTCTTTTTGGGAAATAGATTGGTTTCTTGGATAAGCAAGAAACAAGAGGCAATATCCCTGTCTACAACTGAAGCAGAATACATAGCAGAAATAGGCTGTTGCACTCAAGTTTTGTGGATGAAGTAGATGCTAAGAGATATTAAAGTAGAGTATGAGGAGCCTATCACAATCCTCTGTGATAATTCAAGTGCTATAAGTATATCTAAGAATCCGGTGTTGCATTCAAAGACAAAGCATATATCTATCAAGTTTCACTTTCTGAGAGAGCAAGTGAACAAGGATGAAGTCAGATTGGAGTATGTGCCCTCCAAGGATCAGACTGCAGATATCTTTACTAAACCTCTTCCCAAGGACTCTTTTGAGTATCTCAGGGAGAAGTTAGGGGTTATTGCCCCTCCGGTGATGAACTAGGATGCACTGATGTGCATCAGTCTGGTGGGTATCACAGTCACATCTTGTGATCCAGATTGATGTTGGGAAGCTGCTACTCAAGGGGAGCAGCATGTATGAGTCTGAAGTGGTGAAATTGCAAGTATGTGCCCTTTGCCATTGATGTCAAAGGGGGAGAGAAGACATGTGAAAAACAAGTGGTTGCTGATCAAAGGGGGAGTAGTAAAGGGAGAGAAGACATGAAAATAGTTGTTGTTGATAGGGGGAGCTGTGACAATAAGGAGAAGTTCTTGTCTTGATGGTTTTTCACATCATATGTTGCCATCAATGACAAAGGGGGAGATTGTTGCAAGTATAGGTCTAATTGGTGTTTTCATTGATGTCAACATACTCATGTTGCATTAATGAGAAGGATTGGATGAGCTGTGTTGTGAGGATATTGAGAAAATTAGTCTCAATCAGGAATAGTGAAGAACAGTGATAACAAGGTAAAAGTCCAAGATAGGTTGAGGATTAGAGGATGTGGTTTAAAGGGTTTGTAGATATAAGTCTTGAGATGCTCCAGTCAAGTTTTTAGAGGTCCGTATGAAGATTTGAAGAAGTTATGGTCGCTCAAGTAGAACCGGTTTCGGTAGGTGTTCAGAGGTGACAGAGTGTCACAGATAGGTCCGGTGAGATTCAAAATTTCATTATCCTGTTCTGCGGATTTGAGGGAGTGTTGAGGACGTCCCTGTGAAGTATAAAATAGATTGGTTCATGGTTTGAAGGTCTGGAAGAGCCTATTCCTTTGTGACAGTGATGACAGACTACGTTCTTGAAGCTCCGGATGAAGGAGAGAAGAATTCCAGTAGGCTGATGAAGTGCAGATGTTCTTGGTGATTTAGGGAAGGTTATGATGATTGTTGGATCATGTCTAGTTCATGTTGATGGTCCGCATTGAAGTTAGAGTTTGCATTTGAAGAATAACCACCGGATATTGGTGTTCTTCTTGAGACTGGTCGACCGGATGTATTACACGTCTTGTGGATGTTCTTGTAGGTGTTTGCCGACTTAGATGATTATTCCTAAGTTGATGTCTTGTATAAATAAGGGATTGTGAAGTCATTCCAAAGTGCGTCTTGTGGTGATGAGTGTGTGGTAACAAGGAAGAGTGAGAAAGGCAGAGCAGATGTGTTGGGCTTAAATGGAACTGATTCAAGCATGGTGAAGATGCTATTCTCTAGTTCATGAAGGTGATACTTATTTCTTTGTAGACAGTGTGTCTCTTGTAGGCAGTGAGCCTCTTGTGTGTGCCATTTTGTTCTTGCTATTCTTTTAATAGAGAATACTTTCTTGGGTTAATCACCCCGTGGTTTTTCCCTTAACCGGGTTTTCCACATCAAAATCTTGGTGTCTAATGTGTTGATGAGTTTCTGCTTTTGATTTGAATGCATTATGTTTCATGTTTAAAATACTACTAATCACTAAGAGGATTTAAGTGTGTGAATTAGAGAAAGTTTTGCACAACTGATTCACCCCCCCTCTCAGTTGTGTGCCCTAAGTCTAACAGGTAGCCCCACTTATGACAAAATTAGTCAAATCCCACTAAAATTACATTTAAAATTGAACCTAATAGAAATTACATTTGTTGCAAATTAAAATATGATTTTCTCAAAGCTCCAACATTATTGAAAAAACTAAACAACTGAAAATTAAAATATTTTTGGTGATGCAAGATTGCCATTGACTGTGAATGCTCCTGCACTAGATAAGATCAAAATAAGTAGTTAAGTAAAGAAGAAATAGAAATAATGTGAAGAAAAGGTGAAGAGATAAGAAGAAAACTAAAAGAAAACAAGAGTGAACTCAAAGAGGAAATGGAAAGAATTTAGAAGAGATAAGATATACTAATGAGTTCACAAAAGAAAGAAAGAAAGAAGAGGATGAGATGTCATGGAAAAATGTGAGCTAAAATGGGCTAAAAGTCAAGAAGAAAATCTAAAACAAAGAGTTATTTTGCACATTGAAAAATGATAGGGTTGTTCCTTTCAAAAGAAGAGTTGCATGTTTTACCAAGGATGGTTCCTCAAGTAATCCTATAACATAAAGGTAGGTCACCTAGATGACCTAGAAGTTCTAACGGGTGACCTTATAGAAAAGGTTTGATAGGGTTAGTTAGGTAAAACACAAGGTGGGGAAAGTTAGCTCGAAGTTTAAATGAGGAGAACAAAAAGACAAAAGGTTGAGTCATCAAGACATGAAATTGTTGGGAGAAGTATAATCATGCCTTCAAGGGTCATGAGTTGGGACGACCACATCTTCATTGGACTACCATGTAGGCTTGACGTAATTATAGTACTTACAAAGCCATTGAAGCAAAGCATAAACACCCAATGTGGCATCTCATCTTATGAATCAACTAAGCATCACATCTAACATGAATCATCAACCATAATCATAAAGATGCAATAACCAACAATAATCCATAATACTAATTCAAGTATAATAAACACACTTGTACAATATTTATATCAAAGGCAATGGAACGATGATACTGAAAGGTTCGACATATAAATCACAACATATACATCCATAAGAAAATTCCCAAATGCCAATACAAAAGAAGAGTTCCTTTCAAAAGAAGAGTTGCATGTTTTACCAAGGATGGTTGCTTAGGTGATCCTAGAGCATAAAGGTATGTCACCTAGGTGACCTATAAGTTCTAAGGGGTGACCCTATAAAAAAGGTTTGACAGGGTTAGTTAGGTAAAGCACGAGGTGGGGAAAGTTAGCTCAAAGTTTAAATGAGAAGGACAAAAAGGCAAAAGGTTGAGTAATCTAGACATGAAATTGTTGGGATAAGTATAATCATGCCTTCAAGGGTCATGTGTTGGGACCACCACATCATCATTGGTCTACCACGTAGGCTTGACGTAATTTTAGTACTTACAACACCATATATAATAGCTGAAGAAAAGCATAAACACCCAATGTGACATATCATCTTATGAATCAACTAAGCATCACATCTAATATGAATCATCAACCATAATCATAAAGATGCAATCACCAACAATAATCCATCATACTAATTCAAGTATAATAAACACATTTGTACAATATTTATATCAAAAGCAATGGAACGGTGACACTGAAAGGTTCAGCATATAAAATCACAATATATACATCCATAGGCAAAAGTCCAAATGCTAGTACAAAACCCCATTGGAAACACCTCGATGACATAATAAAAATAATTGCTAATAATAGTAGTGAACCCGTTGGAGCCTGCATAAAAATTTAGGTTTTAAGCATTTAAATCCGAAGGCACCTTCCCAAAAAATCCAAAAAATTCTAATTCTTTGGCCTTTACAGTTGAAAAGTGCAAAAAATAGTTTTTTGCATGTGCCTTTGTATATACAAGGCCACTTGTATATACATGCAAGTTCAAATGTACATTCAGGCATACAAGACCGTTTGTATGTTCAGTTGGCTTCAAAAAGGTGCAAAAATGGTTGCTTGTATGTCGCAGATTCTCAGAATATTCCCTGCTTGTATGTGAGGGTTGCATGTATATTTGTGTTGTATGTTTGGACATGCAACGACTAGATACAAAGGGAAACATGTAAGCAAAAGATACATTAGAAATATGCAAGGGACAATGTACATCGGGGAGATACATTTGGTGGGGCCCGTAGATATACAAAGGTGAATGTATGTCCGATATACAAGAGGAAATATACAAGTGAACAAGTGCAAGGTGGACGCGGTGAAGATAGTTAATTGCATTTGTAAGATAGGTGGAGTCCGCGCATTGTATGTTGGGTTTGTATGTTCTAAACATACAATTGAAACATGCAAAGAAAAAGATACAATCAGTGGGGCCCACCAGTTACATATACAAGTGCGTTTGTATGTTCGCACATACAAAGGAACATGCATTCCTAATATGCATTGGCCGGATCCAAACAGGTATGCAATGTAGTTGATGAAGGCGTAGGTCCAGTGAATGTATGTTTTTTGCTTGTATATTGCATTTGTATAATGCGATATGCAAGCTGATATACAAGTCGAACATACAAAGGAACGATATACAAGCCGAACCCGACTTAAAAATAAAATTTGGCACATTCAATGGTGGGGTCTGCAGCTTGCATGTATATGACATTGTATATGCCGATATACAAAAGAATGCTGATACAAGCCAGATTTCAAAGTGATTGCAATTTGTTTCATAATGATTTTAGATCCGCATTGTATGTATATTGCATATTGTATATATGCAATATACAAGGAGTTATACATGGAATCAAGATGCAAGCCGGACCCGACGGTGATTTCAATATGATTTATAAAATTTGGGGTCTGTGCTTTGTATGTAGGCAGTTGTATGTATATGCATGTTCTTTTGCATATACAAGGTGAAAAAGGCAAAATAGATGGTAGAAAAGTCAGCAATGGGAGCACAGGGTGCCTACATGGCACGATTTAATTGGCTAGCGACTTTTTAAAGCAATTTCAGGCACAGATCTCAGCGATAGGAGAGAGATCAACGGCCCTATTTTGAACACTTGAGGAATGAAGGATTTTTTGTGTATTTGCACTAGTTCGAGCGGGAAACTTCATTGCACGAACCATTGCTGCATCCCACAGGTAGGTTGGCATTAATGGTGACATTTGCAGAGGTATGGGTATGATTGACCAACCAACCACCAAATTTGATGAAGAAAATATTCAGGCGGCGGTGCAGATCCTGAGTCCACCTGCTCCCTTCCTTCTCTCTCCCTGGAACATTCAATGATTTAGGCACCATTCTCACGGTGCATTGTATTTGGCAGGATTTTGAAAATGCCTTGTAATTATTGTTGAGTACACAGTCTTGCTATAAAAGGAAAACTGTGTTACTCATTTCTAGTTGTTGTTGAAGACTTGGGCATTTTTTGGAGAGATAACGAAAGACAGAGCATTTTCTTGGCTGTTTTATCTCTGTTGGAGTTTATGAGTTGCATTTGAGTGCACCTTGCATATATGTTTAGTTTCTTATCATTTTATATGAAAAATGTGTTATTGCATGTGTTTATCTATCTATCTCCATGTGTTGTATGCATTCTCTTCTTTTGAATCTGGTTGCTAAGGGTTTCTCAGATTCTAGGATATATATTTCTGTATCACATGCTTGATCTCTAACTTCCATTCAAGGAGTGGATTAAACTATTTTAGGTTAAGTATGAAGAAGGTTGTATGTCAGCAAGGATATTTGTAAGTAAAGACAGTTAAATACTTATCCTTGGGTGGTGTTTGTAAGGCAAATACTAGTCCTAACCCCTTGAAACTCGAATGCCAGTTGCAAGCCATTCTCTTGTATACGTCTAGTTGACTCCTTGCCCTGAGACAGGCATCGGTCTGCTTCTTGTGTAGTAGTTATGATCCAAAACCCCTTGTCTTGCATCCAAAACATCAATTCAAATCCTCTCATATTTCCAACCTATTAGTTGTAGGAGTAGGATTAGGACCCCTGCATACTCTCATCCTCAACCAGTTAGATATGTCCAAGAAAGTTGCTAACCTTGTGATTTATTAGCCAAATCTTGGTCCATACACGAGAGTATTTTGCATGTTCTGAAAAGCTAAATCTTTTTGTCATTGGGCAAGTCATAGATCAAATCTTTAGCTATAGGGATACCCCCCTTGGTGCGGTAGAACCAGAAGTGAAGGGGAGGTAGCTCATGCAACCTCTCGTACTTGTTGGCCGAATCTGCCTATGCATTGGAACTGGCAAACCCTCTGCTGATTCGAAAAGAACACCAACAAAATGGCGACTCTACTGGGGAAAATTAATGTCATATCCATAAAGGTATGAGTCTAAAAGATTGAAGAATCAGACCTGGAGGTGCTTTGTTGCAGCAAAAGAAAAAAATTATGTGCGACTCTGCTGTGGGAGAACCCAGAAAGAAAAGAAATCAATTTTCAGCTTCGGCTTATTTGAAGCTCATTCCTCTATAAGGAGGTGGCGACTCTGCATATAAGAACCTGATAAAAGACACAAAATGTGTTAGATGTTCTTTCTCTTAGTCAGGGAAAGGAATTTGCAGCTGCTACAACATATCTAGGTATTTTCACATGTTTTGGTTTTCAAAAACCATGGTGTGTAAGTTTTAAAGGATTCCCTATTTGGTAAAGTAGCATTGGTAAAAAAGGAAATATTGGTGATGAGCTTGCATGCTTTTGTAAGAACCTAGTTTGTATTTTCAAGTGAAGTATGCAATGTTGTTGAAAAGACTCATTTAGAAGACTTTAGGAAATTTGAAACAACAGTTTGCATTTTAAAGGCCTAAAGTCATTGTTGATTGAAAATCTGAGTTGAGAAGAGGGTTGCAAAAACACATAAAGATTTATTGTCAGCCCATGCACCCTTGTGAGGTGTCAAATGCAATAATGTATAATAACCAATCCCAACCATGTAATAAAAGAAGTTTCAGCATTAATAGATATAATCCCATAAATTTCAATGGCATTCGTGGTTATCCAAATGCTTTTCCACCTAAGATCAGAAAGTATTTGCCCAAATTCAATGGTGCAAAGGATGAATCAGCTGAGAGACACTTGCAGCAGTTTATGAATGTGATAGATGACTTTGAGATTGACCATGAAGATGTAGTTATGAGATTATTTGTTCAATCTCTGGATGAAGATGCAAGGGACTGGTTCTCCTACCTTCCAGCCTACTCTGTCAGCTCTTGGCAAGAATTTAAATATGCATTTCTAGAGCAATATGGTGAAAGAATATCTGAGTATGTAGTTATCAGTGATTTCATGTACATCCATATTGAAAAAGATGAGTTAGTTCCAACCTTTAACCTCAGATTTATGAAGGCATTGAAAAGAACTCCAGAATGCATGAGGCCTAATGATACATTGTGCCTAGTTGTCTATTTGGGAGCATTTGGTAAGAAAATGAGTTATAGATTGAGAGATAAGGAACCCACCACATTACATCAGGCACATTAGTTTGCAATAGATATTGAAAACAATTGGAGGTATGGAATACAAAAGGGTTATTTCTCTGAAAATTTTTGCTACCCTGCAGTCCCCAATGTTAATGAAAGATGTAATTCAGGTGTTGAAAATGAATGTCAAAGCACTCACATCCTTGACATCCCTGTTTATGCATCATTTCAGGTTAGTGATAACACTGCTATAGAGGAGGATGTCCTGATTTGCCTGGCAAATGAAGTTGATGGTGTCAATTTTTCAAGTGATATTTACATGCCAGTCCTCAGCAAAGAACATTCATGTTTAAATGATCCAGTTGTGCAAAGTTGTGATCATATGGATCAAGAATCAATATCAGTTTCATCAGGAAGTATTAGAGGCTGGAGAATGATATAGATAGTTCAACTTCAGAGTGCATTAAGGTAGTAGAAATTTTGTATGTGGGGCAATCAGATGATAAAGATGATATCCATGATCAATTCATGGATCAGGTTTATTCTTCTTATGATTTTAGATTTAGTAATGTTGAAAAAGAGTTGGATTGTCATGAAGAAGAAACAGAGACCTTTGCAATGAGTATAAATCCCCTTTATGATAAACTTGCAAATGCATTGGACATTGTGAGTCATGACCTTCACTGGTGCAGGATTAACCCTCTGTTTGAAGATGATGATACTGATTTGCAAACTGTGGATAATGAATGTTCATCATCAAGTGGGCCAAGTGTGTGCAATGATGGCCATGTGGGTCAGGTTTCATTTTCAATGTCAATAAGTGATATAGATGATATTGATGGTCTCATATATTCTGAGTAGTTTCAGTTTTTAGATCAGCTGGATGAGTGCCTGGTAATGTGCAACAACCAGGTAGATAATGAGGATGTACTGTTTGAGGAATATAACATACATATGTTGCCTAATGATGAAAAATACTCTAGTATTTATGGTTATATGTCTGATTATGAGATGCAGGGTGACAGAGGCAATACTGACAGAGGCAAGCTTTCAAAAATGGTAAAGCATGTAATTGACAAGATCAGTGTGTGGGTAGATTATTTTAATGTTTTTAGCTGTGGTTGGGATTATTCAGAGTGGAATAAGGCATTTGATAGGAGGAGGTTATGGTTTTTTATTTTTGGCTGCCCGGGGCCGCCGGAATAGTGTTTAAAAATGTGATCTATGATGCAGGTTGGTGCAGTGTTTGACTCTGTAGCCCAATGGATATAGCACCCAATTTGTGAAACCAGAGATTTTGGAGTTCTCGCCATGCCTACAAGAGGCGTGCTTCCCCAGACAGAGCCAATGTTGGTGCCTGCATAAACATTGAGGTTTTAAGCATTTAAATCCGCAGGCACCTTCCCAAAAAATCCAAAAAATTCTAAGTCTTTCGGCCTTTGTAGTTGAAAAGTGCAAAAAATAGTTTTTTGCATGTGCCTTTGTATATATAAGGCCACTTGTATATACATGCAAGTTCAAATGTACATTCGGGCATACAAGACTGTTTGTATGTTCAGTTGGCTTCAAAAAGGTGCAAAAATGGTTGCTTGTATGTCGTAGATTCTCAGAATATCCCCTGCTTGTATGTGAGGGTTGCATGTATATTTGTGTTGTATGTTTGGACATGCAACGACTAGATACAAAGGGAAACATGCAAGCAAAAGATACATTGGAAATATGCAAGGGACAATGTACATTGGGGAGATACATTTGGTGGGGCCCGTAGATATACAAAGGTGAATGTATGTCCGATATACAAGAGGAAATATACAAGTGAACAAGTGCAAGGTGGACGCGGTGAAGATAGTTAATTGCATTTGTAAGACAGGTGGAGTCCGTGCATTGTATGTTGGGTTTGTATGTTCCCAACATACAATCAAAACATGCAAATAAAAAGATACAATCAGCGGGGCACACTAGTTGCATATACAAGTGCGTTTGTATGTTCGCACATACAAAGGAACATGCATTCCTAAAATGCATTGGCTGGATCCGAAGAGGTATGCAATGTAGTTGATGAAGGCGTAGGTCCGATGAATGTATGTTTTTTGCTTGTATATTGCATTTGTATAATGCGATATGCAAGCCGATATACAAGTCGAACATACAAAGGAACGATATACAAGCCGGACCCGACTTAAAAATAAAATTTGGCACATTCAACGGCGGGGTCCGCAACTTGCATGTATATGGCATTGTATATGCTGATATACAAAAGAATGTTGATACAAGCTAGATTTCAAAGTGATTGCAATTTGTTTCATAATGATTTGAGATTGGCATTGTATGTATATTGCATATTGTATATATGCAATATACAAGGAATTATATAGGGAATCAAGATGCAAGCCGGACCCGACGGTGATTTCAATATGCTTTATAAAATTTGGGGTCCGTGCTTTGTATGTAGGCAGTTGTATGTATATGCATGTTCTTTTGCATATACAAGGCGAAAAATGCAAAATAGATGGCAGAAAAGTTAGCGATGGGAGCACAGGGTGCCTACGTGGCACGATTTAATTGGCTAGTGACTTTTCAAAGCAATTTCAGGCCGCAGATCTTAGCGATAGGAGGGAGATCGACGACCCTGTTTTGAACACTTGAGGAAGGAAGGATTTTCTATGTATTTGCACCAATTCGAGCGGGAAACTTCATTGTACGAACCATTGCTGCATCTTGTGGGTAGGTTGGCATTACTGGTGACATTTGTAGAGGTATGGGTATGATTGATTGGACAACCACCAAATTTGATGAAGAAAATCTTCAGGCGGCCGTGTAGATCCTGAGTCCACCTGCTCCCTTCCTTCTCTCTACCTAGAACATTCAATGATTTAGGCGCCATTCTCATGGTGCATTATATTTGGTAGGATTTTGAAAATGCCTTGTAATTATTGCTAAGTACACAGTCTTTCTATAAAAGGCAAACTGTGTTACTCATTTCTGGTTGTTGAAGACTTGGGCATTTTTGGGGGAAAAATAACGAAAAATAGAGCTTTTCTTGGCTGTTCTGTATCATTTTGGAGTTTATGAGTTGCATCTGAATGCACCTTGCACATATGTTTAGTTTCATGTCAAGTTTATATGAAAAATGCTTCATTGCATGTGTTTATCTATTTGTCTCCATTTGTTGTATGCATTTTCTTCTTTTGAATTTGGTTGCTAAGGGTTTCTCAGATTCTAGGATATAGATTTCTGTATCACATACTTGATCTCTAACTTCCATTTAAGGAGTGGATTAAACTGTTTTAGGTCAAGTATGGAGAAGGTTGTATGTCAGCAAGGATATTTGTAAGTAGAGATAGTTAAATACTTATCCTTGGGTGGTGTTTCTAAGGCAAATACCAGTCCTAACCCCTTGAAACTCAAATGCCAGTTGCAAGCCATTCTCTTGTATACATCTAGTTGACTCCTTGCCCTGAGATAGGCACTCGTCTGCTTCTTGTGTAGTAGTTATGATTCAAAACCCCCTGTCTTGCATCCAAAACATCAATTCAAATCCTCTCATATTTCCAACCTGTTAGTTGTAGGAGTAGGATTAGGACCCCTGCATACTCTCATCCTCAACCAGTTAGATATGTCCAAGAAAGTTGCTAACCTTGTGATTTATCACCCAAATCTTGGTCCATACATGAGAGTATTCTTCCTATTCTGAAAAGCTAAATCTTTTTGTCATTGGGTGAGTCACAGATCAAATCTTTATCTATAGGGATACCCCCTTGGTGCGGCAGAACCAGAAGTGAAGGGGAGCTAGCTCACACAACCTCCCGTACTTGTTGGCTGAATCTACCTATGCATTGGAATTGGCAAACCCTCTGCTGATTCAGAAAGAACACCAATAGAACCAAAACAAAAGTCAACGGATGACTAGGCACAAACACCAGAGGCATTACACCTTGCATTTCCTCTACCACCCTTGATAAGAGTTCCTCTTTCATCTCATTAGTTTTTCCCTTATTTCTTCAATGCTTATGGTATCCATCTCCTCTACAAATGTATCTTTGTCAAGAGTTTTTTTGGAAGGGACTATATGTTAGACACACAAGAATACTAAGAGGGGGGGTGAATCAATATTCAAATAATTTTCAATTTCAATAACTTTAACTTCTCTGGAGCAAATTAAACCTTAAGCATCAGAATATCAACATTAAAGAATAACACAATCCACATCAACACATAACATCATATATACATGGAAAACCCTAGAAGGGAAAAACCATGGTGAGGATTAACTCACAACATATGAAGCTCAAATAATAACTTTGTTTTAGGGGCTATAACCCAAGGAAGCTGCTACTCCCTAAGTAAATTTGATTTAGGGTCACTCCCAGGGAAGTTTCTACTCCCTGATGACTTTGTTTTAGGGTCAGTCCCAAGGAATCTACTACTCCCTGAAATGAGAACACACTTACCAAATATTACAGTATGACAGTCTTTCTACTGTTTGAAAACTGACATTGAAACTCACACATTTGATGATTCCACTTCTACCTCTTCACACTTTCTTCTAAAGATTTGATCAGTTAGGTAGACTCTATACTTGACCACTATCACAAATATGTCTTCAAGATGAATCTGGACATCATCTACAACTTTTGCTCTTTCTCCTTTAGTCGCACATTAATAATGCATTTATTATGCTTTTATCAGCTTGCGAACCTTTTCAATCAAATTGCAATCACACACACCTCACTCACTTTGATTCACTATCTATACATGATATTACATTGATTACATAGCTTTTCGGCTAGATACAATATGAAAAATACATTTACAAGTTAGCCAAACAATGCACAATATGAAACATGTAGAAGATAGGTCCTAAGTAAAATCACACATTACACCAGCAGAAGAGTCAAGCCTTGCAGACTCCAACACTTGCTTAACTAGGTCCAAAACATCCTTTACAACTTCAAACATCAATAAATTACATCCACACAATCCGCTCATATGGAAATAGGACAACTTTAAGGAAAACACATAAAGACTTGAAGTATAACGGCCACATCAACTTGAAAACCTTGTGCGGAACTAAAAAAAAAAGAAAGATCTTTGTGAAACTTTTCCAAATGAGTCCACATGACTCATAAAACATCCCCAAACACTCCTTTTCCACCGCACATCAAAGAATTGTGCCGCACAACTTCAATCATTAACATTGAGAATAATCTGTCATCCGGGACACACTGCAACATACTGTCATTTGAAAAATTGAGATGTGGACCACAAAAAACCTTGGAACTACAAGGAAGCATGTAATATACGTCTAGAAACATATCCTCAAAACTACAATAGCAACCATTCATTTTTAGAGGATTACAGAGCATTCTAGCAGGCCTTCAACACTGCCTCACTCTGCTAGGACACATACCAGTACTCTATCATGCATAACTTCAACAGTGGAAGGGAAAATGATCTAAATCTCTAGAATTATCATCTTCACTGGAATCTTAACATACCTTTAGAACCGCATAGCTAAATCTGCAAATGTGGAGGAATGCGGAGCATTCCATTCAGTCTTCATCATCACATCATACTCTCAGAACATGAACCAAAACTCAGTCACTTATATCTTTCACAATGGAGGAATAGGTGATCTAAAACATTGGATTTAGCATTTTTACATCATACTGGACTTAAGTCTTGAACTGCAAGAGCATATCTTCAAAATCAGAGGAATGTGGAGCATTCCATTACCATGTTAGAAACACCTTCACATAACCAATACTATCTTCAAACTTGTCAACAAAAAAACATACATCTGATAATCAAAACATCATAAAACTTGGAACATACAAGATTTGACATTGTAGGAAGCTATGTTCCAATCTGTAGAAGCACAACATTAATATAATGATAATGCAAAGCAATCTCCCAGATAGTCTTCAAAGAGTAGTCATCCCGAAACAGAAATTGTCACCAACTTCTAGAGGCCAAAACTTCTTTGTACAAACACATACAACTGAGGAACACTAGGATGGAACATTCAACATGCTTTAGGCCCCCAACAACACATCTGATCCTCTTAGTGCTTCTGATTCCCATGTCAATTTTGCACTAATCAAGGCACATCTCAATTATGCACTGATCAAGGCATGACATCAAACCATGAACACCATCATACTTCCATGATAGTGTTGACATCAATGACAACCTCAATGACAACCTTAACAATCTCCTCAACCTTGTGACAATGTTGACATCAGTGACAACAACCTTAGGCATCATATGTGCAACACTATATTCCTTCCTTTGCCTCTTGTCAAAGCCCTCACCGTGATGCTACCAAAATAGTTTTCACAAGAATATAATAAAAAAATTAAAATAATTTGAATTTTTTACTATAACTTACTTGGGCCTAGATCTCACCTCTCAAAAAATCTTTGAGAATTTTGTTGATTTACAACCTTGGGAGTGAATGTGGTGAAAATCTTAATTTTGTAATTTAACTCCTTCAAATCTGCTCTAAATGACCTCAATTTTGGACTATAGTGGCTTTAATATGTCCTTGATCAACCCTCCAATTTTTTTTGTTTTATATTCCTGGGAATGAATTTGGTGGAAACCCTAATTTTACAATAACTCCATATCTGCTACAAATGACCTCAAATCTAGATTGTAGTAGCTTCAATATGTCCATGATCAACCCTCTAAAGATTAATTTTTTTTTACCAAATTGAGAGAGACATGTGCTTCATAACTCAACCTCTTGAATTGAAAAAAATCACCTTATTTCTTGTCTTCTAAATGCCAAGACCATGCTCTGATACCACTTGTAATGAAATAACTTAGACAAGAGTAGAATATAATAGGAAATATGCTACAAATAATTGATAATACTTAAGAATATAAGCCACTTCAAGGGAGCAAACATCCAAAAGTCTCCAATAAGAACACAATTGCAATATGATGATCATAAACTAACCACTAACTCCTATATATATCATACTTATGTCTTAGATGCCACCTAGACCAACTTATCTACCTAGATATAAGAAGAAAACTAGAGAAAACTAAAAGAAAATAAGAGTGAACTCAAAGAGAAAATGGAAACAATTTAGAAGAGATAAGATTTACTAATGAGTTCACAAAGGAAAGAAAGAAAGAATAGAATGAGATGTCATGGAAAAATGTGAGCTAAAATGGGATAAAAGTCAAGAAGAAAATCTAATATGTAAAGAGTTATTTTGCACATTGAAAAATGACAGGGTTGTTCCTTTCAAAAGAAGAGTTGCATATTTTACCAAGGATGGTTACTCAGGTGATCCTAGAAAATAAATTTAGGTCACCCAGGTGACCTAGAAGTTCTAAGGGGTGATCCTTTAGAAAAGGTTTGAGAGGGTTAGTTAGGTAAAACACGAAGTGGGAAAAGTTAGCTCAAAGTTTAAATGAGGACAAAAAGATAAAACGTTGAGTCATCAATACATGAAATTGTTGAAAGAAGTATAATAATGCCTTCAAGGGTCATGAGTTGGGACCACCACATCATCATTGGACTACCATGTAGGCTTGACATAATTTTAGTACTTATAACACCATGTAATAGCTGAATCAAAGCATACACCCAATGTGGCATCTCATATTATGAATCAACTAAGCATCGCATCTAACATGAAATCAACCATAATCATAAAGATGCAATAACCAAAAATAATCCATAATACTAATTCAATTATAATAAACACATTTGTACAATATTTATATCAAAAGCAATGGAACGGTGACACTAAAAGGTTAGACATATAAAATCACAACATATACATCCATATGAAAAAGTCCAAATGCTAGTACAAAACCCCATTGCAAACACCTCGATGGAATAGTAAAAATTATTGCTAATAACAATAGTGAACCAAAACAAAAGTCAATAGATGGCTAGGCACAAGCACCAGAGGCATTACACCTTGCATTTCCTCTACCACCCTTGATAAGAGTTCCTCCTTCATTTCGTTAGTTTTTCCCTTATTTCTTCAATGCTTACATGTTGTCCATCTCCTCTATTAATGGATCTTTGTTAGGTATTTTTCTGGAAGGGACTGTTTTCCTTCATTTGCCTCTTGTTGAAGCCCTCCCCATGATGCTATGAAAATAGTTTTCACAAGAATATAATCAAAACAAATCAAAATAATTTGAATTTTTTACTATAACTTACTTGGGCCTAGATCTCACCTTTCAAAAAAAATCTTTGAGAATTTTGTTAATTTGCAACCTTGGGAGTGAATTTAGAAAAAATCTTAATTTTGTAATAACTCCTTCAAATCTACTCCTCGATTTTGAACTATAGTGGCTTTAATATGTCCTTGATCAACCCTCCATTTTTTTTTTGGTTATTTTATAGTCATGGGAGCAAATTTGGTGGAAACCCTAATTTTATAATAACTCCATATTTACGCCAAATGACCTCAAATCTAGATTGTAGCAGCTTCAATATGTCCATGATCAACCCTCTAATTTTTTATTTATTTTTGCCAAATTGAGAGAGATATGTGCTCCACAATGCAACCTCTTTAATTAAAAAAAAATCACCTTATTTCTTGTCTTCTAGATGCCAAGACCATGCTCTGATACCACTTGTAATGAAATAACTTGGACAAGAGAAGAATATAATAAGAAATATGCTACAAGTATTTGATAATAAGAATAATAAGCCACTTCAAGGGAACAAACATTCAAAAGTCTCCAATAAGAACACAATTGCAATATGATGATCATAAACTAACCACTAACTCCTATATACACCATACTTATGTATTGGATGCCACCTAGGCCAAGTTAGCTACCTACATAAGACTATATAAATGATTATATAAATTAATTAAGGGTTATGCTAGCCATGAGTCAACTACACATATGCCAATACAATCAATAGGTTAAGGGAGTGGCATGATATATTTGAGAAGAGAGATTTCCTCAAGGACATACAAGAAGTTGAAGTAGAAGAAGGTTGGTCCATGCAAAGCTATGAAGAAAATAAATGATAATGCTTATGAGGTGAATTTACCATAATTTGTTTGATATTTCTCTAGTATTTAATGTTTTTGAACTATATGCATCCTATGGGGAAGATAATGAATATGAAGAGGAAGAAGTTGATTGGAGACAATAAGTACCAAGAAAGAAGAAAGAAAAGATACCACAAGTTCTAGAAAAGAAGACAATGAACATGAGGCAGGGCATATACAATAGGTATTTGGTACAATGGGAAGGATTACAATAGGAGAATAATACTTAGATCTAAGAATTGGAATTGAAAAAACTTAATAGGAGAAAATGGTAGGAGTTTAATCATACCAACTTGCAAGAGCTAAGTTTTTTGTAACCAGAGGAGAATGATGCTAGAGCATAACTTCTAGAGGCCATAACTTTTTACCTAGGAAGACAATGGAGGCCTTTTTATTCAACATGAAGACATCGAAGAGTTCAAGATGTCCATAACTAACTTTCTCTAGTTTAACAATCATTTTGAGATTTTTTGGTGCACCATCTAAGGCCTCAAAAGACATTTTAGTGATTTTTGAATTTTAGACTTAACATATTGTTTTTTATTCAAGTGTGAACTTATGTTATATATCACTCTCAAAACTTATTTGGACATGTAGAGGATAGGGGATAATTATTAGGCCATATTTGTTTGAATGCAAGTTTGCTAAAATTAAAGGAAATTTGTTGCTATAATAAACTATTTCCACATAATCCCAAGAGAGAAAATATGAAAACAAGTATTTAGAATCCATAATGCAAAATAACAGACAAACATAACATCAAGGTGATACCAGATGTACCCTTGGAAAAACCTCATGAGGTAAAAATCCTACCTCCAAAAGCACTCACAAACTCAATGTATTATCTAATGAACAAATAGTGTAATACACTTGCAGAGTCTCCATGCAAGGCTTATGAAACATTAAGCCCCCTAATTATACTCCATGTGAAAAAGCAAATGAGAATCATGTAACCACACATCCCAATCCATGCTTCCTCTCCTCACATATGCAACCTACAAGAGATGCTCAATCTAACCTTAGCCAACAAGCCAAAGGTTATGATAGCTAACCTCAACAACTACTCATGCTTTCTTTGTTTATTGTGCAAAACCACCAAGTGGTATTATATAACCATGCGCCTCAAAACTATGATCTCACTAAACCATGACCCACAAAACCACTTGTTTTGGTACTAAGTTTTCTCAATATTAAATATTTTCCTAATGTGCAATCTGCATTAAATATTTATCCCAATGTTACATACAACATACAAAGTGGCCCAAGAATGCCTAACTCATGTGTTATCCACATCTCCTAGATGCACCACAATTAAATATTGTTTTTACATTTTTAGCATTATGCAAGGTGTACAACACACCATTCCCAACATTTTCCCACTTGTTGTATACATTGCATAAGGGGTCAAAAGTAAACTCAATCATCAAGGGAACAATCCCTATAGCTAGCATGTACTATCAAACATCCAAATGCTCCATGTGCTCCATCAAGATACCTACAACAATAACCAAGGTGACCACCATCTCAAACATGACTTCTCTCATCCTCTATCATGCTAATGCACAAAAGATAAGATCTAATAACAAAGAGATGCCACACTAAATATCACATAGAAGCATAAATCCTTTATCAAACTAATATCCAGACACAAATACTAAATCCAATGTTAACAAATAGGCTTGAGTAGCTACCAAGAAATCACCATAGATGGAATAGAAACCATAGCTAGTTGCTAACACATCCAAATAACCATACCCAAAACCAAGGTATATTCATCATCATAAGTAGACTTTCTACCATCAAAATATCCAACCCAATACATGATCACAAGTCCCTATATATACACTATCTTGCATAAAAAAATCCTCCAAGATGACAACACATAAAAATGCAATAAAAACCTCAAGATCCTCAACACTGCAATATAATGAGAACATCCAACAAAGGACACATATACAACCTAAAACTCCCATTGCACAGGTAATGTCAAATATGAAATCAATCAAGGTATCTATAAGTCCACCAATAACACTCACATAGAAGGTGTAGCAAATGTCATCAATATAATATAGTACCAAAGAAGATAAACAAAGATATACAAACCTACAAACAAACTATTGTAACACAACTCTCTCACCACTAGTCTCCATAACTCTCCCAAGTTCTCAACATCATAAGGGAAAGAGATTAAAGATTCTCCATACTATTACTAAAAGATAATGAAGTACAATAATAGTAAATGAACACAAACATAGTGATCACAATGGCTCCATGCAAACCTCAACTCTAATGTCATGTGAACATGAACCTCCAAGAAGAAACACAAGACCATCTAGAAAGAACTTACAAATCAAAACCATATAGCATGTCCTTCTACCAACACCTCTAAGTACCCAAGTTGTGAAAAGTAAGATCTCCTTCATAAAATCTCAAAATAGAAAAGCCTTATCAACAACCAACTGTTCAACTCAAAGATCAAACTGATGCAGAGGAAGGACTTGACTTAGATACACTTGACTGTTTTGTCACCCTTCATACAATGGTTCAATTTCAAATAGTGCCTAAAAAGCATTCTAATGCACCTTTGGAAACATTGAAACACCTTTGGAAACATTGAAACTATAGCCTAATGGCATCCCACAAAGAGGGAACAACATGGAACAGGGGAAACTTAGTTTGTTCAGTCCTTTACAACATATTTATGTGGATTCCTAACAATTCCTAGTCAAATACTTGATCGACACAATGTTCCATACAAACAATGACTTCTTGCAACTTAATGCATCTTGTGACAACTTTACACCTAAACATCCAAAAATGGTTCTACATGACCTCAAATGGTCTCAAATGACCTTATTTAATCAAAACACATCAAATCAACTCAAAAATCAAAACTTTGTAACATGACACAAAATGCATCCAAAGATGCCCCTGCATCATACTCCCTAGGGGAGAGAAAGAACTCAAGTTCCACTTGAGTGAAGGTATACAATAGTGAAACCATGCTTTAGGATATCTGCTTCAGTCATCCAAGTTGCATCTTCAATGGGAAGACCCTTCCACTTGACCAAATACTGGAAATATGCCTTATTCCTTGTCTTTTTTAGTTCCTTGGTGTCAATGATACATTCTAACTCCATAGGTCTGTTAGGTGGAAGATCTATGATCCATTCAACATTTGAGGATGTTGTGAACTCCATCACCTGCCATCATATCCCCTTTGTAAGGGTACAAGTCAGAAACATTGAAGATAGGGGAGATGCCAACTCCCTTGAGAAACTCAATTTCATATGCATTATTTGCAAACTTATGCACAATCTTGCAAGGCCCTATCTTTTTCATCTGCAACTTGGAGTATTGAACCTTTGAAAATCTCTTTTTTCAGAGATGGGATAAAACCAAATCCCCAACTTTGAAATCAATCTCTCTTCTCTTCATATCTACACTTTGCTTGTACTTGTCAACACTATGTTGAAGTTGCTCCCTAACTTGTTGATGGATTTCCTGCATTGCAACAGCAAATTGCTCCCCTTTAGCACTTGGTCTTTCCATTCCACTGATATATCTCAACTCAAATACCCTTCTAGGCTGCAAACCATAAACTACTTGAAAAGGACTCTTCCCAATACTCATATTCATGGAATCATTGTAGGCAAACTCTGCTTGAGGAAAGACAAGATCCCACTAAGTAGAATGTTCCTTGGATAGGAATCTCAAGAGGTTTCCTAATCTCCTATTAACCATCTTAGTCTGCCCATCAGTTTGAGGATGGTAGGCAGAACTGAAACTGAGGTTGGTGCCAAGTTTTTTCCACAAAGTCCTCCAAAAATGTCCAATGAATTTGATGTCTCTATCTGAAACTATACTCAAAGGAAAACCAGGAATTCTAACAACCTCCTTGAAGAATAGACCTGCAATAGATGATGCATCATTGGTGCTTTTACAAGGGATGCAATGATCCATTTTTGAGAATCGGCCAACTACAACATAGACTGAATCAAAACCCCTTGGTGTTCTTGGTAATCCCATGACAAAATCCATGCTAATAGACTCCCAAGGCCTATTTGGAATAGGTAGAGGCTGATACAACCCTACATTTTTGCTACTTCCCTTTGCTTCTTTGACAAATTATGCATCTCTCCACAAATTTCCTTACATCAGTTTGCATCTTAGGCCAAAAATAATGTCTCCTTAACTACTCCAATGTTTTGTCTATTAGGTCTCAAAAATGCAGTTTGTTATCCTTAAGAGGTTGCTAATCTCTCTTAACGCTTTTGGCTAATGAAACAGGGTTAATATAATTGAAAACCCCCTTCTCTTTAGGCTCTGCCAGACCTAGGTGGGTATACCTTGATAGTTAATGTAGATTTGTGTGACCTTGGTGATCTACTCATAGTGGCATATGGATGTGAAATAGATGTAAGGCTATGAATTATTCCTATTCTTAATGTTTAAATCTTGAATATGTGGATAAAGTTTTATAAAATATTGTTTTATGGTGAATATGACCAGTTCCTAATCCTATTGGGTTAATGGGGTCAAGATTTATATGATTTGTAGATTTATCTACTTGGCTTAACTTTGACTACTTGGCACCTTTTGAATGTTTACACTTTGTGTAAACGTGCAAGACTGTTGGTTATTAAACTCTTCTTTAAAATCCCATTAATATTTCTCCAAGTTACTTTGGTTGTCAAAAAGGATTTTAATTCTACTTTGAAGGAAACCAACTAAGATGACTTATTTAAAGGGTTTTAACTCCTGGAAGAGACCAATAATCATAGACCACTTTTATGCAGAGTAGGGGATGATGACTAAACCTTCACAAATATGAGTGATTGATCCTTCTTAGGGTGGACAACAAATTTGCACATGGCATCTAAAACCTTCATTCATGAGCCCAAATTGGTTTGGGTATGTGAGATGATTGTGAACACTTGAGGAGGGCATGAGACATGTTAATTTGACCTAGGGAAACTCATCAAACTCACCAAGTGGCCTAGCAGGCTGTCCTACCCAACGTTTCGTCACAAACTGCCTATTTTCCTTGTAGCCCTAGAAAAGAGGTTCTAAGGGCATAACTCCCAAACTTCCCAAACAACTCACTAAACTATTTAGCTTTTTAGATACCCATTAAGTCCCTATATAACATATTTGACATGCAGGGTACCTTGTTTTGGAACAAATGCCTTGAAAAAGGACTGTGCCTACTGTTCTAAGGGGCAATTAGCCTTGTTTTACAAAGGAAGTACCCCACCAACATTGTCCAGAACTTCCTAACCAATTCTAGGACTTAGAATGGGTTATAAATAGAAGGATTCAATAGGTTTTGGACCTCCTTGGGCATTTCAAATCACTTTACCAACTCAACCTCACTCTAGGTATCTCAAATGGCTTAATACATGGTGATATCAAGCCAAATCCTCTTCAAATCTTGCCTTAGATTGCTTCCCTACTCCTGCACACAAAACCCATTTTAAAAGACACATAAAAAAACCTAAAAAATTCATTTTGGGGCTCTAACACAAAGATTTGGGTCAGAACCCCATCAATCTCCTTAAACCCTACCAAACCCTCCTTAAAATAGCAAAACTGGGACAACGAATTGTTCTCTCTCCTCCTGCAATGTCAAAGCACCTAATTTGATTTAAATGGAAGGTAATACATACATATACAACATTCAAAACATGAGAGCACTTGAAATGACTGTACGGGCGAGTACCATACACAAGAGCAGCGGATTGCACAGGAAAAAGCAACAAAACAGTCTTCAATCTTATTTTCTCTCTTCAAACTTCAATAATCCCTCTTTCCATGAGATAAAAGGGATAAATACAATAAAAATAGAACTGCTCCTCATCATGCAAGATTCTCCTTCAATCAAAGAGGCAAAAATATCACTAATTTTTAGCCTTATCACCGTTTTTCTAAACATAGCACATGCTATTTTGGAGCTCCACTACCAGTTTGACTTCTAAAATAGAGAGAGTGGTCTGAATCATACCTTATTACAATAATAAACACATACATGACCCCACCTAGGCTCATAATGAGTATAAAATCCAAAATTGAAGGCTCCTAGTGAGCATACAAGTCAAAATTAACTATGGTGGTCTCTGCACCATACAATCAGGGTGAAAAGATTTCAATCTCCTGATGAAATGAGCTCTTGGAAGGAGGATCCATGCTGCTTGATATCTTCTTCTATCATCCATGTAGCATCTTCAATTGGCAAACCATGCCATTTCACCAAATGTTCATTGTAGACTTTGTTTCTTGTCCTCTTAACCTCTCTTGTGTCCAAGATAGTTTCAAGCTTCACTGGCTGACTAGGTGGAAGATCCCTTATCCAATCCTCATCAACAACCTCATCTACTTCTTCATCTGCAACATTAGATCCTTTGAAAGGATACAGGTTTGCAACATTAAAAATGGGGGAGATAGCAACTCCAGGAGGGAGTTCTATCTCATAAGCATTTTGACCAAACTTGTGGACCACCTTGTAGGGTCCTATCTTCTTCATCATCAGTTTTGTATATCTGCCCTTGGGCAGTCTCTTCTTCCTTAGATGAGCCAGCACCATGTCACCTACCTTATATTAAACATCTCTTCTTCTTAGATTAGCCTTCTCCTTGTACTTGGCAACACTCTTTTCAAGAGTTTCTCTTACTTGCTGATGTATATCCCTCATGGTTGTGGCAAAATATTCTCCTAGGGCACTCCTGTTGGCTACTCCTCTTAGGTCTCTTAGCTCATAAATGCCTCTTGGCTTCATACCATACACCACTTCAAAAGGTGTTCTTCCAATGCTTCTGCTAATAGAGTCATTGTAGGCATATTCTGCTTGGGGCAGCAGCAGATCCCATGACTGATTATGCTTCTTTGTTAGACATCTCAATAGGTTTTGCAAGGACCTATTGACAACCTCAGTTTTCCCATCTGTTTGGGGATGGTAGGTAGAACTGAAGGTTAGATTTGTTCCTAGCTTCTTCCACAAGGTTCTCCAAAAGTGACCAATGAACTTGGAATCTCTGTCAGACACTATTGTCAAAGGCAAACCATGGATTCTTACAATTTCCTTGAAGAATAGACTAGCAATATGAGAGGCATCATTAGTGGACTTGCAAGCAAAGAAATGTGCCATCTTACTAAATCTATCTACAACAACAAAAATACTGTCATAACCTCTTTGTGTCTTGGGCAGACCTAGAACAAAGTCCATGCTGATTGACTCCCATGGCTGATTGGGTATTGGTAAAGGCTGATATAAACCTGTAATGGAACTTGATCCTTTAGCCCTCTGGCATATCACACAACTCTCCACAAACTTCTTCACATCATTAGGAAACCTAGGCCAGTGATAAAAGCACTTGACCTGCTCCAAAGTTTTGTCATAACCAAAATGACCACTCATGTTGCTACAATGTTTTTCTTTGATTAGATTTGCTTTCATGGAGCACCTTAGCACACAGAATTGAGCTCCCTTGAATAGTAAACCATGTTGTACTACAAAATCAGAAAATTCATTGTGAAAAACATCTTGGGACCGATTGCAAACAACAAAAACATCACTGAAATCTTCATCATTCTCATACATACCTTTAAGTGCATCAATACCTACACTCTGTAACTTGATCTCCTGCACCATCATGGACCTTCTACTCAGAGCATCAGCAACTTTGTTTGCTTGTCCTTTCTTGTGTTTGATGGTGAATGTGTAGGCCTGCATATACTCCATCCATTTCATGTGTTTGTGACTCAACTTATCTTGGCTATTCAAGAAACTCAAAGCATGATTATCTAGTGAAAACAATAAACTCCTTAGGCAATAGATAGTGCCTCCACTTCTTGAGTGACTGTACCATAGCATAGAGTTCAAGGTCATAGGAAGAGTACTTCCTCTTGGCTTCATTGAGTTTTTCACTGAAGAATGCAACTAGTCTCCCATCTTCACTTAGGACTGCACCTATGGCATATCCACTTGCATCACATTCAATTGTGAACACCTTGCTAAAATCAGGGAGTGCAAGAATAGGTTGTTGAGCCACCCTTGTCTTCAAGTATTCAAAGCTTTTCTCAGCTTCCTCAGTCCATTGAAACTTTCTCTTCTTATCTCCTTTGATAGTATCAAGAATAGGAGAACAAATATGACTGAAATTCTTGATAAACTTTCTATAAAATGTGGCCAAACCATGGAAACTTCTTACCTCTGCTGCTGTTCTAGGAGTTGGCCAGCTGAGTATGGCTTCTACCTTGGATGGATCCATCTTTAGTGTTCCCTTGGAGATCACAAACCCAAGATAGACAAGCTCCTCTTTCATGAATTCACACTTATTGAGGTTGATCATTAGTTTCTCCTCATTCAATCTCTTCAACACCATGTCTAAGTGCTGCAAGTGTTCTTCTTTAGTTATGTTGTACACAAGAATGTCATCTAGATAGACTACCAAAAACTTGCCTATGAAATGCTTGAGGACTTCATTCATAAGTCTCATGAATGTACTTGGGGCATTTGATAACCCAAATGGCATTACCATCCACTCATAAAGACCTTCATTAGTCTTGAATGCTGTCTTCCATTCATCACCCTCTCTTATTCTTATCTAGTGGAACCACTCTTTAAATCTATCTTTGAAAAGTAACATGCCTCACCGAAACTATCCATTAGATCTTCTATCCGGGGTATTGGGAATCTATACTTGATTGTTATCCTATTGATGGCTCTGGAATTAGTGCAAAGTCTCCATTCTCCACCCTTCTTAGGTGCTAGGACAGTTGGAATAGCACAGGGGCTTAAACTCTCCTTGATCAGCCCTTTGTCTAATAGCTCTTGGATCTGATTTTTGACCTCTTCATTTTGCTATGGTGTCATCTTGTATGCTGCCTTGTTTGGCAAACTTGTACCAGGGATGAGATCAATATGATGGCTCACATCTTTGACAGGAGGCAATGAACTTGTTAGGTCCTTCACCACTATGTCTTCATACTTGTCCAATAGGACTTGCACCTCCTTTGGTATCTTTTCTACCTCTGTTTCTGCCTTGGTTGATATAGGCTTGCCAATGATGGCATATCCAACCTCTTCTTCTTTTAGTGTCTTTAAAAACTCCTTCTCTTTTACCATCATCACGCTTGGTCCTTCATGGACTGCTGTACCATCTTCTTTTAGGGGTGTAAGTTGGTATGACACTCCATATTTCACAATCATATAGGTCTTCTCTTCTCCATCATGCTTGGTCTTCCTGTCAAATTGCCATGGCCTGCCTCGGAGCAGATGCAATACATCCATGGGGATGATATCACATAGGATCTTGTCCTTGTAGGCACCAATGTTGAACTCCACCCAAGCTTGCTCATTCACAATTACTTGCTGACCCTTATTGAGCCATGACACCTTGTAGGGTGTAGAGTGAGGAATCCTCTTGATCTTCAACTTTTCTACCATTTCCAAAGACACAAGATTTTCAGTAGAACCAGAATCAATAATCACCTTACATACCTTCCCTTGTAATTTGCAAGTTGTCCTGAATAAAGCCTTCCTTTGTAGGGGCTCCTTGGCTGTTGGTACTTTCAGTAATGTCCTTATCATCAAGGATTCTCCTCCTTCTGGGGTTGCACATACAAAAGATGAGTTCACACTCTCTTGGTCCTCCTCTTGTACTATTTGGATTCTTCTATCACCTCCATATGAAATTGATGCTTGTTTTTCTGGGCACTTGAATGCAAGATGTCCAACTTGGTTACAGTTGTAGCATTTGCCTGTGAAGGTGCTTGACCCTCTACCTTGGCCTCCAAACCTACCTCTAATATTTGATCTTCTCCCTCTAAAGATACCTCTTTCACTTGACTCCCCTCTTGGCTCCTGATTCTCTTTATTGCTGTTATTTGTTTCTCCTTGTTGCTTTTGTCCTCTTCCACCAAAATTTCCTCTTCCTCTGAAGTTCCTTCCTCTACCCCTTCCATTTTGTTCTTGTTTCCTTTTGATCTTCTCCTTAGCTCTTATTGCCAAATGGAAGCATTCTTCCACATTCCTAGGTGTAGTAAGAATTAGTTCATCTTGGACATCGAACCTAAGCCCATTCATGTATCTAGCAATCTTTTCAACTTCATCCTCATTATGGCCAGTTCTCATACTGAGCTTATGAAACTCCTCTGTGTAGGCCATTACATCCATCTCTTTCTATTTCAAGTTCTACAAACTTCTGAAGGTTTGAATGGCATAATCTTTTGGAAGGAATTGACCCTTCACCTTGGACACCATCTGGTCCCATGAACTGATTTTTGCTTTTCCTTTTCTCAACCTCTCTGACTAAACATAGTTCCACCATGTTAGTGCTGCTCCCTTCAACTTGGTCTTTGCCAGTTTGACTTTCTTCTCTTCAGGAATCTCTTTGTACTCAAAGTAGTTATCTAAGGAATCAATCTAGTCTAGTACCTCCTCACTATTCATCTTCCCTTCATACATGGGCAACTCCATCTTGACATCAGTGCTTTCTCCTTTCACTGTCTGCAGCATCTTCATAAACCTTTTATCATCTGGATCCATCTCTGTCTCATTGGATCCCTCTTGAGGGTCTACATTTTCACCCTCATACTCTTGGTCACTGTCTTCCTCAATGACTCCACCTCTCCTTAGGTTTTCTTCAATGGCTGCAACTTTGGTTAGAACTCCATCTTGAGATTCCTTCATCAATCTCACTTCTTTAGTGAGGACTGGACTGTTCTTAAGAGGCATCTTGTACTCCTTCTTCACACTTTCCCAATTAGAACTTGTGCTCTGATACCACTTGATGTAGAGTAGGGGATGATGACTAAACCTTCACAAACATGAGTGACTAATCCTTCTTAGGGTGGACAACAAATTTGCACAACATGGCATCTAAAACCTTCATTCATGAGCCCAAATTGGTTTGGGTATGTGATATGATTGTCAACACTTGAGGAGGGCATGAGACATGTTCATTTGACTTAGGGAAACTCATCAAACTCACCAAGTGACCTAGCAGGCTGTCCTACCCAATGTTTCTTCACAAACTACCTATTTTCCTTGCAGCCCTAGAAAAGAGGTTCTGAGGGCATAACTCCCAAACTTCCCAAGCAAATCACCAAAATTATTATCTTTTTAGATACCCATTAAGGCTCTCTATAACATACTTAACATGCAGGGTACCTTTTTTTGGAACAAATGCCTTGAAAAAGGACTGTACCTGCTGTTCCAAGGGGCAATTAGCCCTGTTTTACAAAGGAAGTACCCCACCAATGTTGTCTAGAACTTCCTAACTAATTTCAGGATGTAGAATGGGTTGTAAATAAAAGGATTCAATAGGTTTTGGACCTTCTTAGGCATTTCAAATCACTTTACCAACTCAACCTCACTCTAGCTATCTCAAATGGCTTAATACATGGTGATATCAAGCCAAATCCTCTTCAAATCTTTCCTTAGATTACTCCCCTACTCTTGTACAGAAAACCCATTGTAAAAGACACCTAAATAGACCTAACAAATGCATTTTGGGGCTCTAATACAAAGATTTGGGTCAGAACCCCATCGATCTCCTTAAACCCTACCAAACCCTCCTCAAAACAACAAAACTGGGACAGCGAATTGTTCTCTCTCCTCCTGCAATGTCAAAGCACCTAATTTGATTTAAATGGAAGGTAATACATACATCTACAACATTCAAAGCATGAGATCCCTTGAAATGATTGTACGGGTGAGTATCATACAAAAGAGCAGTGGATTTCATAGGAAAAAGCAGCAAAATAGTCTTCAATCTTATTTTCTCTCTTCAAACTTCAATAATCCCTCTTTCCATGAGATCAAAGGAAAAATACAATTCAAAGACAACTACTCCTCATCATGCAAGATTCTCCTTCGATCAAAAAGGCAAAAAAGATCACTAATTTTTAGCCTTATCACTATTTTTCTAAACATAGCACATGCTATTTTGGAGCTCCACTACTAGTTTGACTTCTAAAACAAAGAGAGTGGTCTGACTCAGACCTTATTACAATAATAAACACATACATGACCCCACCTAGGCTCATAATGAGCATAAAAATCCAAAATTGAAGGCTCGTAGTGAGCATACAAGTAAAAATTAACTATGGTGGTCTCTACACCACACTTAGGACTTAAATCAACTTCTTATAGAAACCAATCAAACATACCACATAGAGACAACAAATGTGGCTTGATAAATCTAAAAGATTTAAATAACTAGAAAAGACCAATATGGAGACAGTGTAATAACTCATAAAATTGAATATTAACAAAATAGTAGAACACCACAGATATATCCACATATTTAAAGCACCTTGCCCATTAAATTATTAAAAATTTCATAGAGGTTCTGTATCTTGTTCCTCAAATATGACCGAAAGTAATAATATTGTATATATAATAATTGTTCTACAATTGATTGTCTCTTAACTAGGCGTTGGTTTCCCTTATATATACGGGAAGCAAACAAGCTTCAGGCCGAAACAACATGACTATTCTTGAATTGCACCTTTTCACATAACAAAAACATAATCAAGAAATAGATAATATGAGCATAAGCATTGATCAAGATCTGAATATCTTAATCATCGTAGAGCACCCGTGACCGCTGGCCTGGCAAGGTCCTCCTCTCTAATGTTGCAGTATTTGACGAATATGCTTTGCCTGTCATTATTGCTTTTGCAATATATCCCTTTCGATTTCTACATCACAAAATATTGACAAAATTTCATTTTCATTTTATCTGACCCCTTCATGTTGCTCTGGCAATGAACAAATTTATCTTAGAGATATGATCAATGTACTCTTGAGTGGCATAAGTATCCGTGGAGATTATATCATCCATGATGGATTTCAAAATGAAGATCTTGTCTAAGCAGGTATGTGTGTTTTCTATCACTCTATTTTCATCATTGATCTTCTCAAGAGCTACTGGTAATAATTGGGCTAATTCATCCTTCCAAATACATTGTTCTTGCAAATTGCCTTTAGTATCAAAGAAACTAGGGAATGCCATATCTAGATGTTGATCAAAATCACCAAGGTCCTCTGCTAACAAAGTGTTGAACTTTTCATGCTCACTAATTAGTTCATCATATTCTTTAAACACCTATTTATCAACACTTGTTTTGGCTTTTAGCTCCTCCTTCTCCAGCATCCTGAGGTGCAATCTTTTATGCTCTTAGTAGGTATTGTGTGTTCTTTTGTGCAATTCCCATACCTTATCACTATCTCCCATCATTTTCTCTAATCTTTTCTTAATCAGTTAAGAAGCTATTTTATATTTAACAACCTTCATCTTAGTTTCCAATTGGTCACTCTTCTTTTGGAACTTTTCTACTTTGACCTTCCAATAATTGGCATCAGCTCTGGCCTCTATTACTCTTTTTTCAACTTCTAGATAAGGTGAATAGATGCTTGATGATGATGGCAACTTATCTTTATAAGTGGCAACGTCTTGCCTCAATTTTGCATTCTTTGCCATGTATGCATTAGTTTTCCTCACCAATTGCTCAATTTGATCCTTTGTAAATCTAAATCAGCAGTCTCAAGAGGATTTGTATCCTCAACTCATTGTATCAAGAGATGACCAAATGCTTCATTTGGATTATCAATGATTTGAGGTCTCTTGTTTGGGGGGTGCAGTGCCCACATTAGCAATGTCGCTTTATCAAGATCATATCCAGACCCTATTTTGATCTTATCCAGCGCTTCAATACTCAATTGCAATTTTTTATCTTGATTTCTTATGAAAGTATCAAAAATAATGGCCAATGTCATATCCCACCCAGAGAATAGCATCACCCCTGCTTCTTAAAGAAGTGCTCTTCCCTTTTTTGGAGTCATGGTTTCTATTGCTTTGTCAATTTCTAGCTGGAGTTATTTTAATGCCTCAACCTGTATTTCAGGAGTAATGTCTTTCATTTTTTCTCTAGCCTATTTGCCTTTGTACTCATACAAGATGGCTTTGAATTTAGGGGTTTTGATAAAATCATCATCTGAAATGAAATTCTTACTTGCCATGTATCTAATATCTTCTGACAACTCATCATGGGCTTCCATTTTGACCCTTTCTCTATCCTCAGGAGGTTCATATTCTTCAATTACATGCTCAAAGATCTACACACCTTCATCTCCTATATCAAATTCTTCATCCTCTGCATCATTGGTATCAAGAGAAAAACCGATGTCTAGTGTAGGTTGAGGGGAAATATGGCCCAAGGGTACTCACACTCAGCTTGTGTCTGCTTGACAAATTTTTCTCTTCTCTTAAAAACATGAGGAGGAACATTCATAGTTAATTTTGATGGATGTGCAATTAGCATGTCCAACCTTCTAATAGGATCATCAACATTCAGAAAGGCTTCTTTCAACAATTCCACATTGACAAACACATTTGGCACTATAAGCTTTCCCAGGTTCAGTCTCCATGGATTGGAGATAGGTTTATGGCTATGCATTTTCCTATAATGATATAGAAAAAGATCATATCCCCTCATTGGAGTCCATATGTCCCCTATTTATTTGTATATATCCTCTAATTTTTCAGCTTGGGGATTCAACTAGGCATTTCTCCTAGATCTTTGTCCTAACCTTGGGCATTGATCTATCAAATCTTGGTTTAAGTGCCTTTCCTCTAGTTTCTTCCTTTTTCCCTTAGGGTTTTCAGCCATATCTTCCATGATATAAACTTATGCATAAGAACCCTACTTCTGTGAATGCAATTTGAACCAGTAAGCTATAAATTTTAGGCTTAGAATACTTATTTGGATATCTTCTCTTGTTCTTGAATTATGATTTTTGCAACACCCTACCCTTGCTCCTCGTGTTTGCTTAATGGTTTAAGGTTCTTAAGATTTACCTCAATATACCTGACTCTTTGCATTAATGTTTTTTCATGGTATCTCTCATGTCATCGAAGGGACATTTAATTTTTCAAACAAGGGTCGTTTGATCACCACCAAACATGTCTTGTCATTATTCTATCAGGATGATCGACTTCATCGATATGTCTTTGATAATTTTTTATTCTTTTATTACCTTTGGGATTTTGGAATGACCTTAGATGGTGTCATACCGAAATCCCCTCTTATGAAAAGTCTCTTTGATATTCACTTGTCTCTTCAATATCCCTTTGCTCACTATGTCGTTCACCTTTTCGAAGGGACTAGAAATCACCTCTCTGATATCCCAAAGTCACCTTGAAATACCTTCAATGTTTCCTCTTTATTCATAAGCATTGTCAGCTTATCGGTGGGACTAAAAATTGTGTTACCCCGATACTTCGAAATCTTTTTGAAATGTTTTTATTTAATCTTTATGAGTGTTATCACTTTATCGGCAAGACACATTTGGGTGTCACGCCAACATTCATCGGTCCCCTCGATATGATTTTGATTCCTTTGAAATATCGAAGAGACCCCTAAATGAGTCATTCCGATAACCCTTAGTATTCTTGATCTGTCAGTCTCTTCGATTTTTTAATGTTAGCCCGATATGCCGCCAAGTTGTGTATTTTCGCCCTTCTGATCTTTTGGATTGTCGAAGAGACTCCAAAGTGAGTCTCCTCAATATTGTAGTTTCTTCCCGCCAACATTCATCGGTCCCCTCGATATGATTTTGATTCCTTTGAAATATCGAAGAGACCCCTAAATGAGTCATTCCGATAACCCTTAGTATTCTTGATCTATTAGTCTCTTTGATTTTTTAATGTTAGCCCGATATGCCGCCAAGTTGTGTATTTTTGCCCTTCTGATCTTTTGGATTGTCGAAGAGACGCTAAAGTGAGTCTCCTCAATATTGTAGTTTCTTCCTGATATTTTCATATTTTCTTTATTGAAGAGACCCTAAGGGGAACTTAGTGATATGGGAGTGCTTTTCTGATATTATTATTTTTAATTTTTAGGGCTAAAGTGACAAAATATGAACTTATTAGGGTTAGGACTTTGGGTCAAAATGGATGTATTATTTTGATTGGGGAAATTTAAAATGGTATATTGGAGATAATATGATGGCGGGAAATGAATTTTTTATAATATTTTTAGGGTTAAGAATTTGTTCCAACAGTGGCTCTAGCTGGGGATAAATGGCTGTGAGGTCATTGCAAGAATTCATAAAATACTCTCTGGGACGCAGACCAATAGTGGTGGGGAGGGGTGAGAAATGGAAATCCTAATCTACTGTGCATGGATAAATAAAATTTGTCAAGAGAAGAAGTATTTCAGGAATTGTCCATGCACTGACAATTCCTATACTTCATCACATTTACCAGTGATGATAAATGGACCTATCCATAATGCCTCAAATTTACCATGTTTTCCTTTATCTTGTCCTCTGGAATTCCACATGAGAACCATGTCATCCACTTTGAATTTCCTTTCCTTAGCCCTTTTATCAAATAGATATTTCATCTGTAATTGCATTTTTTCATTTTGTTCTTGAGCTTGGGCCCTTACTTCATCCAATTCAGCCAATTGTTCCATCCTCTCTTCCATAGGTTTAGGAATATCTATATTTTCTTGGAGGATAAATTTATAAACTGGCAAAAGATTATGTATAGGAAGCCTGGCTTGAGCACCATACACCAATTCAAATGGGGATTTTCCTATAGCCTTTTTTATAGTAACCCTATCTACCCATAAAGCCATTTTTAATTTTGAATCCCATGCTTTCTTATTATTTTCCAGCATCCTTTTGATTATTTTTAGGATGCTCTTGTTGCTTGACTATGCCTGTCCATTGGCCTAAGGATGATATGGGGAGGCATATGAAATTGTTATGCCATAGGATTCACAAAATGTTTTGAACTCATATGATCTGAAACACATGCCATTATCTGTAATGAGTCTTACTGGAACTCCAAACCTAGTGATGTAGTTTTTAATAGAAAATTAACCACTACCTTACTAGTGGCTTGTCTGGTTGGAATTGCTTCTATCCATTTTGTAAAATAATCTGTTGCTAACAAGATCCATTTATATCCACCACTAGATCTTTCTACAATTTACCCTACAAAGTCAATTTCCCATTGATGAAATGGAGCTTCAACTTGCATTGGTCTTAATGGTAAGGCCCCTTGGTAGTTTAATTTTCCAGATAATTTTTGATAGGCTTCACATTTTCTCACATATCTGTGGACATCCTTAAAGACTTCAGGCCAGTAGTATCCTGCTCTCATTATCTTATGGGCAGTAGTCTTTGTTGAGAAGTGTCCTCCACACACACCTTTATGCATTTCTTGTAACATCTTCTTAGCTTGTGTTTTGTCCATGCATAAAAGTAAAATACCATCTCTATTTTTCCAGTATAGATCTCCATCCATGAAGACATATTTTAATGCAACGAGTTTCAAAGTTCTTCTTTGATTGTCATTCAGGCCTTGAGGACATTTCATGTTCTTAAGATAATACATTACATGGGTATACCAAGGTGTATGCTTAATGCTTGCAATAATGTTATCTTCCTCCTTTATGTTGCAAACTTGTGCGGCCTCCATATTTGATTCAGCCATCAATTTGGCCAAACCCTGACCTTTAACAAGCCTAGTGATTTGGATGTCGATGTTAAATTCTTGGATTCTATTGATCTATCTACATCTTCATCTTGTGAGTTCATTTTGGGTAAAGACATCTTTTACTGCAGCATTTGGTACATAGGCTATCACATGGGCTCCAACCAAATAGGGCATGAATGCCTTCACTGCTTTTACTAGGGCATAGGCTTGTTTCTCAATAATGTTATACTTCAACTCTGCCCCCTGAAGTGATTTACTGAAAAATGATATGGGTTGTTCATACCCTTCATTATTCTTTTCTAACAATATAGCTGCCATTGTATGAAAAGATGCAAAAGAAAATATTTGGAATGGCTTGTCAAAGTCTGGGGACTTTAATACAGGAGCTTATTTAATAGCTTTTTTAATGGACATAAATGCATCAATGGCCTCTTTGGTCCAATCCACCTTTACACTCTTCTTCAACATTCTCGAGACTGGCTTGACGATTTCTACAAAGTTTGATATGAATCTTTTAACAAAATTTATTTGTCCAAAGAAAGATTGAATGGCTTTCACATTTTTTGGAATAGGAATTTTATCGATAGCCTCTACCCTTTCATGATCAATCTTTACACCATGCTTTGAGACTATGTGTCCTACCAGTTTTCCTTCTGTCACAACAAAAGGCACTTCTTTGGATTCAGAGAAATACCATATTCTAATGCCCTGATGAAAATTTTCTCTAAGTGTAAACAATGGTCTTCTACCTTTTTAGAGTATGCTATAAGATTATCCTGGTAGACTACCATTATTGTGTTAATCAAGTCAGCAAAAGCTACATCCATGGCCCTTTGAAATGTTGCCTCAACATTTGTAAGGCCAAATGGCATTCTCACATAGACATAGGTACCCCAAGGTGTTGTAAAAGTAATTTTATACTGTTCAAATTCTTTAACCTTTACTAGGTTGTACCTAGAGAAGCCATCCATCATGGACAACTATTCACATCCTATCACTTGTCTCCATGTTTGGAAGGGGGTAGTTATCTTTTAGTGATGAGATGTTCAAATTTCTAAAATCTACGCACAATCTTATATCACCATTCTTTTTTCTTACAGGTACCAGGTTTGATACCCATGAAGAGTGTCTAATTGGTTTGATAATACCTCCCTCACTGAGCTTCATGAGTTCTTGCATCTTAGGTGCCAGTGTAGGGTTTATAGGCCTTTGCCTTTGTCTAAACGGTTTGGCACCAGGTTTCAATGGTATTTCATGTTGGAATAAGTCCTCTCTATATGTTTTCAGATCATCATAGGACCATGCAAACATGTGTTTATTTTTTCTGAGTAGGGTTATAATCATTTCTCTAATTTTTGGGCTGATCCTTTTTCCAATGTAAACCTTTTTAGGAGCTATCTCTATTCCCAAATTATTCTCCTCAACATCCTTGAGATTGATTGTCGCAGGTTTGAGATTATATCTATCCTACCCATCAAATACTCTTTCTAAGGCTACAAGACCTTTCGGTATTTTGTTTGTTTTGAGCTAAACCACTTCTTGCCCAAAAAGGGTTTCCTTGCCATCTATTTCTTCCACAAATGCATTGAAATCAATTTCTTGGGATTCATATTGATCCACACAATGAAGGAACTTTATTAGATCTTCATCATCATTGAATACTTGCCAATTATAAATATTATTAGGGATTGCTGGCCTAGTCTTGAATTCTACCTCTGTTATCCCTGATAATGTAATATCGTCTCTCTTCAAGGCCACATTTGCCAGGAAATCAACCATTATGTTTTTGGACCTTTCTAGCCAGTCTATAGATAATGCATCAAGGAGTTCAATGGTATCCCACACAACATTTCTATATTTCTTTAATCTCTTATTCTTTGATGAATATTTTACCCTGATCTGTGAGACAACTAATTCATAGTCACCATATACTACTAGTAGTTTGATTCCATATCTTAGGGCAATGTTTAAACCCAACAACAATGCCTCGTATTCAGCAATATTATTAGTGCATTCAAAGGTCAACAAAAATGAATATTTGAATGTTTTGCCTAGTGGTGAGATGAATATAACTCTTTCCCCATTCCCTCCTTTACTGCATGCACCATCAAAATACATTCTCCATACACCATGTTTATCCAACTGAGCTTCTCTAGTGATTGGTTCTGTATTTTGTAATTCAGGCTGTGACTTTTCAATTATGAAATTTCCAAGATTTACATCACAAAAATAATTCATCTAGTTTGGATCCAGCCGTTCTATTATATTTTCATATCTTGGCTCTCTACACAACCTGACTTCCTTTCCGTTTACTGGTATTGTAGCATATGATAGATCAAGTTGGAAATTTCCTTCTACTGCAGCAGTTCACTGTCTAGATAGCAACATACCATAGTATGGTGGAGTATCTATTATAGTTATATCAATTCTGTAGGTAACTTCAGGGCATGAGGCTAACTTCAATTCTACATCTCTCATGATTCCAACAACTAGAATGGATCTATTGTCCATTGCATAGCATTTACCATATGTTGTGTCTACCCAAAGGCCTAATTCTTTCATGACAGATATTGGCATGATGTTTATGGCAGCTCCAAAGTCAATCTTATAGTTTCTTACCAGTTTGTTATTGATTAGTAGTGTTATGTAGAATGGATCCACCTAGGAAGGATTCTTTGTTATGGCATCACTAAGATAGATTTTTGGAGTTCTCATGACCTCTTGTCCAAGATTGTTTATTTTGTTTTCTGGCCCTTCTTTGTTTTTGTTATGACTTTGCTGCTGATTTGGTATATTAGAAATTAACTTGAGAGCGATGTCCCTGTATTCATCTATTTTCATCATTTCCATTAATGGTACTGATATCTTGATTTGGGACAATGCTTGTGTTATATCAAATGAAGGAGTAACAATGATCTGTTCTGACTTTTGTTTATTTGATCCTTTCTCTTCAGATTGTTGTTTATTGCTATCCTTCATCTTATTTTTCTCAATCTTGTATGTTTCCTTATGTGTATTTTTCTGATTTTCTCCTTTCTTCTAGTTATCCTAGACACCCTTTTTATATTTTGGTTCTTTGATGAACAAGCCTCTGGGTGTTCCCCGATCTGCATTTATTGTTCTATGCCTTAGATTGTAATTAGTTCTAGCTTGAGCCATGACAACAATCATAAGAGCTCTTTTTTCTTCCTCGGTAGGTTTTCTTAACTAGAACTGTGGTATCATATTGGATACATGAGTGGTTCCTTCATCATTATCTTCCTGATTAGAGAAGACTTCTTGTCGACCCATGTTAACATTATAGCTTTGGTTGCTCACATCGTATTCAAACCCATCTTCTTCAAAGGAAGAGTATTCTTCATCAATCGAGTGAGGTCTCATTTCTAACATATTTACAGTATGATCATCTCTGTTCTGATCATAAGATATTTCATTTTCTTGCAATGATTGGGCTACCACACAATATTCAGGTGAATGAGGTAGGTTGCATGCCATACACCATGGATTACTTTCCGCTACATGTGTCCCATGTTTCTTTAAGGGATCAGAGGTGTCCTTACTATAATTCTGCTTTTGTCTGTTATCCACAAGTTTCCCATCCTTCCAATTAGTGTTGTAAGGCATATCATATAACCTAGGCCTTTCATTTCTATAATAGTTTGCTTGCCTAGCTTGATGGTTATTAGAACTTTGTGGAACTTTGATATTTTCCCTTTTGCCAAGTTTTCCAACAGTTTTTCTATTGTTTTCAATATTCACCTCGGCCTTTTGAGCTTCTGTAAGTGTCATAGGAGCTCTATTTCGAAGTTCATATCCAGTTTTAGGGTCAAAGGCCTTTAAGTATAGAGCCAGGGCCATACCATCAAGAGGTTTCATTTCAGGATAAATCATGTGATATATTTTTGAAAATTTTTGGTTGAAATCCACTACTATCTCATTGTAGTTCTTTTGAATGCTTGTTAATTCATGTATAGCAAAATTTGGATCAAAATGACTGCCATATTGCTCTTTGAACTAATCTTTGAAATCTTCAAAAGAACTAATTGAAGCATCAGGCAAATTCTTATACCAATCCCTAGCATCTTCGATTAGAGATAGTATAAATAATTTCATCTGGACATCTTCATATTGCACTTCATATCTGTCCATAACTGTCTCAAAGTTTTTGATGTGTTCATCTTCTGCAATAGCATTATTTCCAGAAAATGTTGGGATTGCATTTCTCAAATCATTATCAATGGGATCAGGACATATTTGATACCTAGACAAATCTAGCTGCCTGTATCTGTTTATGTTAAGGGGTCCTTGAAAGTTTTGGTTTGGTTGATATTGTTGGTGGTAATGGTGAGGTGGATGTTGTTGTACTTTATGGTGTGGATTCATATTTGTATTTTTTTGGCGAGGTGGAACATGCTGCTGACCAGGAGGTAGATAAGTATTAGCCATATGTTGGGAAGCAATATGAACATTATGTGTTCTTGGGTTTCGTGGTGGAATGTTCTGCTGCACATAACCAGTATTACTTGGATTATGTGGTACTTTTGAAGTATTTGAACCACTTGTATTTTGATGTGATCCTTATGGATTACTTGTAAGAACACGCCCACTTTGCTTATGGGGAGGTACATACTTTGAGCTACTTGCTATACTTCTAGACTTTATTTACTGTAATTCTTGTTTTATTCATTCCTCCTCTTCCTTTAGTTTGGCTAGTCTAAGTTCTTGTAAACTTTGTAAGTCTTGTTGCACCTCATCAGCATTTCTTGTGTCCTTTTGTGGATTGCCTTGAGTTTCTATGGACTCCATTTCATTAACAGACTCATTTTGAAATCCCCCACCCTGTTGCAGTGACATTTTATAATCATATTCTACCTACTTTTGTATCCTTTCCCATTCAAGCTGTGCCTCAAACTCAAGCTACTTTTGAGGGTCAGGTCTGTATTGGTCTAGAATATCACCAAATCTATTTTGATCAGACTGGGTGTGATAACTTTTAGACTGTAATTCTTCATGAAACTCTGTTTCATGCAGGGGAGTGAAATTGTTGTGTTATTAAGGGCTATTCTGATGCATTTTCTTAAGTATTCTGGTTATTAGCGCATTCAGATTGATTTGATGCCCTAATTTTCTTAGCAGGGGCCTTTAAAGGTGGGGATGACTGCTTATCATTTGATTTTTTATCATTAGTCTTGGATCTCCTACCATCCATATTGCAAGAGACTAAGATTGGGTGTTAGAGTCGCCACCTATCCTAAAAGAGGAATGATGTTATCTTCTGAGTCTTTTCCACCCACAGAGTTATAATTTCTTGACTCTATTGAGATGATCTTATACCAGGTTTCCTTATGTTTCCCCAGTAGAGTCACCAATTCTATTAGGTCTCAAAAATGTAGGTTGTTATCCTTAAGAGGTTGCCAAGCTCTCTTAATGCTTTTGGCTAACGAAACAAGGTTAAAATAATTGAAAACCTCCTTCGCTTTAGGCTCTGCCAGACCTAGGCAGGTATACCTTGATAGTTAATGTAGATTTATGTGACCTTAGTGATCTACTCACAGTGGCATATGGATGTGAAATAGATGTAAGGCTGCGAATTATTCCTATTCTAAATGTTTAAATCTTGAATATGTGGATAAAGTTTTATAAAATATTGTTTTATGGTGAATAAGACCAATGCCTAATTCTATTGTGTTAATGGGGTCAAGATTTGTATGATTTGCAGACTTATCTACTTGGCTTAACTCTGATTACCTGGCACCTTTTGAATGTTTACACTTTGTGTAAACGTGCAAGACTATTGGTTATTAAACTCTTCTTTAAAATCCCATTGATATTTCTCCAAGTTACTGTGGTTGTCTGAAAGGATTTTAATTCTACTTTGAAGGAAACCAACTAACATGATTTATTTAAAGGGTTTTAACTCCTGACAGAGACCAATAATCATAAACCACCTAGAAGGACTTAAATTAACTTCTTATAGAAACCAATCAAACATACCACATAGAGACAACAAATGTGCCTTGATAAATCTAAAAGATTTAAATAACTAGAAAAGACCAATATGGAGACAGTGTAATAACTCATAAAATTGAATATTAACAGAGTAGTAGAACACCATAGATATATCCATAGATTTAAAGCACCTTGCCTATTATATTATTAAAAATTTCATAGAGGCTTTGTATCTTGTTCTTCAAATATGACTGAAAGTAATAATATTGTATATATAATGATTATTCTGCAATTGATTATCTCTTAACTAGGCCTTGGTTTCCCTTATATATATAGGAAGCAAACAAGCTTCAGCTGGAAACAACATGACTATTTTTGAATTGCACATTTTCACATAACTAAAACATAATTAAGAAATAAAAAATATGGGCATAAGCATTGATCAAGATTTGAATCTGTTAATCATCCTAGAGTACCCATGACTGTTGGCCTTGTAAGGTCCTCCTCTCCAATGTTGCAGTATCTGACGAATATGCTTTGCCCGTCATTATTGCTTTTTCAATATATCCCTTTCGATTTCTACATCGCAAAATATTGACAAAAATTTATTTTCATTTTATCTGACCCCTTCATGCTGCTTTGGCAATGAACAAATTTATCTTAGAGATATGATCAATGTACTCTTGAGTGGCATAAGTATCCGTGGAGATTATATCATCCATGACAGATTTCAAAGTGAAGATCTTATCTAAGCATGTATGTGTTTTTTCTATCACTTTGTTTTCATCATTGATCTTCTCAAGAGCTATTGGTAATAATTGGGCTAATTCATCCTTCCAAATACATTGTTCCTGCAAATTGCCTTCATTATCAAAGAAACTAGGGAATGCCATATCCATATGTTGATCAAAATCACCAAGGTCAATTGCTAACAAAGTGTTGAACTTTTCATGCTCACTGATTAGTTCATCATATTCTTTAAACACCTATTTATCAACACTTGTTTTGGCTTTTAGCTCCTTCTTCTTCTCCAGCATCCTGAGGTGCAATCTTTTATGCTCTTGGTAGGTATTGTGTGTTCTTTTGTGCAATTCCCATACCTTATCACTATTTCCCATCATTTTCTCAAATCTTTTCTTAATCAGTTCAGAAGCTATTTTATATTTAACAGCCTTCATCTCAGTTTCCAATTGGTCACTCTTCTTTTGGAACTTTTTTTCTTTGACCTTCCAATAATTGGCATCAACTCTAGTCTCTATTACTCTTTTGTTAGCTTCTAAATAAGGTGAATAGATGCTTGATAATGATGACAACTTATCTTTATAAGTGGCAACCTCTTGCCTCAATTTTGCATTCTCTGCCATGTATGCATTGTTTTTCCTCACCAATTGCTCAATTCGAGCCTTTGTAAATCTAAATCAGCAGTCTCAAGAGGATCTGTATCCTCAACTCTCTATATCAATAGATGACCAAATGCCTCATTTGGATTATCAATGATTTGAGGTCTCTTATTTGGGGGTTATAGTGCCCACATTATCAATGTCATTTTATCAAGATCATATCCAAACCCTATTTTGATCTTATCCAGCGCTTCAATACTCAACTGCAATTTTTTTTATCTTGATTTCTTCTAAAAGTATCAAAAATAATGGTCGATGTCATATCCCACCCAAAGACTAGCATCACCCCTGGTTCTTCAAGTGGTGCTCTTCCCTTTTCTGGAGTCATGGTTTCTATTGCTTTATCAATTTCTATATGGAGTTCTTTTAATGCCTCAATTTGTATTTCAGGAGTAATATCTTTTATTTTTTCACTAGCCTGTTGACCTTTGTACTCATACAAGAAGGTGATGAATTTAGGGATTTTGATAAAATCATCATCTGAAACAAAATTCTTACTTGCCATGTATCTTATATCTTCTGACAACTCATCAAGGGCTTCCATTCAAGAGGTTCATATTCTTCAATTACAGGCTCAAAGCTCTGCACATCTTCATCTCCTATATCAAATTCTTCATCCTCTGCATCATTGGGATCAAGAGAAAAACTGATCTCTGGTGTAGGTTGAGGGGAAATATGGCCCAAGGGTACCTCACACTCAGCTTGTGTCTCCTTGACAAATTTTCCTCTTTTCTCAAAAACATGAGGAGGAACATTCATAGTTAATTCTGATGAATGTGCAATTAGCATGTGTTGGCAAGAGACACTATATAGATTCATGAATGTTGTCATTGATGGCAACAAAGGTTATCCCACACATCCACAATGCATGACAAGTCCTCACCGGAAGTCAGATTGAAGAAGTGTTGAGGTCCGGTAAGCAAGAACAGAGCAGTCAGTAAGGTCCGACAGACAGGTCCAGATCTTTTAGTAGAAGCATCTCAGTGAAGTGCGGATTTGGGAAAGTCAAGAGGAGTATCTTGACTAATAGATTTCAAGGTTTGAGCCTCTGGTGTGAAAAGGATAAAGAGATATGAATGCTTGAGTGTCGGGTTCCCAAGTGACAGTGTGAACAGAGGAAGAACTGACTGGCAGAACATCAAACATTAATCTGGATGTGTTTATGATGTTGGTAAAGGTTATGAAGGCACGAATTATGTTTGGCTAACATGATTAATGATTTCCACAAGTATATCCTTGATCCACATTACTTGGTGTGCAAGAATTCAGCCGACAGATCAGAGTTTGTGAAAAGATTGACTATTCCGGGTGCCGACTAGAAAGGTGATGAAATCACTTGTACGGATATATATACAAGATGGATTTAGTTATGAGATGTGTTGTTGTTGAAAGTGATGTGTGAAGAAAAGTAGTAGAGCTGAATAAAAGCAGAAAGGAAGATCCAGTATGTGAAAGAAGAGCAGCATAAAAGAAGAGGAAAGATGAAGTGTAGCAGATCAGTATACAGAGCCTAACCGGAACTAAACTCCAGCATATGTTGATGCTTCTTATCAGTTCAAGTATTGTATTACACTCTTTATAAATTGTAGACAGTGTGTCTCTTGTAGGCAGTGTGCCTCTTGTGAGCAGTGTGCTCAAGCAGTGAGCCCTAATTGGCAAGTGCCATTTTGTACTTCCATTCTTCTATCAGAAAATACAATCTTGGGTTAATCACCCCGTGGTTTTCTCCCTTAACAGGGTTTCCATGTCAAAAATATTGTGTCATGTGTATTTCTATTTCATGCTTATGTTTGCTTGTTTAAATTGATGCTGCACTAATTATCAAGAAAGTTCAGAAAGCTGAAATAATTAAGATAACTGATTCACCCCCCCTCTCAGTTATCGACAATTGGTATCAGAGCTAAGTTCCTCCTAAACAGAATCTAACAACTTGAGGAAGATCTGGGAATCCAAATGGATGCATATGGTTTAAGGGAGCAACTTAAGATTGCCCTTGATGATCTTGAGTAGTCAAACTCTGAAGTCAATGAATTAAAGGAAAGACTCAAACAGGCTAATGATTTCATGAGAGAACTAAAAGACAAATTAAGTCTCTCTATGAAAAAGAGAAAGGAGCTACTTCAGCAATTGGCAAGTCAAAGTGAAGCAAATAATGCAAATGAAGATCTGAAGGAGAAAACCAAGTTATGTGAAAAACTATCAAAAGAAATCATTATGGTAAGACATGAAATGGAATCAGGAGTTATAAAGTTTACCCAAGAGATTGAAGTGAAAAGAAAAACTGAAGATAATCTAAGACAATCTCTCAAGGAGAAATCAGAAGATTGCCACAAGATGGATAGAATTATCAGTCATCTTGAATCTGATCTTGAAGATGCTAAAGATAATGAAGAAAAACTTGAGGATCAAATTGTCTCTCTCAAAAGGGATCTTCAAACAACAAATGAATATAAAGAGAAATTCAAGATAAGTTCTGCCCAACTTGAAGTTCTTCTTCAAAGCCAAAAGAGAGTAGATGACAAGTGTGGTTTGGGATATGAGAAAGGAGAAAGCTCCGGATCCGGTTAGAAGAATTTTAGATCAGAAAATCCAAGGAACAGGCCTAGAAGTCCTTCGGTAAGGCAGCCTAATGCTCAAAGATATCCATCCTTCAATGGATACTACCACAACTGCAATAACTTTGGTCATAAAGCTAATCAGTGCAGAAGGAGAATAAATTAGACTAATACATCCTTCTCCGGTCAGTGCTTCAACTGCAAAAGGTATGGTCACAAATCTCATGAATGCAGAAATATGCAAATGAATAATTCATTCAATGATAGATGCTTTGCATGCAATAGAATGGGTCATATGGCTAATCAATGCAGATCAAGAGGATATCAATCAAATATGCAAAGAAATGTTGTTTGCCAAATTTGCAATAGATCCGGTCATATAGCAAAATTCTGTAGGAGCAAGAATCATGATAAAAGAGGTCCGATATATTATAATCAGAATCAAGATAAGGGAAAACAAAAAGTAAATGTGAATGAAGTTCAAAGTGAGATGGACAAGATTTGGGTGAAGAAAAGTATAGAGAATGTAGGGGATGGATCTGCACCAGACTCTGGTGCTGATATTCCTTCCAGAAATTAAAAAGTGAGCTCTAGCTCAGGGGGAGACACAAAGAAAACCTTGTTCCCCCAGCCAGTCAATTGGTGCCGAAACTAGCACAAGGAGAGCTACGGTTTAAAAGGGGTCATACAAGAAACATCTAAAAGGGGTATGGTAAAGATTTGAGAAATCCGCAAGAAGATTTGAAGAATCTAATCCTACCAGAATTGATCCGGTAAAACAGTCTTCCAGTAAAAACAAATTCCCTACAAGTTTGGTCTGGTATGACTCAAACTATGGTGTCTTGATCTGCAAATAGATCAAATGACTAATGAAAGGAAGATAGATTATCACTACTCTCCTAGAATAACTTTGAAATCTGTCTCAGTGATCTGGAAAGGTTTTGTCTCTGAATAAGGTAAACAAGGCTAACCAAAATAAATTAGGTTGTGCATTTATTGCAGAATGAAAATTGGGGCTTCTCAGAAATAAAAGAGTTCATTCGCTCATCATTTGTACACTCACATTCGAAGGAAAGAGAAAAGGAGCTCTGCAACTACTTCCCCCAAAGATCAAGATGATTCTTCATACTTCTCAATCCAGATTTCTTCGTGTGTGCCCTAAACAGCGCAAAAGGTATTCTTCGTTCTTGATATCTCTCAGTAAGATTCCTTGATAATGGCTACTCCAAATATAGTCAAGATTTCTAATAGACCTCACCCCATATTTAAGAAGCATCCATACAAATCCTTGGAGGTAGATCCCCTAGGAGCCTTCTCTAGTGTTCCGCATGGTGTTTTGCACACAGAAGATATTAGGGTTTACATACACGCAAATGTTGAAGAGTTTGGGGAATTCAAACTAAGAGATATCTATCACAAACAATTGATAGATGATGCTTTTGAGCTCAAACCAGAATATAAGGGCATCCAGGAGAAACATTTTGATCAGTTCATTCATTTCCCCTGCTTTGAAGAAGATGAATGGGTCCGGTATGTGTTGAGTAGGGTACATGACAACTTTCTATGGCTTAACAGACCTTGCAAAATCACCAAGGAAGCAATTAGGGCAGTAACTGGCTTACACTCCTCCGAAGGAATTCTTGTCCTCAAATCTGTCAAAAACAACATTGTAACTGAGGCCACCAGATCAAAATTTGATAAGAGGGCAATGACCATTGAAGATATTACTGACCCAGATATCAAGTATGCATCTATGATAATAGGATACAAGATATATCATTCCAGTAGGGAGAATTCAGTTTTCGGAACTACAGTATACACTATGAGATGCTGAGAAAGAATGCGGAATATGATCTTTGTGAAATTCTTTTGAGCCAATTAATGAAAAACATACAGAAGATCAAAAAGGACAAGAAAAACTCCTTTAAATATGGTGGACTAATAATATGCCTATTTTTCTACTTCATGAATGAGCTGCCCGGATCAAATGGATGGGTATGGCAAAATGACAAACTGGTAGCAATTTAGATTAGAGATTACTTGCATGAACTTGGGGATGCTAAAGCAAGAAATACAGCCCTGTGGGGATATTTCAAAAAATTTTAGAACATGATGCAAGCAAGAGAAAGGATTCCCTAGTCTCTTGTTGAGAAATACAAAGACACAGTATGTTTTATGGTAGAGACTGATCAGTGCCTAATGGAGGCAGTAGAACCAAGAACTGTATGGATCATGCCCATGGGCTATGAAGTTGATAAACAAATTGTGGAGCTGCATGTTCAACACATGCTAAGTCAGCCAAAGGATCCAAAGGCAGAAAGGTTTGGAACCTTTGAGGAGCTGAGTGTAAAGATTCATGTGGAATTCAGAGAACCAGAGATCAAGAGGAAGGTGAGAAAAGAAGTAGAAAATGTTGCCCAAGGCCTTGGCATCTCAAAGGAGGCACTTGATGCCCATAGGAAAAAGATGGAAAGGGCTGAGGAAGAGAAGAAGAAGGTAGAAAAGAAAAATGAGGAAAGTGCTCCGACAAAACCTTCCACCTGGACCAGATCATCAAAGAGATTTGCACCTACCACTGCCAAAGGCTCAAGGACATCAGAACCGGAAGCACAATCATCCGGCAAAGGAGAGAAAAGAACAAAGACAAAAGATACAAGAGCCTATGCCAGTCAAAGGGATGAAGAGGAAACTGAATCTGATGAAGAAATCAGGAAAATGAAGAAAAAGAAGAAAACATCCGTCCAACCCTCTACCGGACAAAAGGAAGAAGAAAAGATAGAGGAATATGTTGAAAAACCCACTCTTCACATTGATGACATAATCAAATTAGTCACAGTGGACAGAAATCTTCAGCTAATGGTTAAGTTCTATGATGATTATGGTGAAGCAGATCAGAAGATATTATAAGATGCCACAGTCAGGTATCTAAATATCTACAACAAAGCATTCATTGAAATTATATCTCTGATCCCCAAAAGCTTGGAGAAGGAACTAGAAATAAGAAAGAACAATGCCCAAGCCAAAGACCTAGAAATCTGGGAACAACTAGCAATTCAGCTATATCCTTCAATCGACCCCAAGACAATGAATACGGTATTCAAAGATTGTAAGGATGAGTTTAGAAGCAAAGCAAGGATGAATCAACTTATGCTTGGTGAGACTGACAAGGTAGCCAAGGACACATAAGAGATCCTTCGGAAGGCCTTCAAAAGATTTAATCTTCCTATTATAGAGGACTTGGGTTCTGACCCCTCGACCACAAGTGTTGTAGAAGAGTCCACTGAGAAAATAACAGAAGAGGTAATGGATACTGGTGCAGAAACAGCTAAGGACTTGGAATCCTCTGCTCCGGAAGAGGTGGCCCATGAACATACCAACATCAATCCTCTGGGTTCCCCTGCTGACTCTAGATCTAAAGGAGAAGAAAGAATAAAAGAGAAAGAAGCAGAGGTGAAGGGAAAAGAGGCTATAAGTACAAAGGTTGTGGAAGGGGAGAAAGCTCCAAAAGACAGTTCTGTGACTGTAGAAGAAAAGAAAAATCTGTCTTCAGCAAGAGACACTACAGAATCAGTCAAGGACTTCTTGACAAAAGCAACTATGGAGATTGATGAACCAGAACTATTAAAAGGGCCATTAAATTTTGACTCTCTATCTCCGGTGCAAACAATGAAAAGAGCTTCATTTGTAAATGCGAAAGTCAAAGAGAAACTACTAAAATCTCACATGGAAGACTGTGAGCTTATAGAGGCAGCATCCGGAATGTTGGAAAAGATCATGCCATCTTTTCAAAAGGATCCCATAGCCTCTTCCTCCGGTAATCTCAAAACTCTAGTCAACAGTGTTAGCACACATTTTGATTCTCTAGAGAAGTCAGTTGAAGAAAAGGTCCGGAAGGAGTTTTTGGATAAGAGATTCTCTGAAGTACAGGGTCTGATAACAAATGATAGGAAAGTTATGGATATTGGGATAAAGAGCTTGGAAAATGCTCTTAAAGATGGCAGAAATATGTACAAATTTTGCTTATCTTGGCCCATAGTGACCAAAGATATTGAGAGGAAAGTAAAAGAACAAGAGGATAAACTATTAAGTCTGTCTCAAAGTTTTGATCCTCTCTCATCCTCCATAGTAAATCAAGAGTGTTAGACTATTGCAATCACAAATGCAATAAAGAATTTTGAGAAGGAAAGGAAGAACATAATTAGCCGGATGGGTGAACTTAGAAGGATCATTATCCCTAAGTTAGAGGCCATGCATGAGGCCATAAGTGAAGCTCAAAACACTGCCCAGACCAATGATCCAACAGATCTAAAAAGGGCAGATGCATTTGCGTTCCTGTTGAGCGGTCATATTTCAATTTTGGATAGAATGAAGCAAAGTTGGGCTACATAATTTATTCAATTGAAGACAACTTTTGCAGACATACTTCAGTATATGTAAGTATGCCATATGTATATACTTATGCGGCTAAGTATAGTTGAATTTTTGAAAGTTTTGATATGCGGACCCTACCCTTTGCCATTGATGTCAAAGGGGGAGTGAAGAGTAGTGAAAAATAAGGAATCCAACTAAGGGGGAGCTCCAAAAAATGTATATAAAAATAGAGCATCAGCCAAGGGGGGGCATAGTGTAAACACTTAGTCATTTTTCACTATGTGTTGCCATCAATGCCAAAGGGGGAGATTGTTGGCAAGAGACACTATATGGATTCATGAATGTTGTCATTGATGGCAATAAAGGTTATCCCACACATCTGCAATGCATGACAAGTCCTCACTCGAAGTCAGATTGAAGAAGTGTTGAGGTCCGGTAAGCAAGAACAAAGCAGTCAGTAAGGTCCGACAGACAGGTCCGGATCTCTCAGTAGAAGCATCTCAGTGAAGTGCGGATTTGGGAAAGTCAAGAGGAGTATCTTGGCTGATAGATTCCAAGGTTTGAGCCTCCGGTGTGAAAAGGATAAAGAGATATGAATGCTTGAGTGTCGGGTTCCCAAGTGACAGTGTGAACAGAGGAAGAACTGACTGGCAGAACGTCAGACATTAATCTAGATGTGTTTCTGATGTTGGTAAAGGTTATGAAGGCATGAATTATGTTTGACTGACATGATTAATGATTTCCACAAGTATATCCTTGATCCGCATTACTTGGTGCGCAAGAATTCAGCCGACAGATTAGAGTTTGTGAAAAGATTGACTATTCCGGGTGCCGACTAGAAAGGTGATGAAATCACTTGTGCGGATATATATACAAGATGGATTTAGTTATGAGATATGTTATTGTTGAAAGTGATGTGCGAAGAAAAGTAGTAGAGCCGAATAAAAGCAGAAAGGAAGATCCAGTATGTGAAAGAAGAGCAGCATAAAAGAAGAGGAAAGATGAAGTGCAACAGATCAGTATACAGAGCCTAACCAGAACTGAACTCTAGGATATGTTGATGCTTCTTATTAGTTCAAGTATTGTATTACACTCTTTATAAATTGTAGACAGTGTGTCTCTTGTAGGCAGTGTGCCTCTTGTGAGCAGTGTGCTTGGGCAGTGAGCCCTAATTGGCAAGTGCCATTTTGTACTTCCATTCTTCTATCAGAGAATACAATCTTGGGTTAATCACCCCGTGGTTTTCTCCCTTAATAGGGTTTCCATGTCAAAAATATTGTGTCATGTGTATTTCTATTTCATGCTTATGTTTGCTTGTTTAAATTGATGCTGCACTAATTATCAAGAAAGTTCAGAAAGCTGAAATAATTAAGATAACTGATTCACCCCCCCTCTCAGTTATCAACAGCATGTCCAACCTTTCAATAGGATCATCAACATTTAGAAAGGCTCCTATATAAATGGGGTTTTTGGCTACCCTCCAAGCCTCAACCAACATTATTTTATGATAAATTTTTTTCTTTCGACTGCAATGTTCTCATCACAATTTCTGATCAAAACATCATAAAAAAATAGCACATGGTGATATCTTTTCAATTTTTTATTTACTTTAACACCATTTATGAAGTGTTCAGGGTCAAAATTTTCTCTTGCATTTCCCGATGGAAATCTAAAATGTTCTAATTTTTTATCAATTAATTGATATCCTTTCTCAACAAGAACTGTAAAATCTCCAAAACACAGAGAACCAGGCATAAATGATTGCTTATTATGACTTTTAAGGTGCATAAAGTTAGAGTAAGCTAATTGCCTCACGATATCTAAATAGGCAACTCTATCTGGACAGGTTTTTGGTAACAAAAACAATGGTCCTTCATACCCAAATACTCTTATCTTGGTGCAGTCATTATAAACACACCAATCACCCCAATTGTGACTAAATTTTCCCTTTTCATTTTTATCCTTTGGCCTCATAAATCTCTATATTTCTATTGACAGATTATGATCACAGGGATGGCCTAGCAATTTATACACAGGTTTTACAAAATATTCTTCAAAATAAAGGTAGTGGGATCTCTCACACCTGCTATCCCATATAGCAGTCCACATCTATAGGGTTTAATATCTCCATTTCTATCCAGATCTCTTACTTTCAAACATTCATCCCACAAACACATGTTATGTCCCTCATGCAAGATAAGATGCATGAGCAAAGAGTAATGTCAGAATTTACTACCCCCATTTTTTATAGCAACCAATTCATTGTGAAGGTCATTGGAAAGGTACTCAGCGTAGTCCAGATGCCATGCATCTTGGCTTTGCACATCTGCAGTCAGGACCATTGGTGCAACTTCCATAAACAAAGAGGCTTCCAAGCCAAGCAATTGACATACAGAATAATAGGTGCATTTGAAGTATTCCTCAAATAATTCTACAGAATATGGTGGATCCTCAACCCCTGAAAACACCTTGATCCTATTTCCTTCATCTCGGGGCCTATGCAAAGGTAACCTCCATCTTTTGTAGTTATTTCTCAGATTATAATACTCATTCAATAAGTCTCTGATTATAAAATTCACATCGAAACTAGTGTCCAACTGAAATATCATTGATATATAGTCTTTGGTGATAGGTATAAAACTAGACCCATTATTCAATTCAACTAGGCAGGTTTGTGGATTGTATTTATTGGCCACCGCTTTCAACAATTCCACATTGACAAACACATTTGGCACTATAAGCTTTCCCAGGTTCAGTCTGCATGGATGGGAGACAAGTTTATGGCTATGCATTTTCCTTTAATGATATAGAAAAAGATCATATCCCCTCATTGGAGTCCATATGTCCCCTATTTATTTGTATATATCCTCTAATTTTTCAGCTTGGGGATTCAACTAGGCATTTCTCCTAGATCTCTGTCCTGACCTTGGGCATTGATCTATCAAATCTTGGTTTAAGTGCCTTTCCTCTAGTTTATTCCTTTTTCCCTTAGGTTTTTCAGCCATATCTTCCATGATATAAACTTATGCAAAAGAACCCTACTTCTGTGAATGCAAATTGAACTAGTAAGCTGTAAATTTCAGGCTTAGAATACTTACTTGGATATCTTCTCTGGTTCTTGAATTATGATTTTCGCTACACCCTGCCCTTGCTCCTCGTGTTTGCTTAATGGTTCAATCTTCTCAAGATTTTACCTCAATATACCTGTCTCTGTGCATTAATGGTTTTTCAGGGTAGCTCTCATGTCATTGAAGGGACATTTAATTTTTCAAACAAGGGTCATTTTATCACTGCAAAACATGTCTTGTCATTATTCTATCAGGATGATCGACTTCGTCGATATGTATTTGATAATTTTTATTCTTTTATTACCTTTGGGATTTTGAAATGACCTTAGATGGTATCATACCAAAATCCCCTCTTATGAAAAGTCTCTTTTTTATATCCACTTTTCTCTTCGATATCCCTTTGCTCACTATGTCGTTCACCTTTTTGAAGGGACTAAAAATCATCTCTCTCTGATATCCCGAAGTCACCTCGAAATACCTTCAATGTTTCCTCTTTATTCATAAGTGCTGTCAGGTTATTAGTGGGACTAAAAATTGTGTTACCCCGATACTCTGAAAGCTTTTTGAAATGTTTTTATTTAATCTTTATGAGTGTTATGGCTTTATCGGCATGACACATTTAGGTGTCACATTGGTATTCATTGGTCACCTCGATATGCTTTTGATTCCTTCAGAATATCGAAGAGACCCTTAAATGAGTCATTCTGATAACCCTTAGTCTCCTTGATCTGTCAGTCTCTTCAATTTTTTAATGTTAGCTCGATATGCCGCCAAGTTGTGTATTTTCGCTCTTCTGATCTTTCGGATTGTCGAAGAGACTCCAAAGTGAGTCTCCTCAATATGGTAGTTTCTTCCCGATATTTTCATATTTGCTTTATCGAAGAGACCCGAAGGGGAACTTAGTGATATGGGATTGCTTTTTTGATATGTTTTTTTTAATTTTTAGGGCTAAAGTGACAAAATATGAACTTATTAGGGTTAGGACTTTGGGTCAAAATGGATGTATTATTTTGAGCGGGGAAATTTAAAATGGCATGTTGGAGATAATATGATGGCGGGAAATAATTTTTTTATAAGATTTTTTAGGGTTAAGAATTTGTTCCAACATTGTCAAGGCCAAAATGACATGCTAACCTACCACAATGCTTTTCCTTTATTAGATTGTCTCTCATTGAGCATTCAGGCACACAAAGTTGTGCACCCTTGAACAACAAATCATCTTGAATCAGAAAATCAACCCATTTATCATTAGTGCTGCTATGAGACTGCCTACAATGCTCATATATCTCCTTGAAATCTGCATCCACATACATACCTTTCAATGCTTCAACTCCCACACATTGCAACTGAATCTCCTACACCATTAATGCCCTCCTACTCAAGGCATCAACAACTTGATTGGATTGTCCCTTCTTGTGCTTGATAGTGAATGTAAAACCTTGCAAGTATTCTACCCACTTGACATGCCTATGACTGAGTTTCTCTTGACTATTTAGAAATTAAATAGCATGGTTATCAATATAGACTACAAACTCCTTTAGAAGAAGGTAATGTCTCCATTTTTCAATGATTGAACCATATCATACATTTCTATATCATAGGAGGAGTATTTCTTTTTAGCATCATTCAATTTTTCACTAAAGAAAGCAATAGGTCTATTATCTTGACTCAATACTACCCCTATAGCATAGCCACTAGCATCACATTCAATTGAAAAGACCTTATTAAAATCTAGTAAAGCTAATATAGGCTGGTCTACTACAATTTTTTCTAAATACTAAAAACTCTTTTCAGCCTCCTTAGTCCAAACAAACTTCTTTTTTCTATCTCCCTTTATGGTGTCTGTTATGGGTGCACATACATGACTAAAACTATTAATTAATTTCCTATAAAAGTTTTCTAATCCATGAAAACTTCTTACCTCTACAACTGATTTAGGTGGAGGCCAATTCAATATTGCTTCAACTTTGCTTGGATCCATTTTCAATGTTCCCTTTGAGATCACAAACTGAAGGTATAGCAGATCTGTCTTCATGAACTCACACTTTTTGAGATTAATCATTAGTTTCTCCTCACTTAACCTTCTTAATACCAAATTCAAATGATGTAAGTGCTCCTCTTTTCTAGAACTGAAAACTAAAATGTCATCAAGATAAACCACTACAAACTTACCAATAAAAGGCTTGAGAACTTCATTCATGAGTTCCATGAATGTGCTGGGTGCATTGGAGAGACCAAAAGGCATTACAAGCCATTCATAGAGCCCTTCATTTGTTTTAAATGTTGTCTTCCACTCATCCCCTTGTTTAATCCTGATTTGATGATACCCACTTTTAAGGTCTATCTTGGAAAAGTAGCTTGCTCCATTTAGGCAATCCATAAAATCTTCTATCCTTGGAATTGGGAACCTATATATGATTTTGATCTTATTTATGGTTCTAGAATCAATGCACATCCTCCATTCACCTCCCTTCTTAGGTGCTAGGATAGTTGGAACCGCATAAGGACTAAGGCTTTTTCTAATCAACCCTTTGTCAAGCAACTCCTGCACTTGTTTTCTGATTTCATCTTTCTGCTGTGGCGTTATTTTGTAGGACGCTTTATTAGGGAAATTAGCCCCTGGTATGTAGTCAATGTGATGACTTATATCTCTGATTGGAGGCAAAGAGTTTGGGATTTCCTCCACCACTATATCATCATACTCCTTGAACAAATCTTGGATCTGTAAAGGCAACTCATCTATCTTAACTACTGTCATAACAGATCTAGGTTTGGTTATGATTACAAAGCCCATTTCCTCCTCTTCCATGGTTTTAATGAACTCTTTCTCACCTACCAACATCACACTAGATCCCACTTGTTGTTCTTGGCTTTCCTCTTTCAAAGGTATTAAAGTGTAAAATACCCCATCCTTCTCTATGACATAGGTATTCTTCCTACCACCATGGACTACTTTTCTATCATATTGACATGGCCTACCAAGTAACATATGGCAAACATCCATAGGGATGATGTCACACAATACTTTGTCCTTATATCCCCCTATTTGGAATTCTACCCAGCTTTGCTCATTTACTAACACTTGCTGCCCTTTATTTAACCATGAGACCTTATATGGAGTGGCATGGGGTAATATTTTCAACTTTAACTTTTATACCATTTCCATAGAAACTAAGTTATCAGTGCTACCGGAATCAATGACAACTTGACAATATTTACCTTGGCATTTGCAAGTGGTCCTAAAGAGTGATTTTCTTTGTGGTGGCTCCTTCTCCATGGGCACTTTGATCAAGGTTCTTCTCATCAACAAAGACTCTCCAACTTTTGGTTCTGCAGTTTGTGATGAAGAATTTACACTTTCAGCATCTCCACCTTGTGCAACTTGATTCCTCCTTTTACTCCTAAAAGAAGTGGTTGACTATTCTTTAGGGCACTCCCATGCTTGGTGACCTACAAATTTGTTACATTTGTAACATTTTCCAATGAAGCCACTTGATCCTCCTCTATGTCCAAATCTGCCGCTAAAATTTGATCTTCTTCCCCTAAAACCGCCTCTTGAATTTGAGGTTTGTTCTTGAGAATTACTTGTCTCTCCTTGAGACCTTTGGGATTGTCCTCTACCATCAAATGATCCTCTTCCTCTAAAATTCCTTCCCCTACTTCTGTTTTGTTTCTCTTGTCTTCTTTTCAACTTCTCTTCAGCCTTCATGGCTAGTTGGTAGCATTCTTCTACCGTCCCAGGGCTTGTAAGATTCAATTCATCTTGTACGCAATATTTCAGCCCATTAAGGTATCTTGTAACCTTATCAACCTCATCCTCCATATGGTTTGATCTAATACTTAATTTGTAAAACTATTCTATATATGCCTTTACATCCATGTCTTTTTGTTTCAAGTTTTGTAATTTCCTATACAATTGAGTGCCATAATCACTAGGTAGAAATTTACCTTTCAAATTTGCAACCATCTATCCCAAGAGGTGATCTTTGCTTTTTCTTTCTTCCTTCTTTCCTCTTGCACATAATCCCACCAAAGGGATGCATGGCCTTTTAACTTTGTTCTAGCCAACTTCACTTGTTGTGCCTTAGGTACCTCTTCAAATTCAAAATATTTATTCAACTGTCCTATCCAATCAAGAAGTTCCTCACTGTTTAGGCTACCTGCATACACCAGGAGTTCCATCTTCACTTTGGAACCTTCACCTTTGACTGCCTTCAGCAATCTTTCCATCGTTATCTCATCAACATCTCTCTTCCTGAGATTCTTCTTGTGGTGGATTGTTTTCATTCGTTACTTCTTCTTGATCACTCAAGACTCCTGTGATCACTCCTCTTTTCTAATTAGTCTCAACTAATTTAAGCCTTGCATCAAGACTTACTCTCATCTCTCTCATCTCTTGAGAAAGAGAGTCTCTCATCTCTCTAGCTAACCTTTCTACTGCCCTGTCAACAATATTCACTCTTGGAGGCATCTTTGCTTATCACAACTCACTAGATTAACTTGTTTTTATCTTTATTGGCTCTGATACCAATAATGATGCAAAGGAAGGACTTGACATAGATACACCTGACTGTTTTGTCACCCTGCATACAATGGTTCAATTTCAAACAGTGCCTAAAAAGCATTCTAATGCACCTTTGGAAACATTGAAACTATAGCCTAATGGCATACCACAAAGAGGGAACAACATGGAATAGGGGAAACTTAGTTTGTTCAGTCCTTTACAACACATTTATGTGGATTCCTAACTAGTCCCAGTCAAATACTTGATTGACACAATGTTCCATACAAACAATGACTTCTTGCAACTTAATACATCTTGTGACAACTTTACACCTAAACATCCAAAAATGGTTCAACATGACCCCTAATGGTCTCAAATGACCTTATTTGATCAAAACACATCAAATCAACTAAAAATCAAAATGCATCCAAAGATGCCCTTGCATCACAAACATATAATGTGAATATATAGATCAACTAGAATGTAAGCCTCTCAAACTAAAGTAACATCAAACCAAAAGATCTAGTCCCAAAACCAAGGGAATAAGCCCAAAACCATACTCTACACTCCTCAAATAAGCCAGGTTGAGAACTAACATCCATACTCAAGACTCATTCCCATGAGAAGACAAAGGAAAACAACCCATGCCAAGCAATCCTCAAACAAGCCTTCTAGAACTAACATCCATAGATCAAGACTCATTCCCATTAGAAAATAAATCATGAAATAAAATGCATGTAAAAACAAGGTGGGCTATACCTATTAGATGATTCACCACTAAGAGGACCAAGAGTAGGGAATGAGATTGCTCCTCTAGGATACACCAAGCCACAATGACTATCTCCAATAATAATCTCCTCAATAGGTTCATGTTGAACTCATGCCCAACCTAGGTGTAGGCTTCTCAATCTCCATACTAAAACCTCATCAAAGAGTAATGGTCTCAACATATGATCTCCAAGATCAAGATATCTCTAGGTTCACCCAAATCTAAAATAGGTGTACAATTAATCATCTTATGCCAACAAAACTCCAATGCAACACTGCAATAACTAGAAGCTCACAAGAAAAATGATCACACCACTCATCAATCAAATTACTACAAATCAATACCAAAGCTTCAACTCTAGAAACATGAACTCTCCATGACATCATTATCTACATCTCCTCAAAACAAGATCATATGTCTTAAATGAACATATTTGGTCGTAAGAGTAGCCATTTCATGCAAAAACTCTTAACCGATAATCAAGAGTCCATCGTGGCACAATAACATCCATCCTTTAAACCAAGGATCATTTATCAAATTGACATATCATAACTGGCATCTCAACCAAAGACTCCAAGAGTCCTCCATGGTCACAGGATGTCAACATCTCCAAACCACATGAATATAACCATGTTCTATCAATAGAACTCATGATATCAAAGAAATCTCACTTCATACAAGAAATAGGATCCAAGATCTCCTCCATGACACCAAAAACAACTACAGAAGATCATCCATCACCAAGTGATGAATCCACACCACTACCAAATCTCCCGTTGAACCATGATATTGAGCTACACATGGTATCATGATAATCATCTCCTAAATGAAAATCACCATGGTCCACTGGTGTAGGGGCACCCCTTTGAAATAAAGAATAAGTCTAATTATAGTATGTTTTACATTATGATGTAATAAGGTCCATGTGACCAATTCTTATGTTTTAAGTCAATCTAGGTTTATGTGCAAGTCAGTTAGAAGTTTGTTATGCTAGCTGTCCTCTCCCAGCTGCTTGGAAGTCTCCCAGCCGCTGGGAATCAACTCTATACTAATCGTGAGGAGTAGATATATATGACCTAGCTCAGTTTGTTTTAGAGAGATAGTTGCATAGGAGAAACAGAGACACTGTGTTTTGGAAATCAGACTAAGCATTGTGATACAGTGGGGCTGTGATATTTGTATGCATTTCTGTTATTGAAATAAAGAAGATCCTGTTGTTTCATTTGTCTGATCTTCGATCTATCTGTGTAGTCAATTTTGATTTTGCAAGCGAAATGGATTCATTCATCCATTCCACCAGTTGATTCTCTGAATCGGTGGAATGAACATGTACAGTAGTTTAGTTTGCAGTTTCATTTTTCTGTTTTTGCATTTCATGTTTTTGGGATCGATTTATAGCATGCTATGATCTATCCTAGCATCCTCATGTGCTAGGGTTTGAAGGATAAAATCTAAGTTAAGATTGCCCAGGAAACAGATCAGCTCGACCTCAGCATTTTCTGTGCGAAATTTGTGAAGTTTCGCAGATTTTGGTTGAAATGTACATTTGACATATATACAGTGTTTGTATGCAACATACAATCTATGTGTATATCGCATTTGTATTTGTGCGTATATTGCTAAACAGATCGGGTGTTAAAACATGTTAAAAATGCATGTTTCGAAGGTACAAAGGTGAAGCAGCCCGGATATACAATTCCTGTGTATATCACTTTTGTTTGTTGGGGACAATTGATGTGTGTATCACTTTTGCATCTGAGGGTATTTTGTGTGTATCTGTCATTCGCATATTGGGTTCGTATGTTGTGGATTTGGTAAAGGGTCGATATACAATCTCTGTGTATATCTCTATTGTACATTGGGTCATACAAGTTGTGTGTATACACCTTTTGCATACAATTCGTGTGTATACTGCAATTGCATGTTTGATACAGATCCTACGTATCCATCAAATGCACCTTATAGCTTGCATATACCGAATGTACATTGAGGTGATACAAGCGAAGTCAATGGTCAACTGCCGTCAGAGGGAATATTCCTAGCTATATTTCGCAGATGTATATTTTGTGGTTGTATATTTGATTGTATGTCCAAATATACATTCCGCCGATACAAAGGATTTTATACAAAGGTAGTCAGCGGGTCAAACATACATTGTGGGCATATTCAGAGGAATATTTGGTGAATGTATGTTTTGTTTGTATCTAGCACTTGTATATTGGAAATATACATTGCACTTATACATTGTCAAAAGATACATCGGGCGACTGGTAGCGGAGGTAATAGGAACCGGTGAAGAGAGGTTAAAGTTTGTATGTTGAGGAGTGTACATTTTAGATGTACATTGGTGGAGATACAAGTGCCCGATACAATTGTGACTGGTCGAGGTGGTAGCTAGAATGTATGTGCAAGGAGTTTTGTTCTGCGCGATTGGCAGTAGTAGGTGAGGACACCGACATAGTAGGTTGAGAATTGTATGTATGTTCGATGGAGTGAACAGTGCTCATAGATATATCGTGAATGTATGTTGGAAGATACATTGCGCTAGATGCAAGAAGTGACTGATAGGAATGGTAGTGGAAACTGGCGGTCACAGGTCAGGCGTTGTATGTCTGAGTATTCAGTGCGAAGCAAATGTAAGGGTCGCAAGCACAGTAGGTGAGAGTTTGCATGTATAAGGGGAAATGTACCTTGTGATAGGAAAATAAAGAGAAGGGTTATTGTAATAGAGTTTATATGCATATTTAATAATGCATGGACATACGATTGAGAATGTATGTTAGGGTTTTTGGTGGATGCTCTGCATCATAGTGGTATCAGAGCAAAGGAAGGATCTTCTGGAAAAGATAAGAAGACAACAAGATGTCGGATGAAGAAGGAACATCAGAGATTCCGGCAAGGATGACCAACGCTGAGTTGGTAGTTCTGGTAAAGAAGCAGATTGCAGAGAGCATTGCTGTAAAGGATCAGAATCAGGCATTGAAACATGAGTTGGAGAAGTTGAGGGACAGAGTAGGTTCTGTAAAGAAGAAGATAGGGAAGAAGAAGAGATCCCTAGGTGGAACGAGGAAGACGTTCCTGCAGACCAGAGACCCTTGATTAATGCCCTCAAATCTGTGGAGAGGAGAACCATGGATGTGAAACTGGATTTGCTAGTGTTTACAGGAAAGATGGATCCTGATTCGGTGATGGAGTGGATAGACTCCCTAAATAATTTCTTTGAGACAGAGGAGATACCAGTACACTAGAGGGTAAAGATAGCCCAATCAAAGATGAAAGAGGCTGCATTAACTTGGTGGAATTTCATCCAAGATGACAGAGTACAAGAAGGAAAGAACAGAGTTGCTACATGGAAGAAGATGATGGCTTTAGTGAAAGAAGCCTATGTTCCATTTGATTACAACATCCAATTACATAAGAGGAAACAAAATTTGAAGCAGAAGGAGCTAGATGTCAGCTCATATATAGAAGAGTTCATGAAGCTTTGTGTCAAGACAAAGGTAAAAGAAAATGAGGAAGAAAAGGTAGCTAGATACCGTAATGGATTGAGGTTCAACATTCAGGAAGATTTGAATCTGCATAACCCAGATACAATTTAGAAATGTTTTTAGTTGGCATTGAAAGTGGAAGAGAAGTTAAAGAGAAGACAAGAACAGAACAATAGGGGAAGAGGAAAACAACAAAGAGGTGGAAGAGGTCCTTTCAGAGGTAGAGGACATGGATTTGGATATCAGGGAGAATCCAGTCATGACAACAGCAAGGGAGATAACAGTCAAAACCAGAGAGGAAGTTACAATCAGCAAGAAAACTTCAGAGGCAGAAGACCATCATTCAGGGGAAGATCCCAGGGTAGAGGATCTATTAGATGTTATGACTGTAATAAAGAAGGCCATATAGCCAGTAGATGTCCAGAAAAGGCAACAAGTTCAACAAGAGAAAGGAGAACGAATCTGATCCAAGAACCTGATAGCTAAAGTGCAACAAGCTCAAACGCTTTTCAAAGTGTGAATGCTCCTGACAATTATGGATATCTAGAGAGTGGAGAATCTTTGATGATGAGGAGAACAATGACTACCATGAAGGTACCTGACAAAGAACCCCCACAAAGAAAGTCTCTTTTCAGAACTACATGCAAGGCAGGAGGTAAGGCATGTAAAGTTTTAATTGATTCTGGTTCTACTAAAAATTTTGTATCTGATGAAATGGTAACAAAGCTTAAGCTTAGAAGATTGCCTCACCCATCCCCATATAAGGTCTCATGGCTTACCCAAGGTCAACAAATAGTTGTAGAAGAGCAGGCTTGGGTAGAATTTTAGATTGGATCATATAAGGACAAGTTGTTGTTTGATATCACCAAGATGGATGCTTGCCATCTTTTATTTGGAAGACCATGGCAGTATGACTTGAAGGCATGCCATGATGGTGTTAGGAACACCTATACAATCACCAAAAATGGTATGGTGACAGAGTTGATCCCATGGACAGAGAAGGAGGAGAAATCAAAAGGAAAGGAGGTGAAGGTAATGCTGATGGAAGGAAAACAATTCATGAAAGAAGTAGCAGTAGAAGGTGCAGTTGCATATGCCCTAATTCCATGTCTGACAGTGAATAGAGAACAACAGCAAGAAGTCAAGAAAGAGAAGAAGCAGAGGTTCATAGACCCAGTTATCCAAGAGTTATTGGATAAGTATAAAGGCATCATCTCTGATGGAATGCCAAGATCCCTACCACCTATAAGGGATATCAACGATTGCATAGATCTAATCCCAGGATCTACACTTCCAAACAAAGCAACATACAAGCTAACTCCAGACCAGAATGCAGAAGTAGCAAGACAAATTGAGGAATTACTAGACACAGGTCTGATTGGCAAAAGTTTAATCCCATGTGCAGTACCAACTGTACTAGCACCAAAGAAAGAAGGCACTTGGAGGCTTTGCACAGATTCTAGGGCTATTAATAAGATCACAATCAGGTATAGGTTTCCAATACCTAGGATAGAGAATTTACTTGACTGTTTGGGAGGTGCTAAGTATTTTACAAAAATAGACTTGAAGAGTGGTTATCATCAGATCAGAATTAGGCCAGGAGATGAATCGAAAACAACATTCAAAACCAATGAAGGGTTGTATGAGTGGAAAGTTATGCCTTTTGGTTTGTCTAATGCACCTAGTACTTTTATGAGATTGATGAATGAGGTTTTGAGAGAATTCATGGGAAAGTTTGTCATAGTATATCTAGATGACATTCTGATTTTCAGCAACGCAAAGGAAGAACATCTCAGACATATAGATTTGGTTCTCAAGAGGTTACATGAAGAGTAGCTGATGATAAATTTGGACAAGTGTTTGTTCATGCAGGAGGAGATCACATATTTGGGTTTTGTCATTTCCCAAGGCAAGCTGCAAATGGATAAGGAGAAGGTAAGTGCCATATTGTCTTGGCCAACTCCAAGGACTATGAATGATGTCAGAAGTTTCCATGGGTTAGCAACCTTCTACAGAAAGTTTATAAGAGGGTTTAGTCATATTTGTGCACCCATGCTTGATACTATAAAAGGAGGACAAAAGTGCAGATTTGCTTGGACTAAGGAGGCAGATGATTCCTTTGAAACATTGAAGAAGAAGGTGGCACAACAGCCAGCCCTTGCACTTCCAGATTTTACCAAAATTTTTCAGGTCGAATGTGATGCAAGTCACATGGCAATTGGAGCAGTACTCAGCCAAGAAGGTAGGCCAATTGCATTTTTCAGTGAGAAGCTCAATGATGCTAAAAAGAGGTATTCATCATATGATTTGGAAATGTATGCTCTAGTCCAGTCACTCAAGAAATGGAGGCATTACTTGATGCCGAAATAATTCATAGTATTCACAGATAATCAGGCTCTAAGTTTTATCAACAACCAAGAAAAGTTGAACCACAGGTATATGAAATGAGTAGAAACTTTGCAAGCTTTTACTTTCACATTGAAGCATAAGAAAGGAGTAAAAAATAAGGTAGCTGATGCCTTGAGCAGGAGAGCTCTAACAGTCAACCAAATTCAGTTGGAAAGTGTTGGCATTGATTCATTGAAGACCATGTATGATGATGATGAAGATTTTGGAGAGATATATCAGGTATGTACTTCTTTTGGAGATAAATATCATGCTGAGTTCTCTGAATTTCTGATCCAAGATGGATTACTGTTCAAAGGTGGACAGTTGTGTATTCCAAGGTGTTCTATGTGGTTGAACATCATAAAAGAGAAACATTGTGGAGCTATGGCAGGACATTTTGGTTTGGATAGGACTCTTGATCTTGTTTGAAGACATTATTTTTGGCCTAAGTTACAATCCGATGTCAGAAAATTTGTAGAGACATGTGTGATATGTCAGAAAGCAAAAGGAAGATCAACTAATGCAGGTTTATATCAGCCTTTACCCATTCCTTCCAGACCATGGGAAAGCATAAGTATGGATTTTGTGTTGGGTTTACCCAGAACCAGAAAAGGATATGATAGTTTTTTTGTTGTAGTGGACAGATTCAGCAAAATGACACATTTCTTACCATGCGAAACCACTGCTGATGCTTCATATATTGCAGATTTGTTTTTCAAAGAAATAGTAAGAATACATGGATTTCCATTGAGCATAGTGTCAGATAGGGATGTGAAGTTTATTGGTCATTTCTGGAGAACTCTTTGGAAGAAGCTTGGAACAAATTTGTCTTTCTCATCCGCATATCATCCTCAAACGGATGGACAGACTGAATTGGTAAATCGTTCCTTAGGGAATTTGCTCAGATGTTTGACAAGACAGCATGGAGACAAGTGGGATAATATCCTACCACAGGCAGAATTTTCCTATAATGATACTGTCAATAGGAGTACAGGGAAATCACCTTTTCAAATAGTGTATGGTATGCATCCATGAGGTATTTTGGAGCTGAGAGATCTACCTATAGGAGATTTTATTAGTGCAGATGGAGAAGCTTTTACAGAAGCCATAAAAGAGGTACATGATCAGGTCAAAAACCAACTCCAACAAACTACCTTAAAGTATAAGGAGTATGCTGATAAAAAGAAGAAAGATGTCCAGTTTGATGTTGGAGATTTGGTATGGGTTCATTTGAGAAAGGAAAGACTTCCTAAAGGAAAATATACTAAACTCATGCAGAGGAAGATTGGACCATGTCAGATTTTGAGAAAGCATGGACATAATGCTTAGAAGATACAACTTCCTTCTGATCTTGGTTTCTCACCTATATTCAATGTATGTGATTTAACTCCATACAAGCATAATTTAGATGAAGAACAGGAACTACTACAGGATACAATAGTTGATGACATTCCAAAACATGATCCACCATAGTTGTAGAAGATTCTCGACACAAGAGTGATCAAGAGGACTAGGAATAAAGAATATCTGGAATATTTGGTGGCTTGGCAGGGAAAACTTGATTCAGAAGCAGCGTGGATGACTGCAGAACAGATCAACCAACATGGTTTTGACCTACATACTCTCATCTCAAGTGGACTTGAGATTTCTTCTTCTGGGGAGTATGGTGCAGGAGCACCCCTCCGAAATAAAGAATAAGTCTAATTATAGTATGTTTTACATTATGATGTAATAAGGTCCATGTGACCAATTCTTATGTTTTAAGTCAATCTAGGTTTATGTGCAAGTCAGTTAGAAGTTTGTTATGCTAGCTGTCCTCTCCCAGCCGCTTGGAAGTCTCCCAGCCACTGGGAATCGACTCTGTACTACTCGTGAGGAGTAGATATATATGACCTAGCTCAGTTTGTTTTAGAGAGATAGTTGCATAGGAGAAATAAAGACATTGTGTTTTGGAGATCAGACTGAGCATTGTGATACAGTGGGGCTATGATATTTGTATGCATTTCTGTTATTGAAATAAAGAAGATCCCGTTATTTCATTTGTCTGATCTTTGATCTATCTGTGTAGTCGATTTTGATTTTGCAAGCGAAATGGATTCATTCATCCATTCCACCAGTTGATTCTCTGAATCGGTGGAATGGACATGTACAGTAGTTTAGTTTGTAGTTTCATTTTTTCTATTTTTTAATTTCATGTTTTTGGGATCGATTTATAGCATGCTATGATCTATCCTAGCATCCTCATGTGCTAGGGTTTGAAGGATAAAATCTAAGTTAAGATTGCCCAGGAAACAGATCGGTTCGACCTCAGCGTTTTCTGTGTGAAATTTGTGAAGTTTCGCGAGTTTTGGTTGAAATGTACATTTGACATATATAGTGTTTGTATGCGACATACAATCTATGTGTATATCGCATTTGTATCTGTGCGTATATCGCTAAATAGATCGGGTGTTAAAACATGTTAAAAATGCATGTTTCCAAGGTACAGAGGTGAAGTAGCCCGAATATACAATTCCTGTGTACATATCGCTTTTGTTTGTTGGGGACAATTGATGTGTATATTGCTTTTGCATTCGAGGGTCATTTTGTGTGTATCCATAATTTGCATATCAGGTTCATATGTTGTGGATTTGGTAAAGGGTCGATATACAATCTCTGTGTATATCTCTATTGTACATCAGGTCATACAAGTTGTGTGTATACACCTTTTGCATACAATTCGTGTGTATACTGCAATTGCATGTTTGATACAGATCCTGCGTATCCATCAAATGCACCTTATAGTTTGCATATACCGAATGTACATTTCAAATGTACATTGAGGTGATACAAGCGAAGTCAATGGTCAACTGCCGTCGGAGGGAATATTCCTAGCTATATTCCACAGATGTATATTTTGTGGTTGTATATTTGATTGTATGTCCAAATATACATTCCGCCGATACAAAGGATTTTATACAAAGGTAGTCAGCGGGTCAAACATACATTGTGGGCATATCTGGAGGAATATTCAGTGAATGTATGTTTTGTTTGTATCTAGCACTTGTATATTGGAAATATACATCGTGCTTATACATTGTCGAAAGATACATCGGGTGACCGGTAGCGGAGGTAACAAGAACCGACGATAAGAGGTTAAAGTTTGTATGTTGAGGAATGTACATTTTAAATGTACATTGGTGGAGATACAAGTGCCCGATACAATTGTGACTGGTCGGGGTGGTAGCTAGAATGTATGTGCAAGGATTTTTGTTCTGTGCGACCGGTAGTAGTAGGTGAGGACACCGGCAGAGTAGGTTGAGAATTGTATGTATGTTCGGTGGAGTGAACAGTGCTCGTAGATATATCGCGAATGTATGTTGGAAGATACATTGCGCTAGATGCAAGAAGTGACCAACATGAATGGTAGTGGAAACCAGCGGTCACAGGTCAGGCGTTGTATGTCTGAGTATTCAGTGTGAAGCAAATGCAAGGGTTGCAGGCACAGTAGGTGAGAGTTTGCATGTATAAGGGGAAATGTACCTTGCGATAGGAAAATAAAGAGAAGGGTTATTGAAATAGAGTTTATATGCATATTTAATAATGCATGGACATACGATTGAGAATGTATGTTAGGGTTTTTGGTGGATGCTCTGCATCATCCACACACACTCAATTACAACACTACTAGCTCTAGAAGATAAAGTAGAACCAAGATCTTCAAACCAAGAAGATAAACCACCACTTGCAATCAAGAATCAATCCAACACCACCAACAGTGCATCCTCATAAACAACCATGTTGTACCAAAGCTCCAAGTGTACAAGGAACCTCCATGACACCATGATCACCACCCAATGTACTTGCATAAGCAACCATGCCATGCCAAAGCTCTAAGTGTACAAGGAACCTCCATGCCACCATGATCATCACCTAATATACCTACATCAAACTCCTATTGAGTCTCACACGTTTGTACCATATGGTCAACAACTATAGGTCCCACAACACAACTTTCTTAGATAACACCATCTCTTTGCCTCATAATGACAACTAAACCAATGGAAGTGGTGATCAAACCAAGCCAAACAAATATAATTTGTATCCACACTACAATATCTATGGGTATAGATGACCCACATTTGAGTTACCTGTGCAACTCGTAAGTATAGACAACCTACAAAATTGCATAATTTGTAGATTTCACAATGCAATATACAAATTTAACATCACATCAGTAACCATGTTAAACATAGATAGCCAAATATAAACACGTAAGTTTTCCAAGATTCAAACACCAAATCACCTTTAGATTTAATTTTCCACAAACTCATAATGTACTATAGTCAAAGGAACCAACAAATAGCTTAAACATAAATATAAGTGAAAAAAATTACATATCAATATCTTCAAACTTGAACCACTACGAAATTCTCAGAAAATGCTCTTCATTACCTATAAAAAGTCAAAAATTAGACATTGTGGACATAATCTATGACTTGTTGAATCAATAAGAGCAAATTGGCTTTTGACTAGCATTTTCTGTCCAAAACAATAAAATCTAAAAAACCAATAATACCATAGTGTAGTACTTAGAAAGAGATTTATGTTGAATATAAGAACACAAAAATCTGATTCCGTAGGCAAAAGTTATGGCTCCTAAAAATATTACTCTATAAAGCTTCAACAAACAATAAATAGGTGGCTTGTTGGTGGAGACAAGGCAACACAAACAGTGACCCTTTGGTGGTAGTGGAGCATGGGTGATGCTTCTAGGAGACACCACCCTGGTGGTGGCAAGGTTGAGTGGTGGGCTCCTAGGCAGGGCCGAGGCAGCTCCCTAGTGATGCTAGTTGGCGGAGGTGTTGCTAATTAGTGGCACAATCAAGGGTTAGGCTCCCACACAACTAAGGGTTGGTCCCCTAGCTGACAAGCTTTAGCAAGTGGACACCATGTGATTGAAAACTATGACCAAATCCCTTTTAAATACTCTATGAATCATGATGTCACCTATGTGCATGTAGCATATAGTCAGCATGCTAACAATGACTCTTGCTGACACATGCACAATACCCTTAGGCCAATCATAAAAATTATGTAGACCATGCAGCAATGATGCAAGACTAACACAAGTGGGAAATATTCCTTTGAGTTTTCTATCAACATCTACATATCCACCAATAGTGTATAAATCGTATAGATTCATATGACTGTACAAAATATTTTCTACAAAGATTCCTCTAAGGGTATGAAAATGGCAAAAAAAATCTGACCCAAAACATAGTCATGTTTTATATGGATCTATAGGTTTTTGGGCCTTCTCGACTCAATAGTGAGGTGCATTTTTGTCCAAGAGGTCTCTAGAAAAAGTTCACCCCCAAAAACCTCATGGAAAGAGCCCAAATAGAAAACCCATTTACCAAATCTTCATCAAACCTTATATCTACAATAACCCAAGTCTACAAACACACATGTAACCTTTAAAATACTTTCATTTTTTTCTTGCAAGGCCATGGATTCAAATATGCATAAGAATATATTCATACCAAGGGTTACAAATACTAGGGAGATCTTCCACAACCTAACAACCATGATTTGATGCTAAATAAAAGCAAATTTGTAGACATAATAAACTATTTCCACATAACCTCAAGAGAGAAAATATGTAAACAAGTATTCAAAATCCATAATACAAAATAATAGACAAACATACCATCAAGATGACACCAAATGTACCTTGGGAAAACCCTCACGAGGGAAAATCTAGTCTCCAAAAACACACACTCATTGTATTATCTCATGAACAAATATTATAACATAATTTTAAAGTCTCCATGCAAGGCTTCTGAAACATCAATCTCTGAATTGCCATCCATGTGAATAAGCAAATGAAAACCATGTAACCACACATCCCAATCCATGCTTCCTCTCCTCACATATGCAACCTATAAGAGATGCTCAATCCAATCTTAGCCAACAATCCAAAGGTTATGATAGCCAACCTCAACAACTACTCATGTGCTTGCTTTTATAGAAACAAGGTTACAAAAAACCACCAAGTGGTATTACATAACCATGTGCCTTAAAACCATGAGCTCACTAAATCATGACCCCCAAACCACTTTTTTTAGTACTAAGTTTTCCCAATATTAAATATTTGCCCAATGTGCAACCCACATTAAATATTTATCCCAATGTTACATACAACATACAAAGTGGCCTCAAGAATGCCTAACCCACGTGGTATCCACATCTCACAATTAAATATTATTTTTACATTTTTAGCATTATGCAAGGTGTGCAACATACCTTTCCCAACAACAATAACAATTTTGGTTATTCTAGGTTGTTTCTAGTTTTATTAGTTTTTAGTGCATCTTAATTATGTTAGATGATGGGAGAGTGATGGATGACCTCTAAAGGAAACACTCTTATGTATTGTATTTTTTAGGTGTTAAATTATGATAACATAGAATTTTATTTTGTAAAAATATTATTGATGGTTCCTTACTACATTTTGGATTGAACATTAATATATGTATGTTATATGTATACATGCACATATAACATACATGTTATACATACATATATATATGTACATCTTATTATATATACATGTTATGTATACTATTATATTATACTAATAATATAGATATATATTTTATGTATGTTATTATACATTATATAATGTATTATATTATATAATATCATAAAAAAATGCAATGTCTTCAGCGTTTTCATATAGCTATATGTTTTTCGGATGGAGTAAGGCAAACCCTAATGACATGGTTTTAGATCATTCATCAGATACCCCTAGGATGAATCATTGGTAGAGGACATAATAGTTGGTGTGGTGCACTATGGTTTAGATGACCTCAAGATTATTGGGCATCTTTCAGATGTGAGAAAAAGGGAATCATTTAAAGAGGTTGTAGCAAATGTTATCCTGTTGTTAAATTATTCTGGAAGCCCCAAATTAGCTATTTTTCCCAAGATTTGCTCTACCAATCATATAACTAGGGTTTCCTTTGTTACAGATGGTTCTACATTGATCTTTACAAACTTTCAACCCTTTTCTCATTCCCCATATATAAAAATGGATGATGAGTTGGTTGAGTGTGAAAATCATTTAGTCAAACATGTCGTGACCTATAATTTTTTGAAAATATGGTGAAAATTGTGCAATCTTTATGCATGATCTCGCTGTAGTGGAAAAAACATCTAGAGGATGAAATTTTTATATTTCCCCATGCTCGAGGTTTTTTCATTTTGGAATTTGATTTGTTAAAGGATAAGGAGTTTGTTCTACAAGTTAGTCTATGGGATTTTTAGGAGGATTTTTTATGCATTAAACCATGGATTCCTTCTTTTGATCCTCATATAGATTCTTTCTCATCTACTTTTTTATGGGTAAGACTACCTTGCTTGCCACTGTAATTCTAGGAAACTAAATGTCTTGAGGCTATTGTAATGGCCTCGAGAAATTTCACCACATGTCAAATGAGACTTTATATATTCCTACTCCACTTATGCCCACATTCAAATTGAGATGGATATTTCCCATGATTTATCGATAGAAATTTATTTAATGGTGGGTGATCGAAGATGATGAGAACCTCTAGATTATGAAGATAGGCACAAATTTTGCTTCTCTTATGAACATCTTACTTCCTAATGTCCCAAAACATCTTTTAGGGCAATAGAATTTGTGCATGGATTGTGTAACCTACTAATCATCTAAAACACCCATAGTGAGTGGGTGTAGATACCCATCATCACATAATTGTTTCAAATGATCCTCCTAAAGATGACAGATTTTCTACAAAGACTACAACTACTCACGCTTTTGATAAGGTTGTCGTGCCTTCGACCCTTGATAACGGGGCTCCTTTAGAAACTTCCCCTATGATGAATGGTGGGATTAATGATTCAAGGATTATGATCAATAAATCAAAGATAGTTCTAATTGGTGAAAATATTTCGAGTGAGCTAGATAAAGTCAGGTAAATTTATGATCCTTATGTTTCAAAGAGGACCAAGGTAGAAGCAAATACAACATTAGAAGCATCTAGAAATAATGTTGAACATCCAAGTACTCTAATAGAGGTCTTTGCTTTAATATCTCTTATGGAGCCAAATTGGATTGAGGTGAAGAAGAAGGTATCCTACAACAATATACACCCACTGACTCTAAGATCCCCTATTTTGAAGTAAACTATTTGTGTTAGAATTTATTCTAGCTATTAAAAGCATGAGGGATAAGCATCTTTAAAATTATTGGAGTTGGTGAACCTTTAAGTTAACAGATCCTATGCTTCAATACCTTTTTTGTAGCTCATGGATGCCTAACCCAAACTTACTACACACACACATACACTTAATGAATCAAGATAATCCTTTAAATTGCCTCATAATAATTCTTTCCTTTCTTCCAAACTTTGGGTCTCGACACCAAATATAGGACAAATCTTTTCAATTCAAGAACATGTTCCATCTGGGCCGATCAAAAAAGGAACTCCAATTAATTCACATTTTTCATGTCTTATCAAAGTCCTCATTGTCCAATTCAAAAATATATTATAGATTTATAATATTAATAGCATACATATCATATAATGTATATACTATTAAATAATAATAACATTTATATTATTAAACAATAACAACATATAGATTATATCTATGTATATATGTTAACATACATATTATATATTATATAACATGTATAACGTGTATGTTATATATAATACATATTACATATTATATATAACATACATGTTATATAATATATAATATGTATATATTATGCATACATATGTACATATACATATATGTATATGTATATTGTCAGTAAATAGATTTGTCATTGCAGTTATTGCCATAAAAACTAGCCCTAACTCGCCCAACAAGCAGTGACAAATGTACCAACCATTAGAGAATCACTATTGGGTAAGCAATCTTCCTTTTCTTTTGAGAGGGCTAGCTCCCTCATATGATAAAATTTGGGGGTTTTCGGGGTATGCTTTTGACCAGAAAGAAAGAAAGGTAACTAACTAAAACATAAAAGATTAAAAAAAAAGTGAAACCCTAGGTTGATTATAGAAGATACAAATTTTAGATTTCCCAAGAGAAGCATTCAATATCAACATGAAAATAAACTCCTAGATTTATCTCCACGAGAACATTTATTTGGATGAAATGGTTGTAAAGAGGGTTTTGTGTGGCAAGGAGATGATCTGACTTAAGAAAGAACAAATCTTGATAGTTTCACAACACACTGATTGAGAAAAACTATTCTATATCAACCTAGATTACACAAAAATAGTTTTATAATGAAGGATGACAAATATTTCTAGTCACATAATAGAGAAACCCAAGATAATGACTATTATTCTAACATAAGAAAGAAAAATAACATAAAGGAGACAATACACAGGTTCACTGACTAGCAATATTATTCCTTTATTGATTTTCAAAAGGACAACACACAAATTTTCTCTTCTCTCGCTCAAAATGAGAGGATCAAAAAGTCCCTTATTTCCCCAGCCATGTTGAAAAATAGAAAATAACCCCTTTACATTGGAAATGACTACATTTATAGTTTTCCACTGTCTATAACCAATTCCTAACTGACTCATAATTACCTACTTTCATACTTTATAAAACAATTAAAATATTATAGTCTTTATAATGAGCATATGTTTTCAACTCATTAAAAGAAATATTTTACAAACATTAATACAACTGAATTCATAATAAAAAGTTAAGCCTTTGTATAAACTTGACATCCATTTGACTGTCATGACTTTATGTCGAACTGTTTGCATGTGATGGTTGTACATGCACGTATTTAGAATATTTTTTGTTGAATAATTGAAGTAGATTGTTGACATTTTCTTGAAACTCTGAGATTAGTGTAGCAATTTTGGTTTATTATCTCATTTATTGTCATATTTCTTGTAATCAGTATCACCTTTCATCTTTGTCACTACTATAGCTTATATGAAGTTCCCATTTGCTTCTTCTATTTCCATAATCAACATGGTAATATTTTTTTCAAAAGAAAAGAGTTGATTAATAACATCATAGAAGAGGTTTTCACAAGTTTCATAGACTTGAATCCTCTATTGTATAGTTCTCCAACATCTTGGATAAATTGGAATTAACACCACCAATGTTTTCTAGAAACAAAGTCCAAATAGGATGATCTATCTTGGTCCTTTTTAACTTTGGGTATCCTTGATGAAGAACCTACTTCAAAATTTAGCATCAAGAGTTCATTTAATACCATCTCTGAGAAATGACACTGCCTTGATTGATTTTGATCCCTTGAATCTAACGAAGATTGTGTATTATGAGTTTGAATAACTATAGATTCACAACGAGGATCAACCATAGGGTTTGAACTTCTTTAGAAGTGCCCTATCATAAGTAAAACTTGGACTGCTTATTGATTCAATCACATAATGATCTACAAGTTTACTAATATGATGATCGTCATAATAATCTAGCATATTCTATATGTCAACATACTCCAAACCAACCTCTATTGTTAACCTGATTGAGTTTCGAAAGTGCTCAAACAATTAAGCTTGTGAAAGTAATCCATCTAGAAATTATAATTAGTATTTCATATAAAATGGGGTAAACTTATCATCTTCAAATGTTATAACCTAGTGCTCTGTATGTACATGAGGTCAAATTTCATTAACCCTGAGGCTACTTGCTTTTATTGCTCTATTCCCCATATTCGTAATTTCTAAACATATGAAATTCACCATACTTGTCATCGAGTTCCATGACTATCTCCACATATTTGGTAATGGCCATCCTAACCTTTGCCATTTACATGCTTAGCAAGATCACAGGTAGAATTCACACTTAGTAACAGTTTGGTTTGAATCAATTTTTACAATCTCTAGTATTTCTAAAAATTTAGGGAGTCCACTTACATTTTTTCATAGTACCCACATTTATGACGTTTTTGTGCTCTTACATAGTTCCTTCCCATTGAACAAATCTTGTAACAACCATTGTGCCTTTAGGATTCAAGTGGATTTTTTAGCAAGAACGACTTTATAGAGAGGCTCTTAAGAACTTCCCTGGCATAAGTTAGACATTTCTAGCCACCCTTTGAAGATAAGACAGATAAGTTAGTGCATTGCACACACAGTTTAGTGTTCATGTTCATAAAGAAGTTTGTGGCATGCTTGGTAGTTGTAGTTGAATCAAAAGGACTTTCCATAATCACCAAAAATTACATCTGCAAAGGTATACCTGAAGAGCAAAGACCATGAAAACAGGATTATAATTCCATAATTGTTTTGGATAACATCAAATGTTCTACATAGAGAGATTCCACTAAAACTACAAACACTTTCCAGGCCATTGTGGTTCAATATGGGAAAAACCATTATGCCTTTGATATGAGTTATTCATTAAGAAACTAATTTTGAGCACTATAATATTATTGTTCACAAAAGATTTGGGCATTAAAAACATGCACAACTTCTTCAAGTTTAGCATAAGTTTGCACACAAAGCATAATTCAGTTCTCACTTCTAGCACCTTCTTTTTTTAACTCTTCTCATTTTCTCAACTATATGGGGACTTTTCTCTTCAATTTTGTTGCCTATTTTCTTTCCAAGGTCTAAAATATTTGCACACTTTAACCCTTCTTTGACTTCCCATCTATGAAAGAGAGTGATTTTTCATTGTTAGATGGAGAATATAAAATATCAGTCTATACCTCTGAGACTTCCTTATCTTGCAACTCAACTTTATCTAGTAGTGGGAATAATGGACTAGTATTTTCATTGTGAAAGGGGAATTTTATAGTAGTAGGGTGAGATGATATTTTGTCATGATACTTTAGTTGTTCCTGAGCATGTGCACCTGGTACAGACTCGAATGACATAATTGATCCCCATTCTACTTAAATATCATCCACTTCAATGGTCAAACACTCAATAGAAAATTTACACCTCATTCACAACAAAAAGTTGTAAATATTTGTCCTATTTGTATTGGCCAAAATTAATCTTTGGACTATTGAAGTGGATGATATTTAAGAATAGCCATTGATCCCTCCATAGATCTTAGACTAACCACTCCCAAACCAGTGGTAGAATCCAATGGCAAACATCACAATCATGCTTGAGTATTCTATCAATGATTCACATTCATATGTTCATAATCTTGCATTGAGACCTTTTGTTCTGTTGACTATGGCCTTTCACATTTTGAGAAGGTGTTTTTACTAACCATGGTCCTAGATCTCCCTTTTCTTTTAACATTTCACATGTATAGTTAAGTTTTCCATTTGCACTCAAGAGGATTATTGGAAGAGGTTGAAGAATTTGGATTTACACCTGCTACATACACTTTGCACAAAGGCTTTTAAAATTAATTTCATAGACCTGCATTTTTATAAAAACCTACAATCATTGTAGTCTTTTTGAGGCGTTCTGTCAATCAATTACATATCTTGTATGTGCTTCCATATTTTGCATTAATATCTACTAGGTTGTTTTAAACCATAATCATATCCTTTATGTCTTTATGGACACCCATACCCTATTTCAAAGCTCCTATTTTAGGCATAGAAAAGAAGGAAAATAGTAATGATTGAAGAGTTCAGCTTTGCACCTATCGATTGCATTTGCTTTGAGTTTCTAAAATGCTTTCAACAAATCCATTATGCAATTATTGCATTCCATGAGACACATTTCTTTGATAAATTTTGTCAAATAATTTAGTGCCTTGTCTATGCTTCCACACTTTGCATTCAAGGCGACAAAAACATTTGAAACTATAATACCTGAGAGGAATTTCCTTCTATTTTGTTTTGATGGGAGTCCAAACCTTGTTTAGAGCTCCTGCTTTGGCATGAGTAGGAGGATGTTAACCAATGTTATGGGATGTATCTTTGCACTTGTAGATTGCATTGATTCAATGTTGAAATCCACCGGACAACTGAAAGGGGGGGGTGAATCAGTTGTCCCTAAAACTTTGAACAATAATGAAGATCAACTCTTCAAATAATTATTTACTATTATTCAGATTTAATCATGAAAGCATGAAACAAGAAGCTCAACACAATAACACATGAAACACCAGATTTTTTATGTGGAAAACCCTCTAAGGGAAAATCCACGGTGGGTGTTAGCCCACATGATATATATGTTATAGCAATACAGAAAAACATAGGCTCACTATCTTAGGGCTTACTGCCCGAATTGCTCACTACAAATGTTGAGGCTCACTGCCAAAAATGACTCACTGCCAGGAGGTGGTGAACTGATTTGGTAGTATCTACTCCATGCCTGGATTCAGTTCCATTGAAGCACAATATAACTCTTCTACTCTACTCTTTTACACCTTCTCACTTATCTCTTCATTTTCACACAAGGATATATTTTTTGCAACTACATTACATGCTTTTATACAATTCATCAACCTTGGAATGTACATCAAGGTCGGCATTACATTCATCAACCATTGGAACATTCTTTAAGGTCAGCATTACAATAATACAAAGAAATAGGTCTGGACCTAAACATAATTTGCTAAGGTAAGGATGTATGTGGATCATGTTATGCCTTAGCTAGGACTCAAATGTAATCTTCCATGCCACGACACACTTCCATAATCTTCAATGCATCTCCACAAGAAATGAAGAGAACCAAGTTGGCCAAGACTGGTAATAACATTGGGTCTTCAAAGAACATACTTCATACACAATCCAAATTTCTCTTTGTGGACCAATCTAGAGGTAGGAACACGATCGGGCAACATCCACGAGCGCATTGTGGTCACCAGGAACAACCACATAATCTCTAACCATTTTTTCAAGAAGATTCTTCAAACCGAAGCACAAGAACAACACTGTCAGCCATTGTCATAAAGAAAGAATAGCTTGTGGACCACCAAATCATGAACCATTGGAGTTGAAGGCACTTATCATCATTCCAGACTTAACTAGAGAATTGTAGATCAAAATACTTCAATGCAGAGGAATGCAGAGCAAAATACCTTCTCCCTATCACCAGTGAATACTCAGAGAAAGCAACTTTTATTCTGGTGAACACAACTCACTCAGATCTTCATACTAGAGGCTCAAACTTGAGATATAGCATCTTCTGATATTCCTCTAAATAACTTCCAATCTGTAGACAAAGATATTCATTCTGTTAGAGATGCGAAGCAATCTTCTAGACTGTTCTTTTAGTAAACAAAGATACTCTTCCACAAACTGTTTCCACCAGAGCAGAAATTTTTGTCAAAAGCACTTGGAAACTCAATATCTAGATCATTTACTCATTTTCTCCAACACTTCCATGAGCTAATACAAAGCATCTAACTTATCAAATTAGTAGCACTGTTGACATCAATGACAACATAGATATATTGACATTAATGACAACATAGATATGTTGACATCAATGACAACACTGATTAGGCACATACTTGCAACATTCAACACATCCATTTTGTGCATGACCTGTAATCATTGTATCCTATGAGATGATGTCTATTGAAGTCTCCAGTCTAGATATAGGTGAAGAGGGCACTGGCGAAGATGGTGGCATTTTAAACTTGCATTGATACTTTCATTTACGTCTAGACCAAGCTTTCCATCCCCATGTTTTGATCATGCCATTGTAAGGGCACACTACTCTTGGGAGATAGGGAGGATCCCATTACTACCTTGGGAACCTCTCACAAGTTGCCTATTACTTTAAAAATGTCAAAAAAGTGAAGTTCCTTATTAAAATGCCAATGAATGGGTAATGTCAAGGGTTTGGGTGCCTTAGGAATTGTCAAGACTTAAGAGGTATTAAGGAATTGTCGGGGGTTAAGAGGGTATAAGGAACTGTTGGGGGGGGTGGGTTCTAAGTACCCCAAAAAGCTCTGACCAAGAGAATTTTCAAGATTATTTAAAGTTTTTGAACCTATAAATGTTGCTAAGGATAATGTCATGAGTTTTAAGGGATCGAAGATCTATTATCACCAATAGTGCACCCTTTACTGAGATGATTGAAACACTCAGCCTACTAGTGAAACATGGGATAACTCCCCTGATTGTGGGCTCAGGATGTGGGAGTTAACCTCTAGAGTGAGCTGGTTCTCTTGGTAACTTCACCTAAACTAACTAAACTAAAGCTTTGTTGAGGAAAAGAGTAAGAAGGAAACATTAAAATGAACCTACTTCTTCCTAAGGTGATGCAACAAATGATGTTTCTGAAGTCTATACTACTGTTTGGACTAAAAAATGGTAAATAATCTAAAACCAACATGTACACAACTCAATATTTTGTATGTTTTTTACAAAAGTGTTTCATAACAAGGTTTGGTATGTTAAAAATAGAGTTTAGAAGGAAGCTATGCTTGTTATCACAACATTAACTCTAATCTCAACTAGTTAAGACAAGCTATGACCTGCAAAAATGCATACATTCTACTCAAAGGCAAGGAAAATAGGACAAAAATCAAGGGGAAAAAGTATCACCACAAGATAACTTATCAACTATCTAAAAGATTTGCACAATAAAACAACAATGAGAAGGTAAAAATAACTTATTTTATTGATCAAAAAGGTGTTACATATAGCTATGTAACCTTGAAAATGGAGTTACAATTTGTTGTCCTAGCATGAAAGAACTTAAGAAAGATATAATACAATGCCTAGAGAGAAAAGAACTGACTAAAATCTGCCCCAAAAGCTTGCCTTTATGCTGTTTAATAGCTTACAAAAGAATAGGATCATGTGTTGAGGAAGTTTTCACTCCATCTTGTTGAGTCAAACCTCCTTTGGTCGTCCAAAACCTTTTCCCCTACTTTTCAGCCCCTAAAATTACTCCAAAAGTTTGTTTGAGTGGTAAAAAAGTCATCCCTTGACCTCCTCTACCATCAAGCCTTCACAAATAGCTCCTAAATGCTCAAAAACTGGGTCAAAACTTCCCCCCTATATCTTCTCAACTAGTTGCATAGCTCACTCAACTTCCCTAGTTGCTCTCAACTTGCCCACAAGAAGCTCAAATTGCCACCAAACTGCCTTGACTGCCTCCTTGAAAATCTTAACTTGCTGACCTTGTTGTCCTTGCAAGAGATTTTAAAATTCTTGGTCGTGCAAAACCAAAAAGCATACTTTTGAGGGTTCAAAACTACCCCAAACTGTATGTTTTTGGCTCTAACTTTCACCCAATTCCTAGTTATACCCATGCAACCTCCATTTTGCATTAAATACTATTATTGCAACTTGTAAATTGCTCCTTCATGACCTAAAAACACTTGGCACTTCATATACTACCATTGTAGGGTCTTAATTAGGCTAAAAAGTGTTTGTAGATACCTTTAGACTATATTTTGAAACCCTGAAAGTGATTGGTTTAGTTATCTGACAATTCATCTGATGATTTATCACTCAAGACCACACTATTATATTGTACCATACAGTCCCCTTATGCATACACTCTTTCATGACAATGTTTACTCATGATTCCCCAAGCACCCAACATGGATTAAAACTTCTTTTAGTAGTCATAGAGACCTCCTTTCACTTATTAATTTGTAAAAGCCTTTGCAAAATGATCCTTTATTGTCACTGATCCCATATGACTATCTCCATGCATCTTACATGCTGACTTTTGACTGTTCTATGAAATTTGGGCTGTTCTAAGTTGTTCTAAACTGTCTTTGTACTATTTTTAGGCAATAAAAACCTTTCAAACTTCACAAATCAATAACAGCTTACCTCAATTGCTACCTTCTAATTAACTATTATCTGATTATGACTACACCTTCATGTCTTAACTATCTTGTTGCTGCTAACCTTGGAGTCCTCCAAAGACCTAATCTCCTTTTCAATATAATAATGTAGTCCTAAAGTGAACTATGCACTCCATGAAGATGGTTCTTTAGATGCTTTGAAACATTGATTTGATGACTCCCTCTGTTTGTAGCTGTCTATGACCCTTTTCTCACTGTATTCCCTATGATCTCCTTACACTGGTTTGACAACACCCTATAAGATTTATAGAGAACTTGATGTGACCTCATACTCATAGATCTTAGACCTTAAAACAAGACTCATGAACATACCCTATAAACCTTCAGACTTTTAGTACTTTCATGAACCCTATAGACTTTGAATCAACATCAACCAATCTATTACATTCTCATACCAATTTATGTCATAGAGGAAATTGCTTTTTGTTTGCAACTACAGTTCTCTGTCAGATGTTAACTTGACTTGCCTCTCATCATTATTTCCTTCCTCACAGGTGATTGTGACTGTCCCTTTTATGATGGACTGTTGTTCCTTTATCATTGTGACTATCATGACATTGACCCTAAACCTTTTACTAACCCATTGACTACCTCTTTATCATTGGTCTACTTCATTTTTTGTGGTCTTTCAAAACTAGGTAGGCTTCTTTTTTTTAACCCTCTGTGATCCCTTTCACTATCCTTGTAATAGTCTAGTGTATGACTGCTGCCATGCTTCACATGATTGCCTTTTTTTATCATACTTTGCTGCTCCATCTCCTGTGGTGCTATTTCTCATGGTTGTGTGACTGCTTTTATTCTTGTTTGATGACTACTTTTGTTGTCCTGATGACTGCTTCATGTGACTTGTTATGACAACTCTTTCATTGACTATTCCTTCTTAGGATAGCTTCCAACTTTGATTGACTGTTGCATGCTTTTGTTGTCTTCATTGTTTGACAGTCTTTATGTTGTTTCCATTGACTGTCCTCTACTCTAAATAACAACCGTGACTTCTCTATGGACAAAGGTGACCGCTGTTATCATATATGACTATCCTTTAACAGAGGTAACTATTGTTCCTAACCTTCATTGCTAGCTGTGGTTGCATTGTTTGACTGTTGTTTGGCATTATAAATTGTTCCTCTACAAACTGCATGTTGATGTCCCCATACATCTACATGTTATCATGTAGTCCTAGCACATTTCCTTCATTGATGTAGGCTTACATTCCAAACGTTGTCTTCCTTGTCATTTTAGACTGTCCAATGACTGTTTAGATATGACTGCACTTTAACCTCTGCAGACTGCATGCTAACTAAGGGTTTCCATCTACCTTTACTGCTGATGACTATCATCCTTATAGTAGTCTGATCCTGTTGTTGATTGTCCCTTACTACATGGAGTATTCAGGTTACCCTCTTATCTGTTATGTGGAATAACTCATATGGACATCAATATGCCATAAAGCATGGAATAAAATAGATAAAAAGAGATGCATAGATCATTGATATTCTCACAAGACTTCAGGAACCTTTAACAACATATCAACTGTAGAATGAAAATGAAGAAACCTTTCTATTTTGACTGACCTATACATGGATATAGCTGATCTACAGTGATATCATCTTCATTATAATTTATGACATTGAGACAAGGTGAGAATATCTCCTATAGACTTCTCAAATCCTTATAACCTCTTGGTTCTAGTCATCATCCCTTTAGATCTGCAACATGTTTGTTGTCACTACATTCTCTACCCTTCAAGATTGATCACTCATTCATGGCGATCTCCATAACCCTAAATAGAGTTTAACAATCCTTCATAATCTTAGATCCTGCATAAGCTCAGATATGGGCTATTGTGAACTCCTTATAAAATCTCTGTTATAACTTATTGGATCTCCACAACTTTCAAAACTCTTTGCACTGATATGAACTTTTGTATACTGCACAAGAATTGTGATCTATCTTTTAAAACTGTAGGGGTTCTCATACACTGTTACTACATTGAAACATTCAAGACAGAGTGTCTCAATATCTTCAACGTCTCTACATGCTTGATTTGCTCCATCTCGTGAATCTACATGTTAGAAGAGAATAGAACCAAAGTTTTTCTCATTTCTACAAACCCTAGAACAATGGCTCAACCCCTAAGCAACACAAGACAAAGACCTAAAACAAAACCTAACTCAACTCAAAACTCTTGCAAACTAACCTGACCTCCTCTCAAAAATTTGGCCTTATTTTTTAAAAAGAGTTTTCCCCTACTATTGTACGGGCTTTTTTGGAGAAAATGGGGCTATTTGGACGTAAATGATGCCTTTTTTGACTCTTGTTATTAATGAACCACGCCTTCTATGTTGATGGGTGACTCTTGAAAAGAAAAGAGGTGATTTTGATGATCTATTAGATGTTTCAAGGAAACTACAACATAAATTTGTAACCTTAAAACAAAAACTAGGTGGTTTTTTAAAAGTTTGCAAGGTCCAAAATAACATTAATATCTCCTTTTGCATGATAAACTCCTTTCAAAACTTCTCAAAGACTATTTAGACTTCCTAAACAAACCAAGACACCTTTAACCCCTTTGTCAACATTTTTGGCGACCTCTACGAAATGCTTGCCTGCTAAGCATCTAGAACAGTAGCCTTGAAAGTCCATTGGGAAAAAGAGGCAAAAGAGACCAAAGACAACACTGGAAACAAACTTGACAAACAAATGTTAACACCTCAAGTCAACTAACTAAACACCTAAACTAATTGTGCTTCAACACTTGGAGAAAAGGCGAACTAAATATGTGCATCAACACTTATTAACTTTAAATAAACCTATCCTAACCTACCCCAATTAGCTTCAAGTCTTTCTCAAATAAATCCATTGACTGGTTCCTTAATGTAGCTCTCTTTTCTCATGAATTTACAATGTTTCACATGTTTGTGAGCACCCCAAAAGAGATGGAAAAATGGCAAATGTTCAACCAACTGCTGCAATACTTCTTGGAAAAAGAAAACATATTCACTTACCTCTTCATACTGATTGTGCATACTGTTGTTTTGATATGAATAGGTAAGCTGAGTATGTTCTTCTTTAGCTGCACTTTCATGCTTGGGTGCAAGCATGACTTGTGGTACTTTGGTGGCCTCCATTCTTGCTAGGTGTCTAATTAGACATCCTCTCAAAAGGAAAAACTTGGAGCTCTCCTTTGGTTTCTTGTTTGTGGGTTGCTTCTTCATCATCTTGCTGATCTTTGACAACCACCTCTTGTAACTTTTTTGGCAAAAATGTAGAAATTTCTGCCCTTTGTTCTTGCTGCTGATGATGATTCTCCTCTTCTATAATAGCTGGCTTGGCATCTAGACTTGAACAAAAAGTCTCCAAATCATCCCAAAATAGATCCTCATCAACCTCTTCTTTACTTTTATGCACAAGAGGACTGATTTTGGCTTCACATTCATTTTGACCAGTAACCTTGTGTGTATCGGCTTCTCTATCTTCTTCATCTGTCTCTTCATAAACTAGCGTCCTTTCACACTCTTTCTTGTCTTCTATTTGCCCCAAAAATTGTGGCGAGGTTGAAACTTGCATACTCTCTTCTTCTTTCTCAATGAAAGAAGGAAGTTCATCATGTAAGAAAATCAAATCTTCATTCACACCACTCTTTCCTTCCTTACCACCTTGCTATCCCAACTGATTTGTCAACATAGGCATTGGCATATTCTCCTCACCTTCACCAAAAAATGGGAGCTCATCAAATAAATCAGTTAGAACTTCATATTCAACACTTCCTTCTTTCTCTTCATACTACTGTCCCACTTGATCATGCTCATTATTCCCTTGCAACAAGTCCAAGTTTTCCTATTTTGACTCATCTGCAAGTATATGAACAACAAGAGATTCTTCTTATTCTTCCCCAAAAACCTCATTTTCTTGCTTACTAAACCAACTATCTTGGTGAATAATGGGACCATCTTTAAAAGATGAATGGTGAAAGGAGGAAAGGGCTGATCCAACAAAGAAATATGGGAAGTTTGATGGGTACTTGGAAGAGTAATAGGCTCTTGAGGAGACTGATTTAGAGAAACAAAGGGTTGAACTTGCATAGTCTCAGTTTCATGCAAAGGATGAAGACTCCTAAAACTTGGAATTTCAAACTTACTTGAAGACTTGAGAAGCTTATCTTGCTTGAGAATTGGAATCTTATACTTAGGAAACTCCTCTTTCATAAGCTGAGATGGAATGTAATGGGTTGACTGAGCTTCCATTCTTTGAACATTGGCAAGCAATAACCTCATCTACTCTTGTTTAGCAGAAACCTCTCTTGCAAGAGACTCCTCATACTACTCCCTTTGGTAATCCATCTCTTCTTGATAAGGAAACTCTTCTTGATAAGCCAACTCTTGTTGGAAGTCATACTTTTGGTCTGCTTCAATTTCACTCATTTGCCTTTGAAAATCCAACATGATGTCCTTAATGCTTATGTTATCAGCATTTGAAGGTTGGCTATGAGGGTAACTACACTGGTTGGAGATAAAATGGGCATTTTGTGGTTGATTAAAAGGTTGCCAAGGAGATTGAGCAGGGGTGGGTGGGTGGTAAGAATGATAAGAATGCTGATGAACTGCTGTTCTAGGGTCATTTGGGACAACACCAGCAAGCTGTTCTATTTCGTATGGCTGGTAAGAAGAGATATGAGTAGGTTTTTCATGAAATGGAGGGTGATGAAAGACATCTCCATGAAATGAAGACATTATGTAGCATTCAAGCAAACTAGAAACTCATTGAAATATCATAAAATTAGAATTATTAAGACTAATTTTTGCAAGAATTTGATAACATACCAGCACTTGGTCTTCTTGAAACTAGTAGAATAACTCAAAGTAGCTAGGTGTGTGAAGAGTTTTTGTCTCCAAAGGCATAAATTACTGATATACACACCAAATTTCAGCAATAAGAGGACTAAGTTTGAACTATGATAGCTCAAATTGTCCACCAGGCGTGCCAAAAATTGTTATCACCAAATAGTGCACCCTTTGTTAAGATGATGAAAACATTCAGCCTACTAGTGAAACATGGGATAACTCCCCTGATTGTGGGCTCAGGATGTGGGAGTTAACCTCTAGAGTGAACTGGTTCTCTTGGTAACTTCACCTAAACTAACTAAACTAAAGCTTTGTTGAGGAAAAGAGTAAGAATGAAACATGAAAATGAACCTACTTCTTCCTAAGGTGATGCACCAAATGATGTTTCTGAAGTCTATACTATTGTTTGGACTCAAAATGGTCAATAATCTAAAACCAACACATACACAACTCAATATTTTGTATGTTTTTTACAAAAGTGTTTCATAACAAGGTTTGGTATGTTAAAAATAGAGTTTAGAAGGAAGCTATGCTTGTTATCACAACATTAACTCTAATCTCAACTAGTTAACACAAGCTATGACCTGTAAAAATGCATACATGCTATTCAAAGGCAAGGAAAATAAGACAAAATTCAAGGGGAAAAACTATCACCACAAGATAACTTATCAACTATCTAAAAGATTTGTACAATAAACTAGCAATGAGAAGGTAAAAATAGCTTATTTTATTGATCAAAAAGGTGTTACATACAGCTGTGTAAGCTTGAAAATGGAGTTACAATTTGTTGTCCTAGCATGAAAGAACTTAAGAAAGATACAATACAATGCCTACAGAGAAAATAAATGACTAAAATCTGCCCCAAAAGCTTGCCTTTATGCTGTTTAACAACTTACAAAAGAATAGGAATATGTGTTGAGGAAGTTTTCACTCCATCTTGCTGAGTCAAACCTCCTTTGATTGTCCAAAACCTTTTCCCCTACTTTTTAGCCCCCAAAATTACTCCAAAAGGTTGTTTGAGTGGTAAAAAAGTCATCTCTTGACATCCTCTACCATCAAGGCTTCACAAATAGCTCCTAAATGCTGATAAATGCTCAAAAACTAGGTTAAAACTATCCCCTATATCTTCTCAACCAGTTGCACAGCTCACTCAACTTCCCTAGATGCTCTCAACTTGCCCACACGAAGCTCAAACTGCCACCAAACTACCTTGACTATCTCCTTGAAAAGCTTAACTTGTTGACCTTTTCATCCTTGCAAGAGATTTTAAAATTCTTGGTCGTGCAAAACCAAAAAGCATACTTTTGAGGGTTCAAAACTGCCCCAAACTGTATGTTTTTGGCTCTAACTTTCACCCAACTCCTAGTTATACCCATGCAACCTCCATTTTGCATTAAATAATGTTATTGCAGTTTGTAAATTGCTCCTTCATGACCTAAAAACACTTGGCACTTCATATACTACCATTGTAGGGTCTTAATCAAGCTAAAAAGTGTTTGTAGATACCTTTAGACTACATTTTAAAACCTCTGAAAGTGATTAGTTTAGTTATCTGACAATTCATCTGATGATTTATCACTCAAGACCACACTATCATATTGTACCATATAGTCCCCCCTATGCATACACTCTTTCATGACAATGTTTGCTCATGATTCCCCAAGCACCCAACATGGATTAAAACTTCTTTTAGTAGTCATACAGACCTCCTTTCACTTACTAATTTGTCAAAGCCTTTGCAAAATGATCCTTTATTGTCACTGATCCCATATGACTATCTCCATGCATCTTACATGCTGACTTTTGACTGTTCTATGAAATTTAGGCTATTCTAAGCTGTTCTAAACTGTTTTTATACTATTTTTAGGTAGAAAAAAACCTTTCAAACTTCACAAATCAATAATAACTTACCTCAATTGCTGCCTTCTAGGTGACTATTATCTGATTATGACTGCACCTTCATGTCTTAATTGGCTTGTTGCTACTAACCTTGGAGTCCTCCAAAGACCTAATCTCCTTTTCAATATAATAATGCAGTCCCAAAGTGAACTATGCACTCCATGAAGATATTTCTTTGGATGCTTTGAACATTTATTTGATGACTCCCTCTGTTTGCTGTTGTCTATGACTCTTTTCTCATTGTATTCCCTATGATCTCCTTACATTGGTTTGACAACACCCTATAAGATTTATAGAGAACTTGATGTGACCTCCTACTCATAGATCTCAGACCTTAAAACAAGACTCATGAACATACCCTATAAACCTTCAGACTTTTAGTACTTTCATGAACCCTACAGACTTTGAATCAACATTAACCAATCTATTACATTCTCATACCAATTTCTGTCATAGAGGAAATTGCTTTTTATCTGCAACTACAGTTCTCTATTAGATGTTGACTTGCGTCTCATCATTATTTCCTTCCTCATAGGTGACTGTGACTGTCCCTTTTATGATGGACTGTTGTTTCTTTATCATTGTGACTGTCATGACATTGACCCTAAACATTTCACTAACCTGTTGACTACCTCTTTATCATTAGTCTACTTCATTTTTTGTGGTCTTTCAAAACTAGGTAGGCTTCTCTTTTTTTAACCCTCTGTGATCTCATTCACTATCCTTGTAACAATCTAATGTATGACTGCTGCCATGCTTCACATGATTGCCTTTTTTTTATCATACTTTGCTGCTCCATCTCATGTGCTGCGATTTCTCATGGTTGTGTGACTGCTTTTATTCTTGTTTTATGACTACTTTTTTTGTCATGATGACTGCTTCATGTGACTTGCTATGATAACTCTTTCATTGACTATTCCTTCTTAGGATAGCTTCCAACTTTGATCGACTATTGCATGCTTTTGTTGTCTTCACTGTTTGACAATCTTTCTGCTATTTCCATTAATTGTCCTACTACTCCAAATAACAACCATGACTTCTCTGTGGATAGAGGTGACTGCTGTTATCAAATATGACTGCCCTTTAATAGAGGTAACTATTGTTCCTAACCTTCATTGCTGACTATGGTTGCATTGTTTGACTGTTGTTTGGCATTATAAATTGTTCCTCTACAAACTATATGTTGTTGTCCGCATACATATGCATGTTGTTATCATGTAGTCCTAGCACTTTTCCTTCATTGATGCAGGCTTACATTCCAAGCATTGTCTTCCTTGTCACTTTAGACTATCCAATGACTATTTAGATATGACTACACTTTAACCTCTGTAGACTTCATGCTGACTAAGGGTTTCCATCTACCTTTGCTACTGATGACTATCATCCTTATAGCAATTTGATCTTGTTGTTGATTGTCCCTTACTACATGAGTATTCAGGTTACCCTCTTATCTATTATGTGGAATAACTCATATGGACATCAATATGACCATAAAGCATGGAATAAAATAGCTAAAAAGAGATGCACAGATCATTGATATTCTCACAAGACTTCAAAAACCTTTGACAACATATCAAATGTAGAATGAAAATGAAGAAACCTTTCTATTTTGACTGACCTATACATGGATATAGCTGATCTACAATGATAATATCTTCATTATAATTTATGATATTGAGACAAGGTGAAAATATCTCCTATAGACTTCTCAAATCCTTATAATCTCTTGGTTCTAGTCATCATCCCTTCATATCTGTAACATGTTTGCTGTTACTACATTCTCTACCCTTCAAGATTGATCACTCATTCACTGTGATCTCCATAACCCTAAACAGAGTTTAACAATCCTTCATAATCTCAGATCCTACATAATCTCAAATATGGGCTATTGTGAACTCCTTGTAAAACCTCTATTATAATTATTGGTTCTCCACACTTTCAAAACTCTTTGCACTGATATGAACTTTTGTATACTACACAGGAATTGTGATTTGTCTCTGCATGCTTGATCTGCTCCATCTTGTGAATCTGCATGTTAGATGAGAATAGAACCAAAGTTTTTCTCATTTCTACAAACCCTAGAACAATGGCTCAACCCCTAAGCAACACAAGACAAAGCCCTAAAACAAAACCTAACTCAACTCAAAACTCTTGCAAACTAACCCGACCTCCTCTCAAAAATTTGACCTTATTTTTCAAAAAAAGTTTTCCCCCTACTATTGTACGGGCTTTTTTGGAGAAAATGGGGCTATTTGGATGTAAATGATGCCTTTTTTGACTCTTGTTATTAATGAACCATGCCTTCTATGTTGGTGGGTGACTCTTGAAAAGAAAAGAGGTGGTTTTGATGACCTATTAGATGTTTCAAGGTAACTACAACATAAATTTGTAACCTTAACACATAAACTAGGTGGTATTTTAAAAGTTTACAATGTCCAAAATAACATTAAGATCTCCTTTTTGCGTGATAAATCCTTTCAAAACTTCTCAAAGACTATTTAGACTTCCTGAACAAACCAAGACACCTTTAACCCCTTTGGTGACTATTTGCGCTTTATTTGGCGAAAATGTCAACAAGTCCTTTTTAAAAAAATCCAAGAAAGCTCCAACACTAATGAATTTTGAAGATTTTTAAATCCAACAAACACTAAGACCTCTGACAAAGGGAATTTCGAGCTATTGTTTGAATTTTTGAACTGGAGAAGTGCCGCCAAAGTGTAATGCCAAAATTTTGATGAGTTGTTGGACTTGTGAACTCTCCTACGAGTTTGAAACATTTAGAAAACACTGACACGGAGCATAAGGTAAACTTGAATTTTTTCAAATGAAGCCGTAAACATGCTTTGAAAAATGATAACCCGTACCTTTTTCTTGGGATAATATTTTCACCTGAAACTTGGCCACATTGTCAAAAATGATCCCATAAAATTCCTTATTAGGTCATTTTCTCCAATTTTTATGAAACTCTAGATTTAATTATTTCTTTAAACTATCAATGAAAGCTTGCTAGTTTAATATCTCCCAAACTGAAAGGAGTTTCACTTCAAAAATTTACCACATCGTGTTTAATTAAGTCAAGAACATTCCTATAAAATTCTTTTATTCCATCTCTTACAGATTTTCAAATTTTATTATTTTTTTAACTCACTGCACTGTGCGACTACTTTGAAGGTTTTCGGTTGAAATGAAGGATGATTCTCCTTCAAATATGCATACATTTCCACATGAATTAGATCAACTATGACATTTCGAAGATGGATGACTACAGTGACTAGTGCAAAAAATATGCAACACTATCATTTTTTGACTAAAAGCGACTCGACAAAGGTGTTCAACACATGATGACACTTGTTGATTTGACACAATTTTTTTTAAAAAATGTGGTGTTAAAAATGAGGCAAACATATATACTTTAATAACATATACATTACAATCATTAGGGCCATGGTGTGTTGGTTAACACTCGGCATTGTTGTTGTCACCACTAAGTTCAAGCATTCACTAGGTTGTTGAGCTCATAGGCTTTGTGCCTCCATTGGGCTACTAAACTCTTGGATTTGAACCATTTACATTAATGCAGAGGATAAGGTTGAGCGAGTGAACAAAATTGGGGGACAAAAAAGTAGACAAATCAAGGTAATACAAGTGTGTTATGTAAAATTTCACACAATGCACTCACGTTATAAAATGTGCCTACGTTTTATAATACAAGTGTGTTATATAAAGTTTTAAGCAAAATAAGATAATCATAGAGAGAGGGGAGAGCTAGAGAGAGCTCAAGCTACTGAGGGGGAGAGATAAAGAGGGGGAGAGGGAGAGAGAGGGGGTAGAGATAGAGATAGAGGTAAAAAAAAGGGATATGGATAGATATATGTGTATATATTTAGAGAGA